>OY992877.1:65327906-65475406 GCA_963921405.1 Cepaea hortensis | reverse complement strand
CTCCCAGGTCGACCCAGCCTTAAATGTGTGCCAGGAAATGCTACCGTGACAACTACACACGCCGGGGTCAGCTGTAAATTACATGTAAAACTCTATTCTAAATTATGCAGGCACAATTCAAATGTAAAACTATCCACAAAGTGTTGAAGAATCAAATGTAAAAAATGAACATCCCATAGTGAAAACTAAAGGACCCTTTTCCCAGCCCTCAGTGTTTATTGGGCACATGGTGCTAGCCTCATATATTAATAAACCAATCGGGTCTCAATGGACGATATGGTCAAATTCACGCTGGCCGCGTTTGCTTCCCAGAACATTTCCTGATACACATTTTAGGCTGGGACGACTTGCGAGCCCAGTCATTTGTTTTTCAATTCCCCACTGGAATGGGATTCGAAGATATGACCAGTAGGCCGGTAAAGCAGGTATACTAGCCGCTGCTCCAGTGCAGTCCCTATACATCACACACGGCAATCTAATTGCTTGTTTCAATGCCACAAGAAAAATGAGATACATTATATAAACTCCACCATGGAGCAATCACAACAGGGGTTTTATAATCATTATAAGAAGCAGTCTCCATTCCACGAATGGTTACAGTCGCTTTATCTCCTTGACACTCCAAGGTAGCTAGCTCACTTTGATCATGACTCCCGAGAGTCTTTCTACTATTGTAGTTTCATACCTTGAAAGTGAGTTATAAAAGACTCGGTAATAATATAGTCCTATAACCACGACGCTGTGTGCCGACCCTGTTTTCAAACTGCCCTCTCGGGTACGAGCATCATAAATCGGAGTAATTTACAAACTTTGTAACTGCGGCTTTATATAATACTACGGACATTGTCGCCATGCCAGCATCTCCGTATCCCGTCTTTGTCTCCAATCATAACTTAGATATCCAGCAATTTCTATACGAAGATACCTTCCACATTACAATCAGCTGTGCTGTAGAAAGCACATTATCATACTGGAATTAACAACAATTGACTTTCTATAGTATTTAACCTGCAAATCTTACAAATCTCAACATTTTTTTGGCAATGTCAGTTTTTTTAAGCAACCTCTACTATCAATTTTATTTCTATTAACCGTTATCATCTATAACACACCTAGCACGCACAGTTACCATGCATTGCCAGGTAACACAGTTGTGTTCCTGTCTGTTCGATTCAGCCCAACATGCACTTTCATGTTATGTAAGTAACTCACATTCTACTGTATAAACACACGAGACCAATTTAAAAAGAACTACGAGTCACAGCTCATACCAGATGTTTATGTTCCTAGGCCCAGAAGGGCAACAATTGCGCCCAATATATCTTTGCTGGTCTGTTATCTCCTTGTCCTAATATGAACAAGTATACTGATATCCTCGGTAATATGGTCTCATTACCACGTACTTGGTAAGCTGCCACCATGTGGCAATGTGATAAACGTGCATATTTTCAGTCACTATTTCGCCATTTTGAACAAATGTGATTACTATTGCAAACTACTCAATTTATAGAAGAATGTTTAAAATATGCAATAATTATATGTCCATTTGTGTAACATTATCAGGTTTCAAGGCTAACACTCTGTATACTCGATGTTCAACAATATCATAGAGCGTACAATTTTCACATTTGACTCGTAGCCCAAATATATGGAGTATTGTTAATTACTGTGGCGGTTTAGAAAATATTGCCGTTCCATGTTTTATATTCACCCTCTGTGAACGCATGCAACATAAAAGGTAAATACAAAACTTGGAACGGCAATATTTTCATAAACCCCTCAGTCATTAAAAATACACCCTGAACTGTATATTAAAAGAGCAACAATGGTAGATCATGCTCTAAAAAGAAAGGTACCACTTTATACCTCGAGAGCTCTGTGCTTCGCTGTAAGAGCTCATGTTGGGAATGTCAGCAATAAACAGATATCAGTAACGAACCTCTGCTTTTGTCCTACTGCATATCGTCGTGAAACGTCGCAGGGAAGATGCAGGTGTCATTATTTGTTTCCCTTGTATTACTGCTTTTACTCACGTGATGTTTGATTTCTTAAGGTTTCCTTCACTACATCTAGGCAACTATTCCTGGGTCGTCCTCTCACTTTGTATTCCAAATGTTCTCATGTTCTCATGTTCTCCTTCTTTTTCTTTCGTTCGCTTGAAATATGTCTATAACTGCAATGTTGTCTCTTGTATGAATCTAACAGTCTTTTTAGTTCACTCAGTGATCCATAGAGTTTATCTTCCACTGTTGTCTCTCTAGGCCAGAAGGTTCGCCTGGATATGTTGTAGTTTGGGCAGTCCTGGAGTATGTGCTCTGCTGTCTGCGACGCCAAACCACATGTGCACATGGCTGAGTCACCAATCTTGAATTTTGTATACATGTGGTTGCGTAATCTATTGTGTCCTGTTTCGAGGCGCAGAATAATGACCTGCTCTGGTCTGTCCATAACGTGGTAGTCGTCTTGAGTAGGGTTTGGTGGCCTTCTGACTGATTTGATCATTCTTTTCTTTTGGTGGAATGTAATGGGCACATCAGGCTGTTCTTCTTTTGCTCCTTCCATAGCCAATCGATCAGCTCTGTCGTTTCCGGGTACTCCACAGTTGGATGGCATCCACTGTATGATGACATTATGCTGACTGCTAAGTTCAGAAAGTAGTGTTCTTAGAACTGGTAATTTCCCAGACAGGAGTGCCTCTATTACTGCTTACTTTCTTGCTTGTGTTCGTTGGCTTGAGGTCCAACGCGAAGTCCTGTATGACGGATGAAGGCATCCTGTTGTCCAACATCAGTGTGATGTCATACAGGACCTGAGGTTTGCGTGAGTACCCGTTGTCCCATGTTTGGCTTATTGGTGTGCAGACTGGTGGTTCCTCGCCGTACAGGCAGACACTCTCCGACTTCGGAGGAATCGGCGATCCTACTGACTTTAGCCAGGACCCAGAAGGGACCTGTTACCCAGGACGCTCGACGAGGACGTGTCAATAGGTCTTGGCCAGTATATTACCCGGCCCTGGTGCCTTGGAAACACCTTTGCATCCCGCCTCAATTTAAGTATCATAGTTATGGCAGTACTTTCCTGTTGGAACTCTGGCCGTGTCCCTACTATTATTTGGGTATTCTATATATACTCCCACTTCTCCATTTCGAACAGCATTTTGCGGTGACCCATATGTGTAGACTCGGATCCAGAGATCCTGTGGGTATTCGTCATCAAGGAAGCTGACAGTGGCTGTTCTGCGCTGTACACTGTTCTGTTCTTCCTTGTCAAATATTCCTCTCACTTTTGTCTGGATTTGTAGCGATAGTCTATGTTCATCTTTCCATGGAGTTCGCTCTGGAATAGTTTTCAGTGGGATATCAACTGTGGGAAGATAGGTGGTTTCTCTGTAGAGTCGTTTGGCCTGGTGGATAAAACTACTTCTTTTCAACCGCTCCATAGCTAAGTTTTCAAATCGGTTCTTCATAGGGTGGCCTGGCAAGCTGAGGAACTTGTCTGCTTGTATTCGTGTTTTTGTATCTCTGCGTTCTCTCAGTGCTTGTGTCCTCCCCACTTTCTCCATTGCTACAATAGGGGTTGATCTCATCCCTCCTGTGGTGACTCTAAGTGCTTGATTTTGCACCTTGTCCAGCTATTATAGCGTGGTTTTTTATGCCGAACACCACGCAGTTGACCCGTATTCCCACTGGCTCCCCATGTGGTTCCACTTACTTTTCTCAGGGTGGCTATTTTCCTTCTGGCTTTTGCTACAGCTTTTTTGATGTGTTTTCTCCATGTCAGCCTGCCATCAAATGTTCATGTAGAACACTCTAGACGCTGATTTATCTTGTTCCATTCTAGCGAACCATTCAATTGTGTGTGTGTGTGTGTGTGTGTGTGTGTGTGTGTGTGTGTGTGTGTGTGTGTGTGTGTGTGTGTGTGTGTGTGTGTGTGAGTGTGTGTTTTATACAGTCAGTAATAGGGTTATCCCTATACGTCTCGTAAGTAATGATAAAGTGATGAAGCAATTATGCAATGTTAAAAATCATTGATACTTATCGCTGAACTAACAATACCTTTATACCTTTATCCATCCATCTATCCATTCGGCCAGTCAGCCAGCCACCCATCCATCCATCCATCCATCCATTATCCATCCATCCATACATCCAGTCTGTCTGTCTGTCTGTCTGTCTGCCTGCCTGCCTGTCTGTCTGTCTGTCTGTCTGTCTGTCTGTCTGCCCACCCATCTGATTCACCTGTTTATCGGTCTGTCTATCTGCTTTCTACTTTCCTGCTTGTTTCTGTTTATGTCTGTCTCGTTTTCTGTCTGTATCTCTGTCTGTCTATACATCCATCCGTGTCTCCGGTGCTATTACTTATCTATCGGTTCATGCATGCATTTGACTTACACGCGACTGATTTTTCTACCACACACCACAGTTGACAATCTCACGATAACTTTGTTACGTAACTGTGAGGTCTGTAAATCTATACCGCGTATTTGCCCTATTCACGTTATCAGATGTCCGATACCTGAACTACCTAGTTACTTGGTCTACTTTGAATTAACCGATTAGCGCATTGTCAGGGGCATATCAAAACGACACATTAAAACGAATTGCCTATGTTGTGGGTGTTACGAAGACCAGGCTCGCTAAGTACAGCCACACTTATAAGTGCAGTATCATAATATTAAAACGTTAAAAAACGTATATTCTAAACAGTGTCTACATGTCTTAATTACTAGCCTATTTGATACTAGGTATCGTCGCTTCAGAGGTCACAGGTTGTGAGAATTATATATATATATATATATATATATATATATATATATATATATATATATATATATATATATATATATATTATGCCGGCTCCATGGCCGAGGGGTTAGCAGCTTTCTCCGCTAACCCCGAATACTCTCGTCACGTGACGCGACGAGAATTAGCAGTGGTTCGAATCGCAAAAGTGACTTATGAGAGTATGGAGCCGGTCGCTCAGAAAGTCGTGGCGTGCTGATGAGCGTAATCTAGCCTAGGAATCAACATACAGCTGAAAGATGCTGATGTTGACCGCAATATCCTGAAACAGGATGGAAACGCGGGAAAAAAAAAAAAAAAAATATATATATATATTGCCCTGGCCATGCGGGTGTGCGGGGGGAATGAACAGGCTGATAGGCTGGCATGGTATGCACCTCTTGGTGGCAGATTGCCTATGGACAGAGTGGACATAGTCGTGCTCTTGTGGGACGAGGTGGAGAAGGCGGGGGAACAGATTGAGAACCTGTATTGGAAAGAATGAGATTGCGGGGGATCGGCAGGGGTTCTGGAAGAATTTCAAAATTGAGAGGGAAGCCCAGGAAAACTTTAAATCAGCTAGCAGTGGGAACGATTAGTAGTTTCAATCTTCGCTGGCTGTTGAAAGAGGGGACGAAGCACGTATGGGAATGTCCTGAGTGCAGTGATGTCGGTTCTTAACTCAACTCAACAACTCAACTTGATACTAGGTAAAGATAGTCATATGTCAAATATTGCCGTTGTGACGTACCGTGTAAGGCCCTTACGTATTCTGTGCCATGGTATAATGGGCTGGGGCGACCAGTTCTCTCTTCGTTACATTTCCTTTTCTGACAATTCTCAGAAAATTCTACCG
This sequence comes from Cepaea hortensis, assembly GCA_963921405.1. Lineage (NCBI taxonomy): Eukaryota > Metazoa > Mollusca > Gastropoda > Stylommatophora > Helicidae > Cepaea > Cepaea hortensis. The sequence goes on along the minus strand of OY992877.1, from coordinate 65,469,769 downwards.
TCTCCCCCTACCCCCACTTTTTATCGACCAATCGGGTGGTGTGGTCAATAGAACTCCTGCCGCCTACTTTTCCCAAGATATTTCCTTGTACGAATTTCAGGATAGGTCGACCTGGGATACCAGATCAAGGTTAACAATCCACCTCAGTACGAATGCCTGTCTGTTAGTTAACGAAGCATACATCCACTGAGATTGCTCAGATACCCCTACCAGACCAGTTACCTTCATGCCCTCCTGCCTCCACCCCCCCCCCCCCCTGCTTTCAATGTGCTCACTGAATCGACCGTAACACCTATCACCGGGTATAAAAAGAATACATCGGGGATTTTCTCAGATGCTTACAGATCGGAACTGTCAGGTGAATATAAACATTTTTTTCAATGTGTCAATTCTCATTTTCTCTTCGTTACTTTCATTTTTCATCCTTTTGTTCTTCTCGTCCTGTCGTGACCTTCTGATGTAGTCACATGAGATCTCCTTGACTGTATGTTGTGTTTGTGAATGTGTTTGTTTGCTGATGAAGGTTAAACGCCGCAACGTCCTGTATGTGTCTTAATTCTGTTATGTAAAGCTGCACTACTTTATGTCATTTTATATTCCACCAAATTTTATTCATAGATGGTTGAAGTACACTTGTTCCTGCAGCGAGGCGCTATCCTTATCTGGAGGTGAAATGTTCGAATCCCGGTCGGTATCTCGTTAGACATGTCAACGTGGCCGAAGAGATCAGATGGCGTGCTCTTAAACTTCCTGTGCGCAGATGCTTGGTAGTGGGATTGTTCCTTACACATGTCAGTTGGACTTAAACGTTGACTTCTCGTTCAGAAAGCAATGGCAAACTACTGAAAGTAAAATTGCCTAGTAATTCAACCTGGGGTTGAGGTTAATCGCAGCGTCCTGCAAAGGACATGCAACGGGGAAACAACCTCGTTGAAGTACGGCCAACTTCTTCTGCTTCTACTCCTTCTTCTGGGTTCGTCCAGAATGTTGTTTTAGACGTATATGCGTTGTGCCTGTTTACAGCAGAGCTGCGATTTTTGCACCATGCAGCCGATACATCTGACTTGTTCAGGCATTAGTTGATTGGGTTAACCTTCCCAGCAACGTCTTCATTTGGTTCTTTTGCCTTGTGTCTCCCAATATAACATATGCCCTGAAATAACTAACGCAAGCCCACCTATCCTTTACTGATTCCTGTAATTCATTCAGTGCCATCCCCATCTTATTCATCTGTCTCTAATTTTCTTGTTCGTGTGTTTTAGGTTATCCTCTATTTATTTTGTCATGTTGTTTCCAGAGGAAAGGCTTTCTAATTATGCAATTACCATGTTTTCTCAGTGTGTGTCCTTCACAGCGCCAGCGTCTTTCCCTCATGCGTTGACTCTTTGAGATTGTTTAATTCGCTCCATGAGTTCCACAATGGTGATTCTGTCCTGCGGTAGCGTAGTGAGCATAGAACTGAATCCACATTAGGATGGATATTAAAAATTTACCCAGCCTAAAATGGGTACTCGGAAATATCTTAAGAAATATACGGGGCCGGTGAGATATTGTCCACTTAACTCACCTAGTGCCGAATGATTGATACAAATTTAGGTCTGGTACCAAGACATTGAACAATCACACGGAATGGCACTATCCAGTGCCGCCCACCGGGCGCTGGAGCGCAAATTATTCCTCCCCACGACGCTTGACCGCAGAAGTGGAAGAAGATGATGATGACCATATATACAATACGCTTAAGGTGTGTAAAAGTGTCCTTTATTCCACTTATTATTCTGTGCAGACATCAATTAATGAATGTGTGTAGTTTATTAGTAACCGTTTTAGTCTTTCTCCCTGTTTCTGAACAATACAGAGGCACCGATTTCACGTTAGAGTTTTATATAAGTTTGCTTCAAAATTTAATTTCTTTAGACTTCCACAAATTCTCTAGAGCTAACGTGTAGGGTTGGTGTGTTAACGAGCACATCACCTCTCAAGTGCCGATGTCTGAAAAAAATAGGAATAGCACATTATGCCAGTAACGTCTAAAGACGTGAAAATGAGTTCCATACTTTTTCTTTTGCTTTGTCCAGTCTAAAATGGCATGGGAAATACAGGCGGCCGGTGTGATACTGACCCTATCATCCACCGAGTGTCTATTGGTATTGGTCTATAAAAAACGGAAGTCTAGCACCGTGTGCCAAAGGTGCCATAAGGCGTGTAAAGGGGTCATTTAGTTTACTTACATGACGAAAACTAGTTAGTTGCATATCCTTTACAGGATGTAACAGTCGACCCCAGCATTTTTGGGCTGTTCGTGATTCCTGGGCAAGTTTACGTTCGGTAGTTTGCCATTGATTTCTGAACGACTGGCACCAATATCATTTCATAAAAACCCTAACGTAAGGCGATCTGCTGCCGAATCGCCCACAGCTGTGTTTCGAACGCGGTATGCGGAATTACGAACTGCGTCCGCAAAACCTTCTCCACGGAGCCGGCACATTATTAAAACAAGACCATATAAATATATAACAGAAAACTGCGTCGATATGACAAAAGACAATCTTACCCAGCTCGACACGGTACAGCTGCACTTTAACTTGCTGTGTGTTTCAGTATTCATGCAGTTACAAGAGCTTTGCCGGGTTTTCGTGCGACCTTGGATTGTATAAATACAGCCAACGAACGCAGTTGTGGGCCTGTCATTGGGTTGAACACATTGCCAAAAAGATTGCGGCTGATACTGCTACGTTGTGCTAGAAATCGCAACGGTATGCCGGTAAAGAAGTTGCGTTTACTGGAATTATCAATTATCCCATTGTGGATGATATTTTACTGAGCAGACTGTAATGTTATTCTAGTTCAAACATTGTTAACCAAACTGCCGGGTCTCCAGTAGTTCATGTCATTAAAGTTTAAGCAAGGGTTCTCTAAATCTCACTGACCATACCATATTCCTCGTCTTAAGGTAAAGTGATTGCGGTGTCGCAATCTCACATACCGGGTCAAAACCTGCAACTGTCGTTTTGCAAGCGGATCGCCTTGCGTCGATTATCACAATAGTATGAGCGTCGGTTATTGAGGATTCAATGGCAAATTAACACACACACACACATATTCGATGTCCTTTGCACAACTTCACAGTCACATCCAGCCTCTATTGGCTGTTTATGTTCAGTAGTTTGAGATTGCTTTCTGAACGAGAAGTCAGCATGTAAGTTCAATTGACCCCTGTATGAAATGAACCCACTACATCGTCGCCAGACAAGACAGTTTGCGCACTTTAAGCCTCTTAGCCACATCGATCTCCGAACTACTCAATGTAAAATTGAATAGAAGATTACAAAACAGCTAAAATGCAGGGGTTGATTGCGACGTCCTGCAAATGATACGCAACTATTTTTATGTATAATAATGCTGGTCTGCTCAGTCAAAATGTTATTAATCACAACTCCATGAAATATATATTCTCTCTGTCAGACTTGGCATCACCCCACACATACGTATGCTCATGGACAACTAAAGACCTGCTTGCTTGCTTGCGTTCGTTGGCTTGAGCTCCAACGCGACGTCCTGTATGTCGGATGAAAGCATCATGTTGTCCAACATCAGTGTGATGTCATACAGGACCTGAGGTTTGCGTGAGTATCCGTTGTCCTATGTCTGGCTTATTGGTGTGCAGACTGGTGGTTCCTCGCCGTACAGACAGATACTCTCCGACTTCGGAGGAATCAGCGATCCTACTGACTTTAGCCAGGACCCCGAAGGGACCTGTTGCCCAGGACGCTCGACGAGGACGCGTCAATAGGTCTTGGCCAGTATAGAACCAGGCCCTGGTGCCGTGGAAACACCTCTGCGTCCCAGCTAAAGACCTGAAACTACATCAACGCATCGGTTCTATTAGCTAAATTGTAGCAAGCAAGTGTGATGCTTTGATGTGTTAAACCGTATATAGCAATTTTCAGTTCTATTTTCTACTGCATATAGCTATTAATTGTATTTACTGTATTATAGGAGTTATCTTAAATTGATCTGTCGTGTTGTCACTTGAACTCCTTCAGCCCCAAACTAATGTCACATTAACTCCTTACGCAGAGTATTATTATGTCAACGTTATGTTATGTCATATAAGTGTATGTTATGTAATGTCGAATGACGGCACTGTATATTGGGCATTCCAGTTCGTGCTCAGTTCTCCGATGCAGCAGCGAAGTGTTTCTACCCATTGTTCCCATGAGTGGTGGGCTATGATATATAAACTGTTGACCTCAAAGGCAGCATTGACGAACTTGACCAGACAGCACTCGCCGGTCATTTAATCTGGCTAGCTTCGCAGTCTTCTCAGTGTCTTCAAGTCTGTACTGCATTGATTATATTATTATTTCAGAGTAAGAACTCTAGTTTAATCGAAGGATCAACATCACGGCACACGGGTGTAACCCATAAGCGCTACGTTCTTCTCCTAACTCAAGCCTGAGTCCGGAGAAACTCAGCTCAGTGCACGAACTCCGTAGCATCGGCGAGGATCCTTAAATGCTTTGGGTAGATTTTTAACTCCAAATTTTTCTCCGGGCAGCGCCGTTAGGCTACTCTTTTTCGATTTCCAACTGCAACGGGATTTTTTACGTGCGCAGTAATACACACGGGCGTCCGATGTCACTACCCAAAGACCAGGGGGAAATTGTATTACTAGACGTCCACGTGAAAAAATCCCGGTCCTCGCCTGGGCTTTAACCCCGGGACCTCCAGCACTCGAGGCTGACACCATACCCCGAGACCACTCAGCCCCCTAGAGTAAGAACTCTATGGGACGGAGAGAGTTCAGTTATTAAAATAGTATAATATTGTCACTGAATAAACCCGATTTTATATTCGCATACAAATGGTGACGGTGTGAGATGGCGAACCATGATTTGTTAATAAACCTTTTACACGCCTCGAAGCCTATTTGGCATAATGTGCTAGTCCCGTTTTTGTAAAAGACGATGAGGCAATCGATGAGTGAAGTGGTTACTATAGGGTGTATTTTTAATGACAGTGCGGTGTTTGAAAATATTGCCGGTCCCAAGTTTTGTCAGAAGGTGAATACAAAACTTGGACTGGCAATATTTTCAAACACTGCACAGTCATTAAAAATACACCCTGTTACGTCTGCCGTCTTTACTCCCCATGACATTTCCTAGGATCGTTGATTCCTCCGAAGTCGGAGAGTATCGGCCTGTACGGCGAGGAACCACCAGTCTGCACACCAATAAGCCAGACATGGAACAGCGGATACTTACGCAAACCTCAGTCCGGTTTGACATCACACTGATGTTGGACAACAGGATGTCTTCATCCGACATTCAGGACTTCACGCTGGAGTTCATAGCCAGCGAACACAAGCAAGCAAGCATCTTTTTTTGTGTGTGGCTAGGTCGACCTGAGAGCCCAGGTCGATTAAACAAAGACATACGCCTACTTTGGAATTGGAACACATGAACACCTGGCTGGCATTCAAACATGTTAATCACTGAGCTAGATCCTCGTTCACATTGCCCTGAACCACATTGCCCAATCTTAACTGGATCGGCACATGATGATAATAATAATAACGATAATAATATAAATGGAGCAGCAACAATTATTGTCTTGTCGGTTCCTATAATTCCTCACGCGTAACTGGCTTGACACAAGTTGATGATAATAATGATGATCGTGGTATAAATGGAATGATTATTTTGCTGTTTTCTCATTAGATATGGTTCTGCGGAATATTTCTTTACATCTAATTATACAGTGTTGGCATTGTGGCCTAGGGGCAATGAACTCCGTCATGCGAGTCATTTAAAACGTCGCTTAAAAGTCGACAGGGTCGACTTCATTGCACCGGGTTTTATCCCATATGGCTCAGTCTCGTTCCACAGAGCAGAAAGCGTCGAACAAAGCACGAAATCGGTAGCTTCATCGACGATCCTTAGGAGTCTCCGAAGAATGCACTCGTGAACCGAAGGACGCTGCCTGGAATAGAACCCACAACCTTTGGAGCCCGAATCAGACGGCTTGACCACTTCACCATGGAGACGTCGAGCGAAAGTTCGAAATAAGCTGCGGACTGTTTAGTAGCACGTCGCTTTGCGTTGATTTTGATGGCACGAGGCATAGGTCGCAGGGCCGTGACGTGCTATGATTTAGAGAGGCGGCCGCATCAGGCGGCACCGTAATAGGGTGGCATAAGGGGCAGCAAAAGGGGCGGTATTTCGATAGTTCCGAAAGCAATAGCAATCTACTGAACATGAACTGTGTCTAGTCAACCAAAAAAAAAAAAAAAAATGCTGGTGTTGATTGCGACGTTCTGTAAATGCCAGGCAACTAACCTTTTTTTTTTTAAATTGTCAGTTAACGTTGTTCTGGTTTAAAAAAAAAAAAAAAATAGACGTAGACAGTCAAAATTTGATTGAGGGGAAAAGAACCAAATGCCACGTTCGAGATAAGAACACGGAGCTGAACCACGACTCTGGTGATCTTGAGAGAAGACGAAACATGACATCCCACGCTTTACAGCATAGCACACGATGATAATGAACGTTGTTATGTTATAAAGGTTGTCCTATGGTACTCCCTTTTCATGGACCACTCCCCACTGTTCCAAGCCTGATATCCAGCTCACGTCTGTGTCTCCTAGTATCTGTCATCATGCGAGAGCGGCCACCTCCCGGGCAACAGCTGTGACAGGCTGGCTAAACCAGGCGTGGGTAGCCGATATGGCCTCAAACCAATCGGTGAACTAGGGTATGCCTACCCAGCATGTGAAGACAGGATTAGGCAGACTGCGCCGAAGAAATCATTGATGATTCAACGGGCAAGACGACGTTAACCTGCAATGCATTGTGGAAGGTAATGAGCACGGCAAGTAACACAGAGCGCTCTGGTCATCAACTGCACCTGTTTTCGTCCCCAATGGTCTTGACTTGTCTTGCCATTGAATTCAGGTGGACTCAGGCGAGAGAATGTGATCAACGAATTGCGTCTTCCTCACTTTATTCCAATTCATAGCGCAAATTATTCTTCATCCAAAAAAGGTCTTACCAGCCATCTTAGAACTCGTGGCTCCATAATTTCAACCCCACTGGATGAAATGAATGGTCATAATCATTCTTGATGGACAAATAACAACAACAACAACAACAACAACAACAACAACGGTATACAACGTGTGTTACCTTTTAGGAACCGTTGGCGTATGACAACCTTGTTTGTTCTACTTTTAGAAACTGAACCATAGTGATTAGGAGTTGTCAGGCAGCCGCACTAGATTCTACCGCGATAATTAATAAACACACAATATCATGTTTGGTCACGATGAGGTCAAAATTTATGTCATTTTTCGAAATGCAAAGACAACAGTGTTCATTTATGTTTGTGTTCGTCTTCTCTTGCGCGCTATGTTAAACGGCACGAACAATGGTATGCGGTCAACGCATTGGCGCGGTCGGAAAAAAGTTTAATTCCAGCTCTCGTTGTTAGCTACGGGAGCGACAGACTGGTCAATTGTTCCTTCGTGCACTCGAGCCTACAAATTCGAGCCTACAAAACTTCACAAAACCATGTAGGTTCATCCTGCAGGATTTGTTTCCTTATATATATATATATATATATATATATATATATATATATATATATATATATATATGTGTGTGTGTGTGTGTGTGTGTGCGTGCGTGCGTGCCTGCCTGCCTGCGTGCGTGTGTGTGTGTGTGTGTGTGTCAGGTCTTAGTCAGATATGACTGAGCTACCGTATAACAGTAGACGGTACTACCTGCTTTCTGTTAGCGCCGAACGTTGGGCGGCGCTTACCAAACCCGACACCCCACATTGTGCCAACGGCTTCGGGCGGAAGAGCGCAATTGGGAGGGTACAAGCCTTACCCTGGTGCGAGGAAATGCAAGCTAAAGACAAAATGTCATGGCAGGGAAGACCAGGCCCTAAGCCTTGGTTGGCAGCTGGTCTAGGATCGAAGCTCCGACAGGCGGACAGTTATAGCATTACTTTGCTGATCCGGCAGATTCTGCAGCTTGTCTTGTTCCAGATGTAGGGGTGTTACCTTTTCTCTGGAGTGAACTAGGCAGGCCGAGAGAGGGATCATGCTGCATGGGCAACACATGATCTCTATATTTTAGCCCAGGCTTTGTGCTATGGAGATGCAATAACTCCATCCCTGGTCTTAACTGGTCTCGGAATCAAAGCGAGAGGCAACTGTTACCGGTTATATTATATGTCTCTGTCAATTGGCGTAGACATGGGGCGCCACGCGTTGCCTCTGACAGTGAGAGACACCTACAGGTGTCACTGGTCAGCTACCGCCCGCCTCAAGCTGGGCAGCCCCCGGCCAATTGGGCGCTGATCCGCCACAGCCTGCCTGCTTCAATGGGTGCTTGGGGCTAGGACAAAATCTGAATCGCAGGCTGTAAAAGCAATGCACCAGGTAAAAATAAAAATAGGAACCTCAAGCTACGACTTGCAACCTGGAACATGAGAACCATGTGTTCAGGATTTTCCACTGACTTGACCAATATTGACTATGTGAGAAAAACGGCTGTGATTGATGCCGAACTCAATCGTCTTAACATTGATATTGCTGGCCTGCAGGAGACTCGCCTCGCTGAGGAAGGGTCACTCAGGGACAACAATTACACCTTTTTTTGGAAGGGTAGAGGGCAGGCAGAAAAAAGGCAACACGGTGTTGGCTTTGCAGTGAAGAATTCGCTACTGGGAATGATTGAAATTCCAGCAAGAGGAAATGAAAGACTATTATCCCTCTTGTGGGTGTGCCACCATTATTACTGCATATGCACCGACACTCGATTCCTCTGATGATGTGAAGAATTCGTTCTATGAGGAGTTAGACTCCGTGATCAAGGCAGTTCCGAAATCTGACTACATTTATATGCTCGGTGATTTAAATGCTCGTGTGGGCAAGGACTCGAGTTCATGGCCAGTATGCCTTGGAAAATACAACATCGGTCGCATGTTTGAAAATGGGCAAAGGCTGCTGGAGCCTTGCGCCAGTAATGACCTATGTATTACAAACTCCTTTTTTTAAAACAAAAGAGATGCATAAGGTCACATGGAAACATCCAAGATCCGGCCATTGGCACCAGCTGGACTTCATCATCACACGGAGACAACATCTGAACGTTATATATCATTGACTCGAAGTTACCACAGTGCTGACTGTGATACGGATCATTCTTTGGTTGTTGCCAGGGTTAGACTGAGACCAAAGAGAATCTAGACAGCTAAATACAAATCACTATTTGGAGCTTTACTCAAGTGAGACCAAACTAGCGGATGATGCCCTCAATGTCATAGAGGCTCTACCAACTCTTGACCACCTGGACACACTTCCCACCATAATAGAAGTTAAGTGTGCTATAAATGAACTTGCATCTGGCAAGGCTCCAGGTAAGGATGGGATTCCAATAGAGGTTATCAGGAGTGGGCAAGACACACTCACTCTACAGATCCACCAGCTAATAGAGCTATGCTGGCGAGAAGGACAAGTCCCACAGGATTTCAAAGATTCAAGCATCATAACACTGTACAAGAACAAGGGCGATCGGAGCGACTGCAACAACTATAGGGGTATCTCACTTCTGTGTATTGTTGGAAAAGTATTTGCCAGAATTGTTCTGCGCAGACTTCAAGTCCTAGGAGATCAAGTCTACCCCGAATCACAGTGTGGCTTTTGACAGAACCGGTCTACCATTGATATGATATTCTCATTGCGACAAATGCAAGAAATATGCCGTGAACAGAATCAACCACTGTTTATTGCCTTCATCGACCTCATAAAGGTATTTGATTTGGTCAGTCGTGAGGGTCTGTTTAAGGCACTAAAGAAGACTGGCTGCCCACCAACTCTTCTGTCCATTGTGGAATCGTTCCACACAAGCATGAAGGGTATAATCAAGTTTGATAGTGCAACTTCTGAAGAATTTGACATCAAGAGTGGAGTTAAGCAAGGTTGTGTACTAGCTCCCACCCTCTTTGGAATATACTTTTCACTTCTACTGAAATATGCCTTTCGTGATCAGGATGGTGGTATATACATTCACTCACGCTCAGATGGCGGCCTTTACAATGCTCAGAGACTGAAGGCCAAGACCAAAATTAGGAGGGTACTGATCAGAGAGTTGCTTTTTGCAGATGATGCTGCAGTTACGACCCACTATGAGGAAGAATTGCAATGTCTACTATCTGCATTCTCCAATGCTTGTTCTGAATTTGGTTTAACAATTAGCAAAAAGAAGACACAGATTATGTCACAAGGTGCACATGGGGTACCATCAATCTTTATTGACGACGCCAAACTAGAGATGGTAGACCATTTTACATATCTAGGATCAGTGGCAAATAGCAAATTATCCCTATATGAGGAAATCAACATCCGGATTGGTAAGGCAGCAACAACAATGAACAGGTTAAGAAAAAGAGTCTGGGAGAACAGGAAGCTTACTGCAAAAACAAAAGTCCTTGTCTATCAAGCCTGTGTCCTTAGTACTCCTCTTTATGGCAGTGAAACCTGGACACCTTACTCAAACCAAGAGAAACATTTAAACAGCTTTCATATGCAGTGTCTGCGAAGAATTCTTGGTATTAAGTGGCAAGACAAAATCACAAATACTTAAGTATTGGAAAGATCAGGTTGTGTGACAGTTTATTCCATGCTCAGTCTTCGTAGACTTAGATGGATAGGACATCTTAGGAGGATGGATGTTGGTAGAATACCAAAGGACATCTTTTTTGGTGAATTGCAGATGGGTAAGAGATCTCAGGGTCGGCCTCTACTACGATACAAAGATGTGTGTAAGCGGGGCATGATTGATACAGGCATTGATAATGCAGATTAGGAGCAAGTCGCCGCTGAACGTGTTGCATGGAGGGCAAACATCAGAAATTGAATAAAGACAAAGGAGAAAATTATTGCAGATAAGTCACACACCGAGCGTTTGAGACGTAAGATTGTGCATGATGGTGGAAATGACCATGTGTTCACATGCACCCACTGTGAACGGACATATACAGCGCAAATTGGCCTTATCAGTCACATTCGCTACCGCCATATGTAAAAGTTATTATGCCTTTTTAAAGCACAAACTATCGTCTGTCAAGACGGCAAGGTGCCAATGAATTATATATATATATATATATTTGAATATGTCGCTCCAGTATGTCAGTATCTGTTGTTTGGGAGTAGTATATGTAGTTTCATAATCTTGCCATTCCGGGTTAAGGTCAGCCTCATGAGATTTTAGGAGCATATTGCTTAGCGTTGATTTTCACAATGGAATGATCGTCGAAACAATGGCTACGTTCACCCGGCCAGTATGGTCACTGCCAAGAAGGAAAGCAACGGCAAACTACCTTCTTTAAAAGTGCCTAATTCATTATGATTCGCTTAAAGACTGATCATCGCCAGACAAGGACAGAGACATTATAATTAGCAACATGGAATGTTAGGACGTTAAATGACGACGGAAAATTAGATAACATCAAACAAGAAATGGAAAGAGATAACATTTATATTTTAGGGATGTGCGAAACGAGATGGACAGGAGCAGGCATCAAGAAAGATGATGTTTAGATTATTTATTCTGGAGGAGAAAATCAACAAAGGGGGGTAGCAATTATTTTGGACCGGCAAACATCAAAATATGTTCAAGGATATTGGGCCGTGTCAGACAGAGTTCTACTAGTTAAATTAAGCTAGAATGTGGCTTGGAATTCAATCAATGAAACATCAATAAAACGATCAATGGTTCAGAGCGGTCCCAAACTAGCAAATTCTGAAGTACAAACTGAACATTGATAAATGTGTCGAAGGCCGGTCTTCCATCAAATTGGCATCATTTATTTGCCAAAATTCCAAGGTTGTTGCATCATTCAAAAGTACCAGAAATAAATAACGATTAGTTGATACCGTGCCTGTTATGGCCAGGCGAGACGGTAATACAATATTAAATATAGATAATTTACAATTGAATGTGACTTGCAACTATCGTGTCCCAGGCCTTCTGTCATTCACAAAGCTGCCTATGCGTCCTCTTGCTGTGACTTTCTAAGTCGCATTTTGATATGGTCGCATCTGTCCATGATTTCCAGGCTGATATGCATTATGCTTTAACACACTCGTCTTCTTCTCCAATAATTGTTGGCCATCATAATGTCATCCTGCCAGTATATAATCTATCTCGTTCCAGAGAATCGAAACGTGCTGCCTCGTCTGTCAAGCTCTAAGATCTGAATGTCTGTTGTTGTTGACAATTTTTCTGACGTCTTCTCCTTTTTACGTCAGCCTCCTAGTTTCACGTACAATTCTGTTCGCAATTTTCTCACTACTCTATTTCGCGTCATTTCATCTGCACTGCTACTTGCCAGTCCTTTTGGCATAAATGTTATTCAAGTATATGCCCCAACAGGAGAATTCATTTAAGAAAGTGTAGAAGAATTTTATAATGACATAGAGTCTGCTTTAAAGAAATGTAAAAATTCAGAAATAAACATCATAATAGGGGACTTCAATGCAAAAGTAGGAAATCAAGGTGATAGATACACAGTAGGAAACTATGGGTTAGGAAAGAGAAATGAAAGAGGATACAGACTTGTAGAGTGGGCAAAAGAGCGGGAAATGATTGTAAATAACACCTGGTTCAAGCAACACCCTAGAAGATTATGGACATGGAGGAGTCCTGATAGCAGGATTAGAAACCAGACTGATTCATTTCGTGTTCGTTCGTGTCGAGTAAGACCATAGTCTGTTCTTGCAAAAGATAGGTGCTGAAGACGGAGGCAGCCAGCCAGGAGGCGCACCACAGAAATCAGGCTGCCACGCAACTACATGTAATGAAATATGTCGACTAATGTTATATGTTATGGTGCTCGCCCTGCCTTGTACCCCCAGGCAGGTGCAGTGCCGGGCCCTATGCATCGTAAGGGTCTAACCACAGCTACTGGAGGTCCTTCTCAGATGTCCTGTGGAGCCAGGGGGTCTGACAATACAGCGTCTGGCAGTACCACACAAAGACTTAACATAATGCACTGGAATGCAGAGGGTGTCAACAAGAAAATAGAACTAGACAACATCGTGGCCCAAGAAAACGTAAGCGTATGTTGCTTGCAAGAAACACACCTCAACGAAAATATAGCCTTCAAAATCGGAGGCTACCAATGTTACCGATCTGACCGAAAGGACAGGCGAAAGAGTGGCATACTGACCATTGTCAAAAATAACATCCCTGCTTCCTAAATTGAAGTTTACATGGAAGGGGCTGAGTATCAGGCACTTAAACTTAAGAAGAATTACATTTTGATTAGCAGAAAATTTAGAAATGCACCAACAATAGCAAAAACAGTTCCCAGTGCTGATTGTTATAGTGACCACAGATTACTTACAGGCACATTGAGGATAAAGTTAAAGAAAGTCAAGGATAAAACAGGAAACAATAAATATGATTTGTGTACATTGAGTAACGACAAGGAAACACAAAACAAATTCAACATAGAAGTACAGAACAGATTTGATATATTGTCTGATCTAGAGATCCTATTCCAGTTGTGGGTGATCAATGGGAAATGTTGAAGAATTCAATCAGTTTGGCTGCAGAAACAACTATTCCAAAATTAAAGAAGGTGGGTCGTAAGAACTGGATGACTGAAGAAATTTTACAACTAATGGAGACAAGAAGACTCAACAAAAATAATTCAGCAAAAATTAAGAAATTTGCAGACAAGTCAGAATATTGTATAAGGAGGCAAAAGAAGCATGGCTTGAGAAAAATTGCTTAGAAATTCAAAAACAATACAACAGTCAAAATACCAAATTAGTGCACAAAACTTACTAATAAAAGAACACGTACATCAGCAGGCTGTCTAAAAACTAAAGATGGCAAAATCATAATAGAAAAAGATCAGATTTCACATGTATAGTCAGACTATGTGAAAAACTTTTATGATGATAACAGAGGTGAACAGTATGTCACGGGACCACTGGAGTTAACGATCAAATGATAGATTTACAGAGACAGCTGCAACTTTTTGTTGATTAAAGGGGGGGGGGAACACTTCCATCGGATCAAACGAAACCAAAAGTCCTTGAGATTTCCCCAGGACACAGGAAAATTGTCGGCATGTTATTTTGCCCGAATCGCAAGATGAAAGGAAAAACGTCATCTTGATTTGGTCGCCGCCAAGACCACCTGTTGTTGACAGCGAATGAAGTCACTCGGACAATCTCCGACTGGAGGAAACATAACTTATTTGCCGCCAGTGGGAAATATGGAATTAAACTAGACTGAAGTGTTTGGCTAGCTCTGTTCAAATTTAGGAAAGAATCTATTGTGTTCTGTGTCAATTAAAGTTGATGAACATGTGTCTTGCATGGCAATGTGTAGATTCAGTTCAGGATAGAGCTGGTTTACATAAGGTATTCAATAGATAGCGTTTAGGTATAAGTAATGTAGGATAGTCTAGTGATAGATAGAGTTTAGGACTTGAGCATAGTGTTGTTGCTTTGTGGTTAGGGATTCTAGGAGTGTCGGCGACAGCAGGCAGTCGCGTTGTTAAACTAGCCAGTGTGAGATGTCAATTGGCTCAGCTGGTTGAGAATAGTGTAGTGGGATGATATTTGGAGAGATTGGGGATGGTTGGGGGATGGGGGAAATGTCCAATAGTGGGATCTTCCAGTGGGGTGTCTACTGGGGTTCTGCACGTCGCCTTTGGTCTTTCCTTGTCTTACCCTAACTCAGACCGATGTGATGAGCTACTCTGTCCTATGACAGAGTTTAGTCCATTGTTAAATATGAGTACGGCCGTCGACCTGCACTCATCTAATAGGGGTCAGTGTCGGGTTGCTCTCACCAGGTGTGTACTCTGTTTCACAGGTTCCACTCCGGTTATGAAGAAAACAAGCTGAACATTCACTGTTTAAGATTCTGGATGATTCAGTGAAGGAGGTTTTATTCAGCTGCTTTTGCTCTGGGCCCATAATCAAGAGGGTCTGAAGGAACATGGCTCTGTTGAGCGGAAACAGATAACTATCTGGAAATGACTCCTTAGTGATAGGGTTCGC
This sequence comes from Cepaea hortensis, assembly GCA_963921405.1. Lineage (NCBI taxonomy): Eukaryota > Metazoa > Mollusca > Gastropoda > Stylommatophora > Helicidae > Cepaea > Cepaea hortensis. Next base: position 65,454,675 of record OY992877.1, on the reverse strand, counting down.
GGGAGTTGAGTGAAATTATTTTCCATACCACGTGTAAAAAGAACAATATGGGTTATAAGGGGAACAGGAACAACGAACATAGCGTTCGTCTCGGTTATTAGATTCCTGTGGAACTGTAATCATTAACTGTGTAATCGTGAAAATCTAGCAGCGAAACGAGAACCGGGAGAGTTGTTTGCCGCCTACAGTCTGCGTCTGAAATCCTATCTCCGTAAGTGGATGGATTTGGCTGGATTCGTGCATGACTATGAGAGTCTGGAAGAGCTCATGGTAGTCGACCAGTTGCGGAAGCAAATGTCGAAACCTCTCAGGACATTCCTGGGAGAACAAGGGGCTGAACGTATTGACATCGTGACGAAATTGGCAGAACGGTTCGTCGAGGTACATGGGGAGGCGGGGGAACACCTTCCCACAAACACCAAAAATCAGGAGAAACAGGACCGGAAGAAATCCAAAAACACAGGAACCAAGAAAGGGGAACCTTATGTAAAAACTTCAGAGGAGAGTTTGGAGAAGATGAAGGAGGGAAGCAAGAGCACCTCGAGCTCTACACCAAAACGACGGTGGTCGGAGAAGTGGTGTTCGATTTGTAAGTCACCCTCTCACAATACGATGGAATGCAAATCGAAGGCTAAGAGCCCTCACTTCGCGGCATGTCAAGTGACTTCAAAGGAGGTTGTCACTGAAAATGCCAAGGTCGACAAGGAAGCTCCCCACCAGGAGAGTGCACTAAAGTTTGGCACGAGAAAATCTAGGACAGGGAAATGGTGCAAACACTGCAGGTCGAACACGCATAATGCTATTGACTGCAGGGTTAAGTCAGGAAACTCTCATTTCGTCGTGTGCCCAGGGAAACCTAAGGTGGAGACCACCGAACAGGTCGAGGCCGAGGAAGAGACTCCAGACCAGGACAAGCCACCTGTAGTGGAATTGATAGAGGTTAACGGCCGACAAGTTGAGTGTCTATACGACACTGGACTGGACGGGGAGGCCGTGATTTCTGCGGATCTGGTACATCCAGAACAATTCACAGGTGAGACCACAGAAGAGTGCTGTAGCCATGAAGTTGCCAATTGCCAAAGTGGAGATTCGGTCAAGATATGTCACCTGCGAAATCAAGGCCGCTGTATTGACCGATCCCATTTTCCCCGTCATCCCCTGTTGCCGGTATGTCTTTCTTGGACTTCCCAGGGAGCCAATCTATATGGGAGCAATTCAGACTCGCTCTCGGACGAGAATGGATCAGGCAGAAGCAATTGTGACTAACCCACTGCCGGGGGAGTTGCGAACTGCCCGGAGTGAGGATGCAACCTTACGTCCTTGCTACAAGAAGCTGCAGAGAAGTGCTGATCCACCAAAACGGGGGCGGTACTACATGAAGAATAGGATACTCTACAGGAGAGCCGGAAGGGGAGACAACCTACACGGTCAGTTGGTGGTCCCGAAGGCTCACCGTTCCCAAATTCTTCATATGGGGCATACCATCTCCTTTAGTGGACATATGGGTATTGCCGCCACCATGCAGCGAATTTCCTGCCATTACTATTGGCCGGGAATGACCGGTGGTGTGCGTCGGTATGTGAAGTCATGCCCTGAGTGCCAGAGGGTGGCAACAAAACACTGGACAGCGCCGGTCTTCTTATGTGAAATGCCCATTATGAACTCTCCTTTCGAGAGGGTAGCCATCGATATCGTGGGTCCACTTCCTAGGACTAGGAAGAGGAACATGTACATACTCACAATGGTGGATTGCTGTACAATGTGGGGTGAAGCCATACCATTGACCACAATTGACTCGAAACGAGTGGCTGACGCACTGATGGAGTCCTTTACTAGATTAGGCTTCCCTGATCTAATTCTGACGGACAATGGGTCCCAGTTTTGTGGGAAATTAATGGAGGAGGTATTTAGGGTGTTCCACTCTAACCATATACATACCAGCCCTTACCACCCTCAAGCCAATGGAGTAGAGCATTTCAGCGGCACGTTGATGACAATGCTCCGGAAACTGGCACAGGAAAAACCTGATAGGTGGGGTGAATATATCCCAGCAGCACTTTTAGCCTATCGGGAAGTACCTCATGGCTCAACAGGACTACCACCCGTTACTTTGCTGTTTGGTCGTCCAATCAAGGGACCGTTGGAAGCCATGTTGAGGAGTTGGACTGAGGAGGGGACGTCAGAAGAAGTGATATCTTCTTATAAATACGTGGAGGAACTGAAAGGAAAACATCACAAGGGATGGACTCTGGCGACTCAAAACTTGAAAACAGCCGGGAAAAGACATGCGGCTTATTACAACCGTAGGTCTAAAGATAGATCTCTAGAGGTGGGAGACAAAGTCTTGTTGCTACTCCCAACGGGAACCAACAAACTGGAGATAGGTTGGCAAGGACCATTTCCCGTGGAAAGGGTGATATCCAGAACCAACTATCAGATCCAGATCCGGGGAAAGTCGAAGATTTTCCATATCAATCTCCTGCGGAAGTACGAGGAGAGATCCGGAGTCAAGGCAGCCCACCTCATGGCAATGGCAGTTGCAGTGGAGACTGAAGTGGGAACCGACGAGGGCAGGGAATATCCCCTGGTACACCAGGAAAACTACAAGGATGTGCAGGTGAACCCTGATCTGACCTCGCAGGAGACGGAAAAAATAACCCACGTTCTCGAGTCTCATAAGGAGATACTGACTGATAAACCAGGACGAACGAGGTTGGTTGAGTTCGAGATGACCTGGACCACACAGGAGCCTGTTCGCCAAAAGGTTTACCCAGTGCCATTCTCTAAAGAAAAGGCCTTGGAGGAGGAAATACAGAAAAATGCTGAAGGATAACGTGATTGCGCCATCCACATCCCCATACAATGCGGGGATGGTTTTGTTACGCAAACCAAGTGGAGAACACCGGTTGTGTATAGACTATCGACTCTTGAACAGTCATACTCATTTTCAGGTGGAACCTTTGCCGAATCCAACTCAGTTATTCGCTAGGCTCCATAAGGCTAGGTACTTCTCAAAGGTGGATCTGAGTCTGGGGTATTATCAGATTCCGGTCAAAACAGAGGTTCGACCCCTGCTGGCTTTCAGTACACCCAGTGGAAACTGCGAATTCAAGGTCATGCCCTTTGGACTCAGCAATGCACCTAGTGTGTTTACTCGCATGATAAGGATCTTACTAGATCCCTTACAGGATCCGTCCATTATCTCATTCATGGATGATATATTGATTTCCAGTGACAGCTTGGATGACCATTTGCAATCCTTGGAGAGAGTTTTCAATAGGCTCAGGGAAGCAGGGCTTAGCGCTCGCCCAACCAAGTGCATGATTGGTTACCAGACTCTGGAATTTCTGGGTCACACCATCACTCCAGGACAAATTGTCCCAGAGGAATAGAACCTAGAAAAGATCAGACGTGCTCCAAGGCCAAACACGAAGAAGGATGTGCGATCCTATCTCTCGTTGTGTGGGTTCTACCAAAAATGTATCCCGCATTTCACTGAACTGGGAGCTCCATTAACGGAAACCTTTAAAAAGGGATCCCCGAATCAAATCGTTTGGACACCGGAGTGCGAGAGTGCCAACAGTCAGTTGAAGAAGGCCTTGGTCAGTGCCATGGACCGATATGAGGTAGACAGCGGGAAACTGATAGAGTAAGAACATGTTTACCATAGTAGAGTAATTGGTATATTGAGAACAGTTCACATGATTACTGTGAACAAATATACACGACTAAGTTGAGGGAAGTCGGTGAGCAACGGATGATGATGATGAAGACCAAAGGGAAGTCAGTCAGAGAAGTTTCGTATCACGTGACATGAGTTGTGTAGGGCACGGAGAGGACACGGCTAGAGAATCAGCCTAGCCAGGGTCCGCGTCGGAGACAGTCGGAAAAACAAGTACAGAAGCCAAGCGACATGAAGTTGACATTACTCCAAGATTGGAACGACACTTCAGCCTGAGGCAAAAATATGTCGCACAAGCCGAGCGGCTAATTGTACAGCGAGTCAAGCTCGATTACAGTGCGCCGAGTGAACGGCAGTTGAGAACGGCACATGGCCGACGTCAAGGTCAAGTCAGTCCGTAAGTTGACGCTAGAGATAACTTATATATGAACTATACTTCAGTGTTGAACATTGTTTAGATTGTTAGATATTCATCGCATGTCAGCTCGCACCTGTCGGCAATTGATTATGACAAAGTGCGGCGATGATTGTCAATAATAAATATCAAAGAACGGCAAGGACATTGGCTTGTTTGCTATTTTCATGTGATACATGTTCCTGCTTAATTCTGTCACTGCGGCTGAATAGACGAGCCAGCAATCAGCTTCATGGCAGTCAGCAAACCTGTTTTACAGCTCCCCGACCTTTCCAAGCCATTTGTGTTGAGAACGGATGCGAGTGGGATTGAAATTGGGGCAGCCCTGTTACAGGAAGTGAAAGACGATGCTTCGGTTTTGAAACCAGTGGCATACGCAAGCAAGAAACTTCTCCAGGCTGAAAGGAATTATTCAACCGTCGAGAGAGAGTGTTTGTCTCTTGTATGGGCCGTACAAAAATTCCAGCCCTATTTGTATGGAGTTCAGTTTAGGGTCCAGTCGGATCATCAGCCCTTGGTGTTCCTGGCTACTTCTCAGAAGCTCAACGCCCGTTTGATGCGGTGGTCGTTGCTGCTTCAGCCCTACCATTTCACGGTGGAGTATATAGCTGGGAAGAAAAATGTTGGAGCTGATTTCCTGTCTAGACACCCAGGTCCTGAAGAAGAGAAATGAATCATCTGGATCGAACTTCCAGTGGAAAAGAGTGATACGGACTACTCTCTTAAGAGGGGGCCTATGTCACGGGACCACTGGAGTTAACGATTAGATGATAGATTTACAGAGACAGCTGCAACTTTTTGTTGATTAGAGGAGGGGGGGGGGGACATTTCCATCGGATCAAACGAAACCAAAAGTCCTTGAGATTTCCCCAGGACAAAGGAAAATTGTCGGCATGTTATTTTGCCCGAATCGTAAGATGAAAGGAAAAACGCCGTCTTGATTTGGTCGCCGCCAAGACCACCTGTTGTTGACACGACTGGAGGAAACATAACTTATTTGCCGCCAGTGGGAAAATGGAATTAAACTAGACTGAAGTGTTTGGCTAGCTCTTTTCAAATTTAGGAAAGAATCTATTGTGTTCTGTGTCAATTAAAGTTGATGAACATGTGTCTTGCATGGCAATGTGTAGCTTCAGTTCAGGATAGAGCTGGTTTACATAAGGTATTCACTAGATAGCGTTTAGGTATAAGTAATGTAGGATAGTCTAGTGATAGATAGAGTTTAGGACTTGAGCATAGTGTTGTTGCTTTGTGGTTAGGGATTCTATGAGTGTCGGCGACAGCAGGCAGTCGCGTTGTTAAACTAACCAGTGTGAGATGTCAATTGGCTCAGCTGGTTGAGAATAGTATAGTGGGATGATATTTGGAGAAATTGGGGATGGTTGGGGGATGGGGGAAATGTCCAATAGTGGGATCTTCCAGTGGGGTATCTACTGGGGTTCTGCACGTCGCCTTTGGTCTTTCCTTGTCTTACCCTAACTCAGACCGATGTGATGAGCTACTCTGCCCTATGACAGAGTTTAGTCCACTGTTAAATATATGAGTGCGGCCGTCGGCCTGCGCTCATCTAATAGGGGTCAGTGTCGGGTTGCTCTCACCAGGTGTGTACTCTCTTTCAAAGGTTCCACTCCGGTTATGAAGAAAACAAGCTGAACATTCACTGTTTAAGATTCTGGATGATTCAGTGAAGGAGGTTTTATTCAGCTGCTTTTGCTCTGGGCACATAATCAAGAGGGTCTGAAGGAACATGGCTCTGTTGAGCGGAATCAAATAACTATCTGGAAATGACTCCTTAGTGATAGGATTCGCGGGAGTTGAGTGAAATTATTTTCCATACCACATGTAAAAAGAACAATATGGGTTATAAGGGGAACAGGAACAACGAACATAGCGTTCTTCTCAGTTCTTAGATTTATGTGGAACTGTAATCATTAACTGTGTAATCGTGAAAATCTAGAACATTTAGGAATGAATCATTTTGTTTCACGTGACAGTGATCCGTGTTTTCACGATACAGGGATTGTTAAACCTCAGAACGGTAGGGACATTTAGTAACATTGTGTGGGATCGATTCAGGATCAGTATTGGACTATATCCGTGATTGGTGACCAGGTATTTGGGTTATCAAAGAGCTACTGGAGGAAGTCAACATCTGGCAGGAGGGACACATCGTTTGGTGAGGTCATTGTGTGCTGAGCTATGATGATGTTGTGTGGCCATTACCGGGATGATCAGACTTTGCTCCTGAGCTGTCCGGTCTGATTCTGCAGACACACTAGAGTATACGACATACAGTCTACACATACACTTCGCACATACATACACTTTTCTTCATTAAAGTAAATTGTTATTAATTTTTAGAAGCTATAGTTGTGCAGTATGTTGTTTTGGGGAAGAATGAGAGGGGGCATGATCCAGTGGTGAGTGGTGAGAGAGAAAGGAGGTATCCAGGGATTGACGGGGTGTTGTGGACGGAATCTAGTGGATTCTCCAGAATAATGATATGGGTGTAAAATGAATGTGGGTGTTGATTCCCCTCACCCCAGGGACGACTGTCAACAACTCATGTTTCAGGCATCATCGGATTACTTCTCCCACACCATACAAGAAACTTGCAAGTCGTGTGCGAGGAATGAAATGGTACATTTTATTGCCGTTGGCTCTTTACAATTGCAAAACAGTCGCTATCTGATCACACATAAAGTCACAATATTCTCTATCACTAGTTTTCCTAAACCCTATAGCTAATCTCTATCTACTAGGCTATACGAAAACTATCTTCTATTCTACACGATGTGAACACTACAGAGTCAGTCCCCAGTCTGCTTCCTTCACTCGCGTCGCTACACGCCACGCGGAAGGACCTTCATGCTCTTTGCGTGCTAGGTCAGTTAGCACGCTTCTCTTAGCCGTCTTTGGTTTGAGTGGCAATCGTAGCGATCACGCAGGCGTGCTTCTGTCGTGACCAGTAGTGCTAACTATCTGGTCAACGCCTTCGTGTGAGGACTAGTTAATAGTCCCACTTTTCTATCATCTATCCTGCCCTGATCCCGGGCATTATGTTCCCTCTACTCTATCTGAGGTTGACCCCACGTCCCGGTGGTGCTCTATCATGAGGCAGGCTTCCTGCCTCCTGCCTCAGTCTTTGACACACACCCTCCCCTCCTGTGTTGCGTCATCAACTTTGACTCATTGGTTGTGACGCAAGAGGTTTCTAAAAAATTAGTGTGTCTAATTTTTGTCAAAGACTGTAGATAACCTGGCTTTGGGCTACTCAATAGACCTACTGACTAATGTCACAATGTAGCATCACTTTACTTGGCTATTTGCAATCGCCACAAACTTGTCTGGTTGGCGTGAGCCCTCTTCTCAATCGCAATATTATATTAATTAGAGGTATGTCTGAACCGGACCGTTGTCTTATAAGACCTGCCCTCAAATAGTAAATTAACTCACTACCCATACAAAGTTGACTTTCTTAAGGTCAACACATGAATTGCTTCATGTCCCCCATATAATATTAAACAACCATTACACAAGCTGTGAGCGACAGGCTTTACCTATCTCGCTTCCGCGTGTAAAGTCATATTTCACTGTTAAGTTAGTGTTTCGTTGTCTATTATGTCCCCTGACCCGGAGTTATCTCCCTTTGATCTAATAAAAGTGTATGCAATTTATATGTTCGTTTTTCTGGTTGTTTGTGTGTTTGGATGTAATTAAACGTATAATCTACCCTCTAACATGTGTATCTAACTATCATGTGTATGTACGTTAGTTTTTCAAGTGCCATAATTCATTTAACTGTGGTCACAAACATGTGTATAATACAAATCTGTGACTACGTTTCTGTCTTATGAGACTCAAAATACTTTCACTAAGATCCTAAACTAAACTACATAAAATACATTCATTACAACACATTTCCAACATTGAAACCAACATTTGACGGCAACAAAAATAAAAAGTTTTGTTGAGCGGCAGAAAAAAAATCCGCTGACTGTTCTCACTCTCTCCTGTATATTTTACATTTGTTCTCACTTTCACCCTTCTGTCACACATCTTTAACCTTCCCTTATGTCACACTTCTTTTACCTTCACTATTGGCACACATCTTTTACCCTCATTTCTGTCACACATCTTTCATCCTCATTTCTGTCACACTTCTTTTACCCTCACTATTGGCACACATCTTTCATCCTCATTTTTGTCACACTTCTTTCATCCTCATTTCTGTCACACATCTTTCACCCTCACCTTTGTCACACATCTTTTACCTTCATTTCTGTCACATAACTTTCACTCTCATAGTTATTTAAAAACCTTGGAGTGACACTGTACAAGCTTGGCTCAGTTTGACAGAGTTGAGCTTAATGACTGTGCCTCAACCGTTGCACACGTGAAGTATTTACAACATATTTACATGTAGGAAAAAAGGGTTGATGGTTTGTACCCTGGTATTATTAATCACTCTATTCTACTGAAATATTACTCTAAATACTGACATACTAATACTAGTTCTATAAATATACATTTAATGTGTTGCCTATTTTAATCTATCTGTCATATTAATCCTAAGATAAGCTTACATTACTCCTAATATTTATCTAATTTAAGGGATGTAATTTACCTATGTGAAATGAAATTGATGTGAGATGAGTTATGTCCCTTTGTGAAATGGGTAATGTGAAATGTAATAAGTTACGTCCCTTTCTAAATTGGGTGATATTCTAACTAATGTTTTTAAATGAAAAAAACTATATGATTGATATTCTTATTCTATATGGTATAAATGATGTATCTTTAAGTGTATAATATTTCTATTCTATTATGGTGTAACCTAATCATGCTACTAAATGATAACGTTTGTTAAATGGATTGGTTAAGATGGAATGAAATCAAATGAAATGAAATAAAGTGAAATATAATAAACTGAATGATACTATTCCTGTCTAAACTTCTTATAATTAGTTGTCATGTTTAAATTACTATCCTAATCTATTTTTAAAGCTAAATAAATGGGCAAATTAATAATCTATCTAAACTAAAATGAAACAGTATTATATTATCTAAATCTAACTATAAATTCAAATGACATAATCTATCTATATTTTATCACTATATTAAAACATTATGATACATATCACATTAAGTTTATATATACATGGTCTTTGAATACCTCAGGTTAGTCGTTGCCATTAATGTTCAGAAACATGCTTTCATTGGCATAATATCTATACAATTGTTCTGGGTATTTGAAATCCATTACACAGTCATATTTGTTCTATGTATAAAAAGGTATTGCACCTGTAGAGTTCGTTTGTAAAGTAGACCACTGGTTTCGTGTCTGTATGTATATAATCATCTGACACTGTTTTTCTCTGTTTAATACAACTCATTCACTGGAACATATATGGAGCTCAGCAAGTAATAAGCTGTCCTAGTTCACAAGGTGATATATTTGTTCCCAGAGTAAAGTAATTCAATCAGTTGTGCAGCAGAAAAAACTATTCCAAAAGTAAAGAAAGTGGGCCGTAAGACATGGATGACTGAAGAAATTTTACAACTAATGGAAACAAGAAGACAGAACAAAAATAATCCTGCCAAATATGAAGAAATTCACAGAAAAGTCAGAACCTTATGTAAGGAGGCTAAAGAAACATGGCTTGAGAAAAATTGCAGAGAAATTGAAAAACAACACAACAGTAAAAATGCGAAACTAATGCACAAAAGAATTCAGGAGATTACTAATCAAAGAACACGTACATCAGCAGGCTGCCTAAAGACAATAGATGGAAGAGTCGTAATAGAAAAAGATCAGATTTTACATGTATGGTCAGATTACGTGAAAAACCTTTATGACGATAACAGAGACGAACAATATATTGTTCAAAATAACAATGAAGGGCCAGCAATTTTGAAGACGGAGGTTCAGAATGCTCTTAATCATATGAAATCTGGCAAGACCCCCGGTCCAGACAGCGTCACAACAGAAATGATTAATGCTTTAGAAGAATATGGAATAGATAAAGTTACCAGTCTGCTTAATACAATATATGATACTGGAAATATACCTCATGAGTTATGTAATTCTGTATTTATTGCAATTCCAAAGAAATCAGGAGCCTTGGAATGTGATCAACATCGAACAATTAGTATAATGAGTCACATCACGAAGATTTTGCTAAGAATTATCATGCAAAGAGTTAGGAGGAAAATACAACCTGAAATAGGAGAAGAACAATGTGGGTTTGTAGTAGGCAAGGGTACAGTAAATGCTGTGTATATACTGAGAACCGTAATCGAACGTTCTATAGAAGTAAACAAAGATCTACACCTTTGCTTTATTGACTACACAAAGGCTTTTGATAAAGTGAGACATGTCAACATGATAAGGATGCTTGAAGATCTACAAATTGATGGGAAAGACCTTAGACTTGTAAAAAACATATATTGGAAACAACAAGCTGCCATAAAAGTTGATAATGAAGTAAGCCAATATCAGCCTATTAAGAGAGGTGTGAGACAGGGATGTGTAATGTCTCCAGATCTGTTTTCCCTGTACAGTGAAAATATTTTCAGAAATATTGAAAATATGGAAGGAATCAACATTGGGGGACGATGCATCAATAACATTAGATATGCAGATGATACAGTCTTGATTGCAGACAATGAACAGGATCTGCAAAATTTAGTAGAGGCGGTTGTTACACACAGTGAACAACAAGGGTTAGAATTAAATTGTAAAAAGACACAGATTATGGTCGTCACTAGGAAGAACGAAATACCACAGTGTAATATACAAGTAAATGGGAATATTCTTCAACAAGTGAATAGGTACAATTATCTCGGAACAGTAATAACATCTGATGGGAGATGCCTTGAAGAGATTAGAACAAGGATCGCCATGGCAAAAGTAGCCTTTAGCAAGATGAAAAACATACTGACCAATAAAAAGATGTCAATTGAAACGAGAAAAAGAGTGTTGAGATGCTACATAGAACCTGTACTTTTATATGGATGTGAAGCTTGGACAATGAGCAGCCAGGCTGAAAAACATCTGATGGCTGTAGAAATGTGGTTTCTGAGGAAAATGCAAAGAATACCATGGACAGCCAGAAAGACCAATGAACAAGTCCTTCAAGAAACAAATGAAGATCGTAAACTGATCAGAGACATTAGACGTAGACAGTCACAATTTTTTGGGCATGTTATGAGAAGAAATGATTTGGAGAACTTGGTGACAACTGGTAAGATCGAGGGGAACAGACCAAGGGGAAGACCTAGAAACAAGTATTTGGATGGCTTGGCCTTGTGGCATGGTCGAGACAGAAACACGGAACTGATCCACGACTCTGTTGATCGAGTGAGATGGCAGAACATGACCGCCCACGCTTACCGGCATGGCACATGATGGATGGAGAGTAAAGTTCTTACTTTTGATGTCTACGGACACATAGCAGGTCAATGTTTTTGGTACTTAGTTCAGCACATAATATTCATGTATTTCTAACATATTTCACATAGAATATTTGACTGCACTAAATTAACATCTATTAATCTAAACTCTTATGTGGAAATTTCTGGTATTGCTACATCAGATGGTCGACTAAGGGTATCAGCCAAGATGTTATCTTTCCCCTTAATATGTTCTATACTAAAGGTATAATTTTGTAGTATTAGCGACCACCTGTATATTCGGTCATTTCGATGTACACCACTCTGTATGACCGTTATTGGGGAGTTGTCAGTCTGGACAATGAAGTGCATACCCGACAGAAATCGATGCAGCTTTCTCACCGCCTAGATGACGCTTAAGGCTTCCAACTCGGATATGGAATATCTGGACTCGGTGGGTGTGATCTTACGGCTCACGTAGCAAATCGGATGGAAGATGCCCTCATAAAATTGGCCTAGTACTGCAGCGATGGAGATCCTGCCGGCATCTGTCCTAAGATAATAAACGAGCCTCGGATTAGGCAAGCGGAGGATTGGAACATTACTAAACAAGATTTTCAATTTTGACAATGCAGAAAATAATAATGCATCTTTGACATCCAATTTTACAGAAGCTTTTAAAACATTGGAAAATACACTTGTAATCTCCGCTAAATTTGGAATAAATTTACTATAGTAATTCACTAACCCCAAAAGGCTTCTGACCTGTTTCTTGGTGGTAGGCATGGTCAGATTCATAATTTTGGTAATAATTTTCTGGTCAGTCTTTAGTTGACCTTGAGAAATGACATGACGCAAAAAATCAATTTCTTTTAGGCCCAATTCGACTTTGCTCGGTTTGACAGTGAGCCCGAAGAGTCGCAACCTATTAAAGACATGTCTCAGTTTCAGTAGGTGTGTTGTCCAGTCATCAGTATGGACACATATATCATCTATATAGGTCACTGTATTCGTCACTCCATGAAGTAGATCTCTAGTTAAGCGTACGAAAGTGGCAGGAGCGTTTCGAAGTCCGAAAGGAAGAAAACGCCACTCGTATAGTCCTAAAGGTGTTGAGAAAGCAGTAAGATGGATGGATTGAGACTACATAGGGACTTGCCAATATCCCTTAGTGAGATCTAATTTAGAACAGATTTTGGAGGTGGACATGTCAAGAATAAGATCTTCGCAGGAAGGAATTGGCTCTGCGTCGATCTTGGTGACGTTGTTGAGCTTTCGATAGTCCACGCACAGACGAATTGTAGAATCTTTCTTCTTAACTAGAACAATTGGAAAAGAGTACTCAGAGGTGGATTTCTGGATGATCCCACTAGCCTCTAAATTCAGAATTTCCTTATTTAGATTTTCCCTATAGCTTAGTGGGATTGAGTACGGCCTGCATTTAATAGGCTTAGAGTCCGAAAGAAGAATGGAGTGTTCGATTCTGTCCGTCCTACCTGGAATGTCAGAGAATATGTCTTTGTATTCCGTCACTAATTCTACTAATTGTCGTCGTTGACTGTCTGTTAGTCCCTGTTCTATATGTATGCTATCTAATGTAGCAGTCTTGTCTACAATAGGAACTGGTAGTTCCATTCCGTCGTCGTCTACCTGATTCAGTACGGTGGTGGTGCTAAGTGTGTATTCTGTATTCTCGCTAAGTGTATGCTCGTCGGATATGCCAGTCTCGCTAACTAGTGTAGTTGCGTTGTGTATGTCTGTCGTCTGATCACTTGGTGTGGGTGCACTGTGTTTGTCTGTCTCTATTTCTGTCTCTTGTCGTGAATAGTAAGGTTTCAACATGTTGACATGGAATATCTTTAAGTTTCCGTTTATTGATATTTCATAGTCAACATCTGAAATTTTACGTACCACCTTGAATGGCCCTTGCCATGAAGTCAATAATAAATTTCGTTTGTCAGGAAGCAAGAGAAGTATGTCTTGATCTGGTTCAAGTTCAATTGTTCTCGCTGAAGGTTGTACTTCAGCTGTAGCATGTTTACCCTTTCGTACTAACTGTTGACAGACATTACACGAACGACAAAATAATTTAATATCATTGCAAAAACCTGGCCAATAAAAATGAGCCTGAATTCTGACCCTGGTTTTGTCATATGCAAGATGGCCAGCAAACGGTGACTCATGTGCATTCTTTAGCACAGTTAGGCGATGTTGTACAGGTAACACCGTTTGCTGAATCTCATGGTTACCAGTAGTATAATATCTAGTAAGGATGCCATTATTTAATCTGAAGAACCATGATGCGTTCTTTGTCACTTTTGGTCGTTTTTTCAATACTTTTAAATAAGGAGACAAACTAGGATCAGCTTTCTGCTGTTCTATGAATTTTTGTCTGTTGGTATCATCAGTGCTAGATGGAGAAAGCAACAGTAGTCTCTCATCTTGAAGCGTGTCTTGATGTTTTATAGTATCTGCTCTGGTTGTTGCATTAACTGCATTCAGTTGGTTCCATGCAGTTATTTCATCGCTAGTACATTGTTTTAGTTGGGGTAAGCAACCCAGAATTAAATCAGTACAAGGGTTGTCAAGTACAGCACAAGTAAATGTACCCGAAAGGAAAGGAGTGTTAATACGGGCTTTGGCCAAAGGGTAAATTTCAATGTTACCCGAAAAGGTTCGGCATTTGACAGAGTCACCTGTATAATCCTCTTGACTCACCAGTTCCTTTCTGAGACCAATAAGGGTACTACCGCTATCCAGCAAACATTGGCATGGTCTATCATTGACCATTGCATTGTGGAACTCTAAATTGCCTCTGGAGGCTAAGGCTGCATTCACACTCTCAGATGAGAATGGAACTGTATGTCCACATTCTAATTTTCCGTCTGCATGAAATTGGTGGCATTGGACACAATTGTCAAAGCTTAATACATCGCTCACACAACACGCATCTTCAGATTGCTGGAAAGGTAATACATTCTCAACTTCACACTCAGTCTCACTGCCACTATCAGAAGATGTATCAAGTAAAATAGCATTGTTGGCTTTCATACGTTGGCGGCCAAGGCACTTATTTGAATAATGGCCGTAGCTGGAACACAAAAAACATTTGACGGCACGCCGGTAAGCAGATCTTTTGTTCTGTTGCTTCTTAATAACATTTTCAAGATGTGCCGGATAACTTGGCGATTTGTCACACATTGAATACGTGTCATGTAAAAGTTGACAGTGGATACATTTTGAAATTTTTCTATCTTTCTTGTCAAATTTATTAAATGGTTTTCAATTGCTCTGATAGTTTTTAGATTGATCTTTTACAAAGGAAACTATTTCAGAGTCATTTGATGTTTTAAAAATATTTCTGTTTGAAGAAAAATATGCAGACCCTTTCTTTTCAAACTGTTCTATGGTTTCAATGTCTGACTGCTGCAAAAATTTAGCAAAGGAGGATGGTATCGTGGATATTACTTTATCCATAGTTATTAAGTTTTTCAATCTATCAAAGTCTTTTCCTATGTTAGCTGCTTTAAGCCACCTATTTAGTACACTTTGAACATTTGAGACGTAGTCAATGAAAGTCTCAGTAGGTTTAGGTTTTAAATTTGAGAACTGAACTTGATACCCAGGGGCATCAAGTAAAAAGTGTTGCATAATCCTATCACGGATGTATTGGTAGTCAGATCTAAGATCGGTTGGTATAGATTCTATTACTTTAAGGGGCTCACCACTCAGGTTCTTCATATAAATCATAGCCCACATCTCTAAAGGAACTTGGTGATATTTAAACTGATACTCGACATTTTCTGTCCAGGCAGATATTGAATCGTCTTTACAATATGGTTTGATAATATTTTTGTATTTGTTGAACTTATTTTCTTCTTGTTGACTTTTAAGTTTAGTGGCAGAGATCTCTGCGTGTGAGTCTACATCCATCTCTTTCATCTTTAACTGTGTATCTGATTCTACTTGTATTTGTTTTTCCTTAACTCTTGCCATTTCATCTATCTCTTTTTGCTTTAATTCTCTCTCCTGATCTAAATGCTTTTGCTTAAATTCTTTATCATGTTCTAATTGTTGTTGCTTAACATTCTTATCATGTTCTAATTGTTGTTGCTTAATTAGCACTTCTTTTTGTTTTGTTATCTCAGCTAGTTGTATCTGGTGTTGTCTTTCCTGTGCGCGTTCATCTCTCTCTGCATCCTTTGCTTCTTTAAATTTTTGATCTGCATATTGTTCTAGCTCTTTACCTGTGTATTGCAATTCTTTGCCTGCTTTAATGAAGTCAGCTAGAGTAGCCATGTTGTTGGGTAATTGGCTCGCGTTGACCTGAACTGACCGCTTCACTCAGTTATTTTTCTTTAATATGCTTTGTTATTTAATATCTGAGTACTACAAATTGTTCTCTTTGTTTACAATCTGGAAAATTGTATTCTCCAAAAAATTAGAGCACAAAGTCTGTTCATACAATACACGCTGAAAAAGAGATGCACTATTAATCACAATGCATGCCAAAAACGTAGGTTTTACTCATCTTAATGTTCCCGAGAACAAGGAACAACACGTCAGCAACACCGGTCCCGTTGTTTGGCACCCCGGAATACACACGAGTTTTCTACTCAGGTCACCTTGTTTGGCACATCAGCATACACTCACGTTATCACTCAGCTGTTGTTCGCCCTGATTACAGAGCAGCAACAATTAACAACTCGTAAACGAAAATAGATTTTTGATAAATTGGAACAATGACACTGACATGCCCACGAACAAACAGAACATCGATTAATTAATATTTAATGTCAATGTCCTGTCTTCGTTCTACAGTAATATGTCTTTCGTTACTAACCTAGTTTAATCTATGGAAGTATGGTGCAGGCCAAATCTAATTTGCATAGCCGAAAGTAGTGCCCTCGTGACGGTAAACAAATAGAAAAGTACGAAAAAAAATTCAATAACTGCTTTTAAATAATATAAATATAATAATAATGTGTAAATAAATAAATATATTCATTCTCTAACTTAAATAAACAAATAATAGTTAATATATCGTAAAGATTCAGGCAGGCAGCAGTTTGGCAGCTTGTAAGCACTGAAATGCTGATTCCAAATGGTGAGGCCCAACTGTTTGTCAATCGTGCCACGTCACAGGCGCAGCGCTATTTTTAGCTTGCAAAAATCAATACTGTCGCTGACCTTTGTATTGCTCCGCCATGAATCATTTTTGACAATTATTCAAAAACAAATAAATAATTACATAAATAAATGAAAGAAGAACATAATATAAATACTTACACCTTTGAAGAACACATTATTTAAATATATAACATTCTAATAAGCACAAATAAACATTATTTCATCACGATAGGCACAATTCTGCTGGCAACTCGATCTAGTCTGCACACGTCATCGTCGCTGACACAAATTAAACATTTACTCTTTGTAATATCCTATCTGTAACCCTAGTCTAGAGCCGTGGGTAAGTGTTAATAGCTTGAACTCAGGTTCAAGCAGCACTTCTGACACCACATTTAATCCTATTGCCTGTCAACAACTCATGTTTCAGGCATCATCGGATTACTTCTCCCACACCATACAAGAAACTTGCAAGTCGTGTGCGAGGAATGAAATGGTACATTTTATTGCCGTTGGGTCTTTACAATTGCAAAACAGTCGCTATCTGATCACACATAAAGTCACAATATTCTCTATCACTAGTTTTCCTAAACCCTATAGCTAATCTCTATCTACTAGGCTATACGAAAACTATCTTCTATTCTACACGATGTGAACACTACAGAGTCAGTCCCCAGTCTGCTTCCTTCACTCGCGTCGCTACACGCCACGCGGAAGGACCTTCATGCGTCCTTCGGCTCTTTGCGTGCTAGGTCAGTTAGCACGCTTCTCTTAGCCGTCTTTGGTTTGAGTGGCAATCGGAGCGATCACGCAGGCGTGCTTCTGTCGTGACCAGTAGTGCTAACTATCTGGTCAACGCCTTCGTGTGAGGACTAGTTAATAGTCCCCCTTTTCTATCATCTATCCTGCCTTGATCCCGGGCATTATGTTCCCTCTACTCTATCTGAGGTTGACCCCACGTCCCGGTGGTGCTCTATCATGAGGCAGGCTTCCTGCCTCCTGCCTCAGTCTTTGACAACGACACTATAAATAAATCCACGACACAGTATAATATTCGATTTTATAATGAAGGACCGCCAATTTTGAAGATGGAGGTTCTAAATGGTCTTAAACATATGAAAGCTGGCAAGGCACACGGTTCAGATAACATCCCAACAGAAATAATTAAAGCTTTAGAAGAATATGGAATAGATCAAATCACCAGACTGCTGAACTCATTATATGATACCGGACATATACCTTCTGAATTATGTAATTCTGAATTTATTGCAATCCCAAAGAAATCAGGAACCTTGGAATGTGATCAACATAGAACAATTAGTATAATGAGTCACATCACAAAGATTTTGCTACGAATTATCATGCAAAGAGGGAGGAAGAAAACACAACCTGAAATAAGGGAAGGGGGAAGAACAATGTCGGTTTGTAGAAGGAAAGGGTACAGTAATTGCTGTGTATTTGCTGCGTTCAGTTATTGAACGTTCTATATAAGTAAACAAAGATATACATCTTTGCTTTATTGACTACACAAAGGCTTTCGATAGAGTAAGACATGTTAACATGGTAGATATGCTTGCAGATCTACAAACTGATGGGAAAGACAGACTTATAAAAAAACATATATTGGAAACAACAAGCTGCCATAAAGATTGATAATGAAGTGGAACAATATCAGCCTTTTAAGAGAGGTGTTAGGCAGGGATGTGTAATGTCTCCAGATCTTTTTTTCCCTATTCAGTGAAAATATTTTCAGAAATGTAGAAGATATAAATTGAATCAGCATTGGAGGACGAAACATCAATAACATTAGATATGCAGATGATACGGTATTGATTGCAGACAATGAGCAGAATCTGCAACAATTAGTAAATGTGGTTGTTGCACACAGTGAACAACTGGGATTATAATTAAATTGTAAAAAGACACCGATTATGGTCGTGACTAGGAAGAACGAAATACCACAATGTAATATACAAGTAAATGGGAATATTCTTCAACAACTGAATCGGTACAATTATCTCGGAACAGTCGTAACATCTGATGGAAGATGCCTTGAAGAGATCAGAACAAGAATCGCCATGGCGAAAGTAGCCTTTAGCAAGATGAAAAACATACTGACCAATAAAAAAAATATCAATTGAAACGTGAAAAAGAATATTAAGATGCTACATAGAGCCTGTTCCTTTGTATAGATTTGAAACGTGGACAATGAGAAGTCAAGCTGAAAAACATCTGATGGCTGCAGAAATGTGGTTTCTGAGGAAAATGCAAAGAATACCATGGACAGACAGAAAAACGAATGACCAAGTACTACAGGAGACAAATGAAAATCGTAAATTGATTAGAGTAATTAGACGTAGACAGTCAAAATTTTTTGGACATGTTATGAGAAGAAATGGATTGGAGAACTTAGTGACAAATGGCAAGATCGAAGGGAAGGGACCAAGAGGAAGACAGAGAGGAAAATACCTACCTGGATGGCTTGGCCACATGGCATGGACGAGACAGGGACACTGAGCTGATCCACGACTCTGGTGATCGAGTGAAATGGCGAGTCATGGCCGCCCACGCTTTCCGGCATTGCACATGATTGATTGATAGTGCTATTGATGAAGAATCAGATTTGCTGGGCTGGTCACTTGACTCGCATGTCAGATCACAGGCAAATTTTTTTTACAGCGAACTGCGTTGTGGTAAACGCTCCCAAGGTAGCCAGAGGAAACGCTTTAAAGACACTCTGAAAATCTCTCTGAATGCTTTTGGAATTCATCATGACACCTGGGAGACTGCAGCCAGAGACCGAAATTGGTGGCGTGCATCATTACACAAGGGTGTAGTTATGTGTGAGGCAAACTAAACAGGACTGCAAGAGCTGTAAAGAAAAGGCAGGACAGAAAAACCACTGCAGGAAATCCTCCCCCAGAAACGTCAAGCATTCTTTGTCCACATTGTCAAAGAACATTTTGAGCCAAAATAGGCCTTATCAGCCATCTTAGAACCCACGGCTCCATACTTTCAACCCCACTGGATGAAATGAATGGTCATCATCATTCTTGATGGACAAACAACAGACAGAGGATACAGGGCATGAACGCTCTTTCTAGAACTTCAATGCCTGGTATCTTGTCTTGCCATTTAATCTTCAATAGCTTCGTAAGGCAGATTGTGTGGAAGTGGTTTAATTTCCTAGCCTGTTGCTGATAAACAGTCCAGGTTTCACAAGCATATAGCAGTGTGGATAATACAACTGCTTTATAGACTTTTAGCTTTGTTTGCACGCTTATTCCATTTCTGTCCCATACATTCTTGTACAGTCTGCCATAGGCCACTGGCCTTGGAGATTCTTGCATTCACTTCGTCATCAATTGTGGCAGATTGTGACACAGTACTGCCAAGATAGGTGAATTTGTCCACAACCTTTAGTCTATGACCATTCAGTTCACCTTGATATTCGGCACGGTGTTATTATTCCCTGGAGCTGGCTGGTACATAACTACACACACACACACGCACACACACACACATAGAGAGAGAGAGAGAGAGAGAGAGAGAGAGAGAGAGAGAGCGTATGGACGAAGTGTGGAGTGCTCGTAGAGCCAATTCCCCAATCTCGTGGACTCGTGGACCGCGAGACTTGACAATTTGGGCAGAATGCCATCTTGTACACATAAAACTGTTATTCTTATTATACGTAAAATAGCAAATTGTTGATTATAACTTTATTTGTACAAACAAAGTATTAATTATTAGATTAAATATTATTTCACTAATTATTATAAATGCCTTATGAGTTTCATAATTACGAAATAAACGTGAAGACATATCTATTGAATGAAATCTGGCAACGTTTATACGCGACAGAAGCGAATACATATTTGTTGTCTATCCAGCGGCCATTTTGGCGGATAATTGAACGTTTCTTATAATTATTTTTCACTATTCACAGCTTCATTTCATCCGACAGCCATGTCGTCGCCTTTCCAGACATTTGGAATGGTAAATGGCACATCACCGCAAGTAAGTAATTGTTTAGTAGTGTGTGATTTAAGGCATCATTATCATCATCATAATCAATTATTTCTAAACATGTCTTTGGTCGCTTTCATCATGGCACGGCCCGCTAAGTTTCACAATCATTCGTCAGTATGTTGCATGTTCTGCCCAAAGTGTCTTCAGTATCTTGTGTCTTTGTGATGGTCGACCCCTGCCTCGTCTCCCTGGAATAATGCTTTATGTTATTGTTCTTTCCAAAAACCAGTTAATTTAAAAAAAAAAAAAAATAGGCACTCTTCCGAATGCCGGCCTCAAATTCATCATTAATCATTATCAATATCATCTTCCACTTCTGCTGCCGAGCGTCGTGGTGAGCAATAATTTGCGCTTAGCGCCCGGTGGGCGGCACTGGATAGTGTCATTCCGTGTGATTGTACAGTGTCTTTGATGTCATCAATCCATTTTCTTCTTGGACGTCCTCTTGATCTCGTCGCAGATGATCTTTGATGTAAAGCCGGTGATGGTTGGTTAGTTGTTGGTGTTGCATTCTAACAACATGGCCAAACCACTTGATCTTCTGTCTTTCAATAAACGAAGTGACTATTCATACCCTGACTATGAATAAATTATCCCTTTATTCATAGAGGAACTTTCCCGGCTGGTCAATGTGATTTGCCAAGTCACGTGACTTAACGTATGTGACGTCATCGTGACATGTGAGTGGCTATATTATACATTTTTGTTGATTCCAAATCGTATCCTCAGTAGCATTGTAGTCAAGTAAGTGTCTCCGCCTGATACGTGGGTTCTCAAGGTTCGCTTCCCTGTCGGACACTATTTTTTTTGGTTTAAATCTTCAGCAATTAATTGGGTGAAAGCGACTTTTTAATAAACAAATATTAGGAACTAAAGAAGTAAACAGGCACAGTGCTGAATGTGGCTTAGATATTAACATCCAAATAACAAAAAACTATGATTATTAGCAGTGAAAATGAAAGGTCATCAATGAACATCACAGTAAATGGGCAGATACTAGAACAAGTAACGTAGACAACGATATAAGTGGGAGGATAACATCAAGAGATGGACTAGCATCAGCCTGACAGAATGTACAGTCAAGGCGAGAGACAGACAGTGTTGGAGATCCATTGCAGCCAACCTTCATTGCGGAGACAGCACCTGATTGATTGATTGAATGTCTTTCAACACATCTTTCTCATATCTCTGTCTCTCATACACTATACACTATCTTCGTTATCTATCTCTCTCCTCTCTCTTTTCAACCTGCTTCACATATACCTGGTTTTTCTGCACTTTATATGCGTAGCATTTCCTTGTTTATTTGTTAATTCATGAGGCCAGTCAGTCAAAAGCCTGGTGTTTAAATTGCCTATTCATGTCTCTCTGAGGCGACGCATATTACTGTCAGCTTGAACCAGAATTGTCGGGACATAAATAGTAGGAAATAGGTCGGTAACGTAAACAAAGATGGATGCCTGTAAACAGTAAGTGTACAGAAACGCAAATTAACAATTCTTGAACTTGCCTGGGGACACAATTATTTGTATTGGGGATACCAATCTGGAAAATTATTCTTGATATTTAAACAGCCATACTCCAACTATGTATAAAGTATCCATTAATTCATACTTCAGCTATGTATAAACTCTCCCTTCAATAAATGTGGCACAAGGTGTTGATCCCACTGTCTGTCTGATAATTAATAGCATTTCTTACTCGGTCTCGGATTAAGTTGGGAGCTCTCCTCAGGAATCTCATCTCGCAGGTGTTGATTTTGCAAAAGTGTGATTTGGATAAAGTCCAAGTTTGAGATTGGTAGCATAGGGTCAACCTTCATTGTGCAGAAAGCACCTGATTGATTTATTGATGGCAAAATATTATAATTATAATTTTCACGTTATTCTAATTATATATAATAATAATATACATCTTAGTTAGTTAGTTAGTCGACAGATCATCCTCGTTGCACATCAAACCATTCAGTCCATAAGTGCTCGGATCCCCTCCTCAGCAAATCCCGCAGCGTGTAGCGGCTAACGACGCCAGTTCTGTGTTCGTTTATCAATCTTCTTTGGCTTCCTGCGTAGTATTCTTGTTTGGCCACCCCTCTTTTAATTTGCTGCTCTCGCAGTCTGGCCATTGTTGTAGATTCACAGTCATCACTTGGTTCTCGCAAAAGTCTCACTTCTCGTAGAGCATTCAGAATGTCAGCCTGGTCCATGGCGCGTCCGCCCTCCACAGTAGCCTCACCTGCAAGCTTGTCAGCCCGCTCATTTCCTTGTACTCCCGCATGCCCTGGCACGAAGATGAAACTAATCTTTGCCAGCCGAGACCGCTTCAGAGGCAGCAACCATTCTCTTCGGATCGACCCATCCTCTATCCTCTTGATCATGTTCATTGAGTCGCTAAGGAAACAAGCCCTAGTGAATGTCTGTGTCTCGAGCCATGTTATTGCTTTACTTACTGCCATGACTTCCATGGTCAGGCTACTTGTGGTTTCAGCGAAAGCACCAGAGTCCTCCTTCACAATTCTCCCTCCGGCCCGAGCTGTAAAGGCCCATGAGCTTCTCACATGTCGGACGACCGACCCATCTGTGTAGATGACCGCGTCACCAATAGTAACCCAGATGGATTGAACAGGATCATATTATTTAAAAAATCATTTTGTCAATCATTGACTCACAACATATTATTAGCTGGTAAATTTTCTGTCAAAACTAATCATGAGGTCTGATACTGATATAATTTATCTTCTGAGCCTGAACTAAATTTCTAATTTAATCATATATGAACAGTGCAGCGCAATTAGACTGGCATCAAAACCGTGCAGACATTTAACATTCACATTTTAGGTGAGCACATTAGTGTAATTGAAAAGGAGCTATGCTGAAAATGTCATAAGCTTAGTCGGACGAGGATTTGATGCCTGTATTTGTCATCCGTAGTTGAAAATATTAAATCATTTTCAACAAACTAATTTAGTTAAACATGTATTCTGTTCCTGTTACAGTATTCTGACATAATTGCACATTTCAAATGTCTAGTTATTTCTGGATACATTAAATAAATTATTAATTGATTAGTCCCTAAACTAAATGGCATTTTATTTGGCAGTACTGAAAATGGATGTGAAAGCTCAGTTTTAGTTTCTATATCATATGTATCTTGTTACAAATTCAAAATAGTTACCAGGACAGATTAAATAATTAAAATAATTCAACGAAAGAAACATGATTTGTCTGTTTAGAGTTGACATGCATGTATGTATTAGATTCCTTTCATAGCATTTTTCAGTGTTTGTGCACCTCTCTAATAACAATAATAATACTTGTATGCCAAAATTGATGGGGGATACTGTAGTTGCATTATTTAAACATGAACCAAGTGAATTGAAATTACTATTTTTTTTTAAATTAATCCTTTACCAGGCAAATCGTCCATTTACGTTCGGACCCCGGTACGGGCAAACCGTCTGAAACCGCCCGTTACTATTATGCATTGTAAAAACGCGATCTCTTAGCTTTCCGATACTTCCGACGGCCACTTTCGCTTTCGCCGATAGCTTGACAACGTGGCCTTCATTTGTAAGTGCCTACTATGAATTTGAATGGATTTTTTGGATAGTTTTCGGGGTTCTTACGCTTAGTTTTTCAAAATGGATTACGGCCATTCTTCAAGTGATAGCTGAGATTTCGCTAGGTTAAATTTAAGTGACATTAAAGGGCACGAAGTTGACTATTAATCGGAGCTAGATATCAGTGAAAAGCATTACTTTGCATTAGCAGCCGTGAGTCGGACTTTAAAGAAAGTGATTGATTCTGAAAATGTGTTTGTTAATTGCCGTATAGATGACTGAAAATCACAAACAATATGCTGTATTTTGTAAATATTTGTGTTCATATATGGATTACCGGCACCAGTCACAGGAGTAACATATTCTGCATGCTTTTCCCTTCATTGTGTTATTTATTTAACTAAAATCGGTTGACTAACACCTTATTTGTGATGTTTTTATTAACTCAACCCGACATTTTACCGAACCTGAAAAAATCTTGCCCGTTCAGGGCTAAAAAACGGACAATTGTCTGCCCGGTAAAGGGTTAATGTCATTTCATATACTCTGAGAACTTAATTATTGAGAATAAAAAGAACAGTAACAATTGTTTACATTTATTGTAAGTAAAGTAAACTAGAAATGAAATAAGTTAGCTTTACAGGAAAACAACTGCAAGTGGCAGAATGGACATTGCAGCTAGAAAGTCCTTCTTCAGCACAGTACAACTGATATAACTACGTGCAAAATATTAAACAGTGACATAGCTGATGTACTTCGGTCATCAGAATGAATGTATTAGAATGTGAACACAACAGTTAACAGAAAAAAATAGAATTATTTAAAACAAAAATTTTTTCCCTGTTCTTTCTACTTGTTCTAATCAAGCTAAGTATACATGTAAAATCTGTTGTTTTATTTTGTTTTTGCATATCCTTTACAGGACATTGCAGTCAACACCAGCATTTTTCAGCTGCTTTTGATGTCTTGGCAAGTTTTACGTTCAGTAGTTTGCCATTAAAATCTGTATTAAAGTTATCATGTTTATATTGCAGCATCAGAGTCCTGAGCATGGTAGTGATACTTTCAAGAGAATCAGACTGGAAAATGGTAAGCTCTTCTATATTTTATTAACCAACGGGTTATGGTAGTCATTTTGTTTGCCTTTAGAAAAAATGAAATTAAAAAGATATTTCATTGACATCAAATCATTTGTGTCAGTTTCTTGACTAAATTTGTCCACAGTTGCATTTTTTGCAGCATACAAAATGATTGCTATACTCAGAGTACTACTAAATTTGTGATTGTCTGTTGTATCATGTTTGGTAAGTTATTGTAACAGATCAGTTAATAAAACATTCAATTTTAAACTAAATACATTGTGAATATTCTAATTTATAGAAGCTTACTGTTATGTTGGTTATTTAGGTGCAGTTAAAACCACCAGATATCACATCTAAGTTTTCCTCTTTTTGCATTTTCTGAGTACTCTGCAGGGCTTTGAAAAGTTGATGTCTTTGTCGCCTCCACCAGTGTTTTCTGATGATGGACTGGGTGTTGCTCATAGCTGTGTTATTTACAATAAGATTATGCATTTTGCAAGTTCTTTTTTGTGTGTTTGTGAATTTTGCATGTTTTTGATATTTTGTGTAGATTTAATTTTCTGTCAAGTTATTTTTCTTGTTCACAAAATTAGACTGTTAGTACATATAATACATATTTCTTGTTGGAACTTTTTGCGTCCAATGACGTATGATAGTCATTGATGGATAAATACATGTAAATTATTGTGGTCTATTTTTTGACCAATTGTTGTTAAACAGTTTATTTCAGTATAGCAATGCATTAGTTTTCATTAACTATTAAGGACACTAAAATGCAACTAAAGTATTTTATGAGGATGAATTGGAGTAAAGAAAACAAAACCCACAGATCAGTGCATGACAGTATACATGAGCTTAGGAGAAATGCAATCAAGATGGCAAACCCAGAAGTACCAGGGGTTGGAAGGATACTAACATTTGCAGATGATATTCTTGCATATAGGCAATGGAGAGATAGGGAGCAAACAGCCCAGGAGCTACAGGCAACAGTAGACAAAGTGATTGACTGGTGCACTGAAATGAGTGCTGTTTTCCACCCGGAAAAGGCGGCTGTTTTGTGGTGCTCTCCGGACAACAGGATTGTGAGAGCTGATGTCCCAAGCCTCGCGGTAGATGGTAGAAGCGTCAACAGAGAGAACAAACTGAAGTATCTGGGAATCACATTTGACAGGAGCCTGTCCTTCAAGGACCATGTGGAGATGGTTGTGACAAGGTCTGAAAAGGGACTCAATGCACTTAAAACTATGGCTGCAATGGACACAGAGCAGAGAATGCTTTTCACACTATACCAGCACTTGATCCTCTCAGTGATTGATTATGGACTAGGACTGCTCACTGTCTCAAAGAGTCAGCTGGTGAAATTAGAGTGCATACAGAACGAAGCTATGCGGGTCATTCTGGGATGCACCAGAGACACCACAGTAGTGTGTATGCGTTACATCCTGCGTTATATACTGCCGACTGTTGTTGGTAGGCTCAAGGTGATGCAGGCGAAGGCATACCTCAGAGTAACTGCAGACACAGATCACCTGTTGCGTGAGGCGCTGGACGCCGTTAAGAGTCAGCAACTGATATGAGGGAAATCATGGATGGCTCAGGCGTAGGATACGATTAGACAGGTGTGCCTCTTGGAGAACATTAGGCGAGGAGAGGAGTGGGTCAGAGTGCCAGCGGAGCAGTCAGACTTGTGCAGAGTTATAATCACATTGTGCAGGGAGTGGCCAGCAGGGGCCACGGAAGTGGAAATCCAGCAACTAATTCAGGATAATGCTCGCACGGGTGATATGATTATCTACACAGATGGGTTGGTGTTGAGAGATAGGAGAAGTGCCTAGGTGTTCTTAGCAAATTAATGCTTAATTAACGCCGGTGTTGTTGCGGTATGTTGACACTTACTGCTAATGGTCGACGTTTGGTGCAGGAGAGCCTGGCATATGATACAACAACATCTACTTAAGAATGGAGGTGGAGGCGGTCAGTGCAGCTTTCTGCTGGATGGAGAATACGATACACACACATCGTGATTGTAACTAAGTCAGAAAGCATGCTGAGGACAGGCAAGCTTCTGGCAGAGTGGCTTGCTTCGCTTTGGAGGTCACGGGTGGCAAGCATCGCCTGGATCTTTTCTCAGGGGCATGCCGGTGTGCTGGGGAATGAACAGGCGGACAGATTGGCTGGCTCTGCAAAACTTAGTGGAGTATTGATGCATGACAAGGCAGACGTGGTTGCCGCCTTGTGGGAGCACGTGTAAACCTCGGAGGAGCAAATGGATCACCATGGTCTGGCAAGAATGAGACAGCAAGCAGTGACAAGGGGATCTGGCCGATGCTCGGCGCTCAGAGGAAAGGCGAGACGGACATATAATCAGATTGCTACTGGTACTATTGGTGTTGGAATTCTTCGCTGGCTGCTGAGGATGGGGACGGAGCGCTTATGGGAATGCCCCAAATGCTGTGATCTCTGTTCCTAAATCAATCAATCAGGAGAAATGTGCAGACCAAAATCATCAGACTCAGTACAGGACAATGTAGGCTCAAAGCATCCACCACATGTGTTTCACTGACTCTGTCACTCACAGATGTGGAACACCACAACTAATCACAGAGCATGTCCTACAAAACTGCTATAAACAGAAAGGAAATCTGGCCCACAGGAGTGGCCCTTGAAGACACATTCTGGAGAACTGGCGGAGACCAGCAACCATCTTGTTTGTGAACCGTGCCAAAATAGACACACAGCAAACACTGATCACTAAAGAACTATTGCATACATATGTTTATTGGTCATTTCTTTTCCAATACACCGTTGTCTTGCTATTTAGAGAGAAACAAAAATGGGGGGTGGTATATACAAGTTAGGTGCATCACCCCATATATGCACTTTCCATTGTTAGTCAAGTTTATTGTTATGTACCACCAAGATTTCAGTACAATAGAAGATAAAATATAGTGTGCCAAGAGTTTATATCTTTGGTTTCCACTTCCTGTTAAAAGAGATGATCCAAGTTAGATGAAATATATGACGGTTTTGGCATTGTCTGTCGTTTTTAACATTAGTTCATCGGTGCTATTATTGCTCTACATGAATATGATAGCGCCATATACCGCTTTGTTACTAGTGAATTCTTTACTAATTTGTTTGCCAACATTAACTTTTTGTACCGACCCTTATGTTGGCCTGTAACGCATAGGCATGGCTCATTATGCCTGTTTGAAACCAAATTTGACATATTTGTTGGGCGCGGTAGAAAGATGTGTTGGGGGCGTAGTTTGCTTCAGCGCTGTCTGTCAAGGACTATTGTCTTTTAAAAATCCTAATGGACTTCTTAGTTAAGTTTTTAGCACTGAACTTTTATTCAGACAACATTATAACATTCTCATCTCATCTTGTTCCTCTTGTACCTTGCGGTGTCGAGGTGAAGTATAAACAGCAGGAGAGTGCCCGCTTATGGGCGTAATGTATCAATATTCCCATGGACTCTGCTATTACATCTGTCCATCATTTGCGCGGTCAGCCTCTTCCTCTGCTTCCATTTGGTCTACATCATTGCTTGTTGTGGTATACTGTTAGTTGGTAACTTATAACATTGTCATTGTTGTATTTTGTTTTTCCCATAAGACGTCTGTACTGGAACATTTTTCTTCTTACTGCTGTAGTAATCTTATAGATGTGATTTATTACAGTAGTTTTTGTTTCCTGAATCAAATGACAGTTTATTCCAGTCATCCAACTGAGTATAAATGCTTCAGCAACATGCAGCAGACAGTGTTGGGTGTGTACCGGGTAGGGGTGGCATCAGCTAGGTATAGACAGTGTGAACAGTGTCCCTATAGTGAAAAACTATATATGAAACTAAGCATCTGATCCAGTTGTAGACAATCCATCATTGTTGGTGGCCATAATTACCATCTCACATGACCACCGTCATGTCTTGTATCAGGTGCATGATCTTTTCCTAATTATGCCATCTGGCCAAGCCATCACTCATTGTCTTCCCCTTGCCTTTTCCCCCCTATCATTTGCCAATTGTCACAAAATGTTAGTTTATCACTACTGAAAACATGCCTCAAAATATATTGATATTCTGTATCTAATGAATTTACTGTTGCCGTCTACTGTTTGAAGGACTGCTCATTTGCTAACTGTGATATTTATTGTATTGTCTTCAGAAACAAAATTTCTGCTGGCTCTAGATGTTTCTGTTGGTCTGCTTATTGTCCTTGTTTCCATGTGTACAGCAATATAGGATCTGTATAGCATTGAACACACTTTTCTCACTGCATTTGACAGCTTTTTATTGGGGAGTATGTTCCATCTTGCAGAAGACAACTTTTGTCCTGGTGATTCTTGTTCTCATCTTTACAAAGCATCTTCTATCAGATGTTATAATTTTTCCAAAATAGTTATACTCCTTCTTCTTCTTCTGCGTTCATCCGGAGTTTTTTTGTGTGGACGTTATTGCGTTGTGCCTGTTTACAGCACAGCTGCGTTCCTGCGCCGTTAGGCCGACAATCTGACTTCTGCGGGCATTTGTTGACCGGGTTAACCTTCCCGGGAAAATAGTTATACAATTTACATGTTCAAGAATTTTCCTATTTATTTGCATTGGGTAAATTGGCATTTAGGAAGATTTATTTTTTTTAAATGTTGCAAGAACTTTTCATAATTTAACACCTTATTGATATTGCCATTCTTTATTCTTTGAGTAACTGGTCTGGAGCCGACATCAATGATCATGACTCTCTATAACCGTATATGTTGTTGAAGTTGCTGTTTAAGCTTTCAACGGGCATCTTTCAATGTCTTTCTCTGCCTCTTTTGCCTAGTATTTTCTCCACATTAGACTAATTTCTCTACTTTCTTCTGTTGATCCTCCCCATCATAAGATTTCATTTGTCTTTACCATATGGTTTAGATGAGTGATGTTGTAACATCTATGGCTTTACCTTAGCATTTGTTTTTTGTTTTTTTTCCCTTTGCATATTCTCATTATTCTCTGCAGCCAGTTTCTTTATCATTTCAATATTTTTTAATTGTCCAACATCATCCATCTATACAGAACAGCCGCACACATATTTTC
Source organism: Cepaea hortensis (assembly GCA_963921405.1). Lineage (NCBI taxonomy): Eukaryota > Metazoa > Mollusca > Gastropoda > Stylommatophora > Helicidae > Cepaea > Cepaea hortensis. Next base: position 65,424,303 of record OY992877.1, on the reverse strand, counting down.
AGCAAGTGAAATTATATTCTAGTGATATTTTAGTAATCCTCGTTAAAGAATCTGTGGATATGGCGAATAATTCTTTACCTATCTCTGTGTCACATTGTCTGTCACTTGTCACTGCTTAGCTTAGATATTGAAGATGGTTGACTTGTGTAGATTTTTATGACGTTACTATATACAAAGCTTATTGGGATTTGGACTTTCTTGGAAACTATCACACATTCACTTTTGCTGTTTAATAATCCCTTCATCTTGCTCTGTTTCGCCATCAGGTGTAGAAAATGTGTCAAAACAGTGATCCAGGCTTAAGCCCCGGCAGAGGCATAATTATTTTATCTGGTCACTGCAGACATGGGGTTAACCCAACATCATAAAAATGCATTCTTGACAATGTTCAGAATGTTCTGGGAATTAATGTTGATGAGGAAGTGAACCAACCACTCCACCTCATCATTGCATAAAATATGTAAAGGCCTAACACTTCACACCCCAATAGCAGTATCTGCCTTTCCATGCGCACACCCACACACACACACATGCACACCATACACCTAGTGCAGTATTGATATAAACAAAACTTCTTGGGAAAAGTTGGTACATTTTGCTTCTGCTTTTGGTGTAATGTGCATATGTATAGATGAAAGAAGATGTGGGTATTTATTTGACTGAGGCCGCACACACACCCTACTCTCTGCATATGAATAAAATTAGTGGAACTGTGGTAAAGCTGTGGAAATGTAAACAATATAAAATAACACAAAGTAATGCAGCTTTAGAGGGGGCTGAGTGGTCTCAAGGTATGGTGTCCGCCTCGAGTGCTGGATTCCCCGGGTTTGAGGGCTGGGATATTTTCACGTGGACTTCTAGTAATAAAATTTCCCCTGGTCTCTGGGTATTGAGATCGGATGCCCTTGTGTATTGTTGCGCACGTAAAAAATCCCTTGGCAGTTGGAAATCGAAAAAGAGTTGCCTAACTGCACTGCATGGACAAAATTTTGAGTTAAAAATCTAACCAAAGTATTTCAGGATCCTCGCCGGTGCTACGGAGTTCGTGCACTGAGCTGAGATTCTCCAGACTCATTCTTGAGTTAGGAGTAGAACGGAGCACAGCTATGGGTATACCCGTGTGCTGTGATGTTGATCCGTCGACTAAATTAAACTTATTATTAAGAACAGAAATACGAAAAAAATTTTGTACTTCTGTTCTGTAAAGCTGCATTACTTTGTGTTATTTTATATTGTTTACTCTCTGTATAGATTGATAGGAGCAGACAGGAAGTTGTAGTAAGTGTGTGGATGGAAGCAATGCAAGGTGTAAATGAAAGATGAACCAGCTACAGATAACAGGAGAGTGAGGAGATACATAGGTGTCATCAGTCATGAATAAAGTTAACAGATAGATAGATGTTATTGGGGAGAACAATATAAGGATAGAAAAGACATGTTTGAAAGACGAGACCATGGAGTGGTGGGATGTGAGAAAGATGGTACTTCATAATTTACTGCAACAATCGTATAAGTGCTGCAGTAAACAAATCATAGTTTTATCACTTTAGCTTTGACCATATTTGTTTTTTTTTTGTTTTTTTAAACTGGTCTTAAAATTCTAAAAGCCATACACAGTTTGAAGTAAATTGAACGCTCACTTGTAAGAAACTAATATTAATGGATTAAAAAACAAATCGGGTCATTTGAGCCTTAACAGTTAAGTGTCGCCACTATTTCAGCTCAGTTTCTTTATTTTTCTTGGTTTTTTTAAGTATTAACAATATATGGGCATACACACAGATCATCTGTTTCCCTCAGCAAATGTCATAATATGTAGAACTTGATCACTCCCAATAACGCACTGGTTATAAACACACAAGATGTGTACGCTCATATGTGCTCTTTACTGGAACCACACTTAAATCAAAACTGAAGCATCGTTAAATATTTTGTTTCATCTGCTATTGTATCTTCAACTAGTACTGTTCAGTGATAGTCTTCAAAATCACTCCTTTGTCGAACATGAGTGTTCCAACAACTGGTGATTTTGAAATGCAGCAGATCATCTCGCTTCTTGCCATGCACTCCCACATGACCTGGATTTTAAATCCTTGTAAGAGATACATGTCTATGCTTGGCACACACTCATGCCACATCTGTCTTCTTGGAACTTTACACGACTAATAACTAGACACCATGATTGCTATGGTGATTAGATTTGAGTACCAGTTAACCACCGCAAAGTTTCAGTCATTGCAGCCACCCATATCTTCATGCTCGCTACCTGCTTGGCAGTGACATTTCATCCCTTGACTAGCGGAGAATCCCTAACCAGATTATTCTCTATGATGCAAAGAACTGCCCATGTTTTCTATATCAATACTTTATATGTAAGATAACAATTTTGAGACCATCCACAGACAACAAAAATCAATCTTACAACTTTTCCAATGTAAAAATGTGCTTGTAGGATATTTTCTTAAGTGCAAATCAAAACTGCTTTTTTGGCCATGGAACATTTTATTTGTTTCTTCTTCTTCTTCTTCTTCATTCAGTATAGTGCGATTTAGTCACTTGAACATTATAAATATTGTAAACATGGGGTAAAATCAGATGATTTGTATAATCAGTAGCTACATTTATTTAACACTGATGGCAGCTAGTGTTTTCTATTACGTATTTTAAATTAGAAGCCATAATAATCTGAAACATTGGTTCTGTCATTGCCTTGATCATCTATCTATGGTGTTGCTATTGCCATTAAAATTTATCTGTGTTATCAGATCTGCCTCTCCAAAAATATTATTGCTTGTACTATGATTATAACTGACAATACCATCAGAAACTGCATCATTTACCTTAATATCATTAGTGTTTCTCCTGTATTAAAAAATACCAGGTCGTCATGGTCTTCATTTCACGGTTTTACATTTTCGTTATTCTTCTAACACGTATAGAAATCGGTTAGAAGTTTTCAGATTCACCATTTGCAAAAGTCTAATGTTGGTTCCCGTGAAACTGCAACAGTTTATTTTATCAGCTTTCTGCATGTCTCCTGCTGCACTGTATCCCTAATTGAAGCACAGGCCCTACATTAACTATACCAAGCTGTGTTATCCTGAATATCTCCTGCAACTGACTTCATGTCCTCCCGATATTATTCATCTATTTTAATTTCTTTTCTCCAGTTCTTGTTAGGGCTCCTATTTCACTTGCCCTGTGGGTTGCAGTGATTGGACCTTGTAGTTATACTATTCTGAGATTTTCTCAATGTATGTCCTATCCACTTGATTCACTGGTATTTATGTTCTCATCTTAAACTGTTTTAGTTCCAATTAATCAGTGTTTTTAGTTTATTTGTAATAAATTAATTAATGACATCTCTTTATCTGTCCAGGATGATCCTGCTGAATATTATCCCACACCTGACAATAGCATTATACCTCTAGTTTTTACATTTCTGTAGGTCACCTTTCTTTTCAGCTTCATTAGATATCTTGTTCTCAAGTCGGGTGGTTATTTCTGTGGCCTCCCTAACACAACTAAATAGTTTATGCAGCAAGTCCGATTAGCTTAGACAGTCTCAGCAGGGATGCCACCTGAACCAGCAGCTTTTCCATCCTTCAGAAACCCATTAGGCCTACTAATTTTTTTTTATTGGATGGTTTCTGATAGTTGATATCTAGCTCCACTTATGCAGGCTGGTTATCTGGAGGGTCTATTAAGAAGTTCTCTGCGTATTCAACCCATCTGTAATATTGATAATAACTTTCCAATTACTGGGATTAAGGCGTTAGTGAAAGTTTCACAACTTCCTGACATACTTGGTCAAAAGTTTGGCAGCACAAAATTTGAAAGCAGATCACTTTGCATTGATTTCAATCGTATGAGGTGTTGGCTGTTCAGATAGTAATGGCAAACTACTGAACATACTACTGAGCCTAGTAAATCTTTGTCAAAACTCATCTGCTGCCTATACTATTATACCTTTTTTGGGGGGGGGGGTGTCTTGAGCCTGAGGAATTAAGGCCGCCTGTCTAACATAGTCACTGCGAACCGTGCAGGTTAGGGTTTTCCTTTTTCCCCCAACAGGAACTCCACAGCTTACCAAGGGTTTGAACCCTGGTCTCCCTAAGGAGGCCTGTGTTCAAATCCTCGGTACGGTGTGGATCTTTTTCATACTAACAGCCAGTAAATGCTGGGGTTGATTCCAACGGCCTGTAAAGGATATGTAATTAACTATGTTTTTCCCCTTTAGCATATTCAGTCGATCATCTGAGTTGGACATATTTTCCTATTTTCTTTGTGGTGTTGTAAAGGTTGCTGGAATATTTTTTTTTAACTCCCCTTATCTGCTTCTTAACTTCTATATATGTTTCGTGAGCTCTTACTTTAGCAATCTGGTTTAGCTATTTAAAAGTGCTTTCTAAAATGTTTATTTTCTATTTTTATAGTTTTCGGCATTATCCATACTTTTTTTGTGTTCATATATAGGGTTAACCTTACTTCTATCTGTTCTTGAGTTTACTGGGTAGTTTTGTTGTTTAAACGATACAATTAATTGCTTTAACTGTTCATTTTAGATAATGAAAGAGGTTTACGCACTGTTTTGCCTGTCTGATACTGAGGAGTGCATGTATTACTTTTTCGATCTTTGTACTTTCAGTCTGAGAAATGATTCAGAAACTACAGGTGAATGCAGGTAGATGGAATCTGATAATGCAACACTGTTGTGAGAAGAAAGGGAAAATATGCTGTTTAGTGTAATTTAGCTGTTATATAAAGATAGAAATTATAATGATAAAGAAAATATAGCAGGTCTGGTGCTGTTACACCCACAAGTATCCTATCTACATGAAGTGATTTGTTAAATGTGATGTTGGTAATTACATCACTTAGGAAATATATTGAGGCGGCCAGTTTATGAAAAGGGAGTCTGGAGAACACTTTGTTTATTGGGAAGATTGAGAATGATAGAGACAGGACAACTGAGGATTAAAAATATACTGGATTGGTTGGCAAGGCAGCACTGACAATGATTGACCGTTGAACTTATCAAGAACATAGCAAACAGATGACTGTGGTGGAATAATCATCGGTCTGGCATGGTGTTTAATGTATTGAGAACAATGAATATATATGAAATGATATGATTGTTAGTCACTGTTATTTCCTACCATTCTTTTTACTTATTTATGGCATTAACTTCACTTTAGAAAGGTCAATTCTAATTATTATCTCACTTTTATTTGTACTCGCTGTGTCTGTTGCTTCATATTTGATTTACCATGTGTGCGCTGGCTACAGGTGTTCATGCATCTCAACAGATCTTGGTCTTTAGTGTACTATATCAGTTCTTTTGATATTCTTCCACGCCACTATCCCAATTCATCCAGCATACTTTCTGTCTTATACTGCTGATGTTTCCAGTCACTGCAAAGTTTTCCAATTCCACTCTTTGCATTATGTGATCATAGAGCACTGTCTCTTTCTTATACTTGTATATAATATTCTACTTTCATTAGCCATTTCTGGGCACTCATTATTAGTTATTCTGGCATTTGCTGTTGTTGCAGCATCTCAGGAATGCACATTTTCGTTGCCTCCAAGGCTTCCTAATTCTGTTAGTTCCATGATTCACTGCCGTACATCAGAACAGGTTCTACTTAACGATTTAGTACTCTTTCTAATATTCAATAATATTAATTTGTTGCATAAGGTACTTTTCATTTTCTAAAATGCAGCTTTCGGTTGCTCTGTTTTGCTTTTAAGCATTTTCCTTTCTGTTATATCACATTTTTGTGTTATTTTTCTTTGATATAAACATTCTTTCTGTTTTTTTTTATACTGACAGCAACTCCTTGTTTTGCACTCTATTATTACAATATCCTACAGTTGCAGACCTTTTATGTTTTCAGCTGTCAGTACTATGTCATCTACATGGCATATATTTTTTATATATTTGTTTTTTTTTATTTTGATGATTGGCAATCTGTAATCTCCAAACCTTATTGGCTAGATATTTGCTGAAAAAAAATTAATTTTCAATAAATCACAAGCAATTTTCTAAGAAAACGTTAGTTTGTAGAGGAGGAGAAAGTAACGACAAAGTATTCTAAGGAGCATTTGTGGAGCAATTAGTATCCTGAGACCCTGGTTCTAATCCCTGGCCAGGCACAGGATTGTTATCTGTTGGAGTGGTATAATATAATCCTAACCTGTACACTGAGTTAATGGCTGTTAAGCAATTAGCCTTTAAATCGCAACCTCAGCTGCATCCTTCAGCCGGACACCAATAATGGTGCAGAGTGTGCTGTTATTTTAACAGAGGCTACAGTCTTTAAGGTTTTTTTTTTCTTCATATGCAGCACAAAATGATAACAGTGAAATTAACATCTGATTAGGCTAGCAGCGTGATTGATTTTAAATCTAAAGAATTCTACTGAATCTGAATGGGATAGTTTTGTCTGTAATTCATATTTTAGTACAGTGGAAACATTGTCTGTTATATGAGATATTGCGGTTCAGTGTGAAGCTGTGGTCTTTTTCTTTTTTCTATGTACTTTCAGCCAAGACATTTGATCAGAAAAGATGGGTGACCTGCAGTCACTTTCTGTGCTCGGAGATTAATAAATGAGTAAGCTCAGCCACAGCCAGGTCTTCCGTTTCCAAGTCATATAAACTTGCTTGGAATTCATGCAGAGGATTTAAAAATATGTGCACACGATTGGCGCTTACTCCGTTTTACTGCCATCATATGTCTCTTCATTAGTTAGTCATGTTTTTTCGTTAGGCATACAGCCGTTGACAATTAATATTGCTTGTGTGTTATATAGATATATATTTACAGGCATATGGTGTTTATTTCATCCATTCACAATCTTCCCTTAAGTATATCTTATAGCCTTGTTTTATCAGTAATGATGTATAATATACATATTGATACACATGGTTGCGATCTATCAAACCAAGGCCAATAAAATGCCTCTGAGAGTTTGGGCCCTAGACATTGTGGTTTTTGGCTAGCGAGCTATCACTCTACCATGGAAACATGAAATCGTTGTGTAATGTGTTTAAATAATTGGAAGCAAATGGTGTTAGTAAGAAAATGTGACAACAAAGTGAGAAATCAAAGTAAAAGGAGTGGTCTTAAATTAGGGGAATATCTGCCCCTATTAATCGTGGCTCCTTGTAATATCAGAATTGCATTAGCTTGTAGGTTTTATATGGAATGTGAAGAACTGTGAAGTTTAACAGATGAAAAATAATATTAAGAAATTTTACAGTTTACCCAAGTATAGTATGGTCTAGCTAAATATGTGACGACTTTAGGTGCAACTTAAAATTTAATGCAATCTCTTAAACAACAGTTGAGCTAGCTTGAAAGAGGCTAATAATATTGGATATTTGAAATAGGGCGTTGTTTTAAAATATATGGGCTGGGTCAAGTATTGTAACTAAGTGTTAGCTCCAGATGAGGATATTTGTGATGATACATCTGTGTATTTTTTCCTTGCAGAAATGTAATCCTTTGAGAACTGAACATCTGAAACCAATCTTTCAAGAATATGCTTGATCTTATTTTGAATTTTAGCTTTAGTGGGGGGATAAGAAAAATGAAAACATAAAGACATTTGAATAGTGCCAAACATAGGTGAATAACATTGTTTTTAACTGAATGAAATTCTCTTTCAGGTTGGCACCATGTAATGTATTTTACTTCTTTTTCAGTCTATGGCACACAACATGCCAGAGTGGTACAGTCTGTGGTCAGGAGCATTAGTTGATTAAATGCCTCAGGCAGATGTGTTCAATCTTGCTAAAATTGTCTGTGTAATCTACACATTCTTTTTTCTTTTGTCTTTTATGTTTTCTCCTTGGCATATATTTTCATAATCTCTTAATTCAAGGCAGTTTTGAGTCTCAAAAATTCCCCACCGCAGAGCAGAAAAATAAGCCTGAATTCATGTTTGTTAATCATTTAAAAACATATCCCACAAAATGTAACTTCTGAGGGGAGCAAAATCAGTTTAGAAACAGGTTTGTATAATTAAATAATAGAGCAATAATAAGTTTCTTTACTCTGGCTATCATCTCCAGGATTCCATGTGTTGCTGAAAACTGCATTTGTAATGTTGTGTTTTCTCTTCTTTTTTTCTGTGTGTTTCATACAGTATTAAGAGAAGACCCATTTTGCATTCTACAATACCACAAACCAGCTTTTTGTATGGGAAGCAAACATCTCCAGCATCCGCCTTAACTCAATGTAAAGATTGTGCGGCGGAAATGCACCTCAGCATGGGGTAAACATAACATTTTGCTGTCCGAACATGTTTGGATCTTTATTGCTGATTGTTAATAGCAGATTTTCTGCACATAGAAAAAAGGCAACTCTTAAACTGGAGTCTGGATACATTTTATTTTAATGCTACATTCTACCTGCTATGTAAGCCTTTTATGTGTGAAAATTTGCAGCTTTTCACGTTGAGTTTAATGTAGCACACCACATCATGCATTTTCACTCGTTACTTGGCTCATTAAAACAGAAATGATTATAGCTTCATGCCATTCAGTCTCACTAGTGTGTGTAGCAGTATAGGAATACTTTTGTTTTCTTCCTTATTTTGTAAACATGGTGAGTCAGTTTATGTCACACAAATCAATTTCAGAATGTGACTATCATCACCTCATAAGGAATCATTTCTGTGTTTCAGGATCTGGAGACTCACAGGAACCATTTTTCCCTCAATCAGAACAGAGTGGACCGTTGTTGGAAGGCCCTGGGGCCAAACGAGATATTAAACCCTTTACTCCACCAAAGCTGACTTCATCACAGCAGGAAGATATACAGAGAGCCAAGAAATATGCCATGGAGCAAAGTATTAAGAGTGTACTAGTCCGACAGACAATAGCCCACCAGCAGCAGGTATGGTTTCTTTTACATTTTTTGTAATTTTACCATAAGATTATGCTTATCATGGTCATATAGTTAAAGGGGACGGAAGATATTTCATTGAACCAGAGTTCACAGTACTCAGAGTTAAAGGCAGATATCAGAAATAGAGTTGCTTATTTTGCAGATGGCCTATTCTTAGGAAGAATTATACCACCTACTATCTGCATTCTCCAGTGCTTATTATGAATTTGGTTTAACAGTTACATTACAGAAATGTGTGTGAGTGGGACATGAATGATACAGGAATAGATATTACATCTTGGAAGGAAGTCGCCGCCGATCATGTTGCAAAGACCAGGAATGGAATTAAGTAGAAGGAGAAAATTATTGCAGATTGGTCAGACACAGCATGTGTGACTTCAGGTGGTGCATGATGGTGGAAATGATCACATGTATCATTAGCCCTGCGAATTGATCTGTTCAGTTAATTCGCTACCGTCATTGTAACCAATATGTCTTTTTTAAAGCACAATGTAACAATCGTCTGGACAAGACAGCAAGGTGCCAATCTGTCATTGGTTGAGAAATCATGGTAAGCGTTTGTGGGTTATTTGAGCATTGTATAAAGTGACCTTGAACTGTAAACATTAGTTTCTCTCCATGCACTGATGCGCCTATTCTAGTTTAGATACAATGATCATTTTAAAAAATGAGCAAAAAGTCACATTCTAAATACTTATTTTTCATCATAGCCTACTCTGTACTGACAAAAGAAATTAGATTTATATTTGAGGGTAGGGTGTAAATAAATATATTGTAGCACCACAGAAAGAGAGAGAGAGAGAGAGTCAAAACGGTCAATGATCACCCATTATGGCAGTTACATAACTAGTATATGTCAGTGTGTTAAAACAGTATATAATATTGTAAATGACAACACCAGAAAGTTACATAACATAATAGGTAAAGTAAGTGAAGGTCTCTTTGACACGCCGTAAGGTGCATTAGGTATATGGTGCCAGACCCATATTTTGATAGATCAATCAGCACTCAAGCACACAGGCGATGTGGTCAGTATCGAGCCAGTCACCTTTACATTCCCAGGTACCCACTTTAGCCGTGTCGGCTTGAGTGCCTGTATTAATTGAGCATGTGAATTTAATCTTGTTTATGACCTTATAACTTTTATTTTCTTTGTGTTTTACATTTTAGCACAGGTGAAATTAGATGTACACTAGTCCTAAATTGCAGAATATAACTACGGTATTGCTTTCTTTGCAGCAAATGCAGCAATTTCAAAACACTGTTCAGCGACAGCAAGCTTTGGCATTGATGTGTAGGTAAGTGAAACTGGTATGTCAGAAGCACATATTGCTTGCTGTATCAAGTTCAATTTCAGTGCTTTTCTTTGTGCCATTCTATTTTTTCTACTGCTTCATTTAGCCTCGTGAATTCCATTAAATTAAATTAATTTCTGTAACTTTAATATGTATGACAAAACAGTGTCTATTCCTGAAACATCTCCATATATAATGACATTGGAAGTGGTTACCTGATGTAGATGACTTGGTGCTTCTTCCATCTTCTTGTGATCTCTGCCTCTGATAATTATGCCATCATGTGAGTTCTCTTGAGGAAGCCAGACATTTTTGTAGTTCCTATTTAGTTCCACGCAGTTGGAGTTTAGTGCTGAATCAGCAGACCTGAATGTCTATCGTAGCTTCCCCCCGCTGGTTAACTCTTTGAACCCGACGCACCGGTATACCGGCTTGACATACTGTGTATCAGAGACCCTACGAGCCTGTATACCTGCTTTCGCATGTTTTCTGTTTACATCTCACCAACCAGCTGACCAATAAGAATCCAGCTTAATCTAGACATGGAAAGCATGTTTGAGGTCACTCTCCTGCTGAGGATTCAAAAAGTTTTTTTTATAGTTGACAGGGTTTTTGGCTAAAATAAGCTGTGAAAATGGAAACTGTTGAAAAACAGTATGGATGTGTGGAAGGAAAGGGTACAAACAATGCGATATATATATATCACGGACACTAATAGAAAGTTACGGGGCTGAGTGGTCCGCCTTGGGTGCTGGAGGTCCCGGGTTCAGGCCCCGGTAAATACCAGGATTTTTTTTTTTTTTTGAGACAGCAAATTTACACTTTTCCCCAAAATTGCATAAATATGATTTTTTTAAAAATCACGTAGAAACATATTTTTTTCACTTAGAAACATTTCCTGTGTTTATTGTTGTTTACCAGTGACTTTTTTCCCCCCAGAAATAATGTCTTTTTTCCCCCAGAAATAATGTCTTTTTCAGGTTGAAATATTAGTATGCCAAAAAAATGGTTAATGACACGAGAATCCCAGGGCACAGGATATTTACCCTTGGGTACTGGCAGGGTTCAAAGGGTAAAGAGTTAGGTAGTCATCTTTGGGTTGATTTTCTATTTTTATAATAACCTGGATAGCTGTCTTTTTCTCAGAGTATAAGATGTTTATCTTCTTGCTACACATTGTGATTTTATTGTTCTTCTAATGTGTGTTCACATGACTTTTAGAATATGGATTCACAGTGTTTTTAAAAAAAAATACTGATAAACATGCTTTGTCAGCCATGTGCTCTTATCCATTGGGCTATGCTGATCTCCTTTTACTGTAAATAATTCAGTCGTTTCATTCGCTGATTATTTCTTGGCATCTCTTAGAATGCACTTTATTATATTTTTTTGGTGTCTAGTGGTTGTTGACATAAATAATAGCGCCTGTCATGAGTACAGGATAAATGAAATTATTTAAAGTTACATACTCTTTTATGTTCTATAGAAATTAAGAACAGATCATATACATTATTCAATTCATTTGTGAATCTAGAGATATGATTTTACTTTATTGAATAATTTCTTTGCAGGGTTTACGTAGGCAGCATTAATTTTGAAATCAAAGAAGACACGATAAAACAAGCATTCCTTCCATTCGGACCCGTGAAATCCGTCAACCTGTCTTGGGATCCTATTACCAACAAACACAAAGGATTTGCTTTTATTGAATATGAAGTGCCAGAAGCAGCCCAGCTGGCATTGGAACAAATGAATGGAGTCATGATTGGTGGTCGAAATATTAAGGTATTATGTGTTAACTCCTTATTTTAAATGTACAAATCAAAACTTATGTAGCATTTTCAAAATCGTTTTACAAATTAAATCTATTATAACTATTTCAGCAGTGATGGATTCAAGGTATTAAGATTTAACAACATATTTTTTTTTATCATTCACTAGATATACTATGTTTTTGCTGTACACACACAAAAAGAGTTATATTGATATCTAATTTGATTTTTAATTGCCCATTTTGTAAATATAAACATTCTGCTTTGTTGTAAAAAAAAACATGAGAATTTTACCAAACCAACCAATTGTTGTAGACTAGCTAGCTGTGTAAGTTATTCACATATGTGTACAGTAATCTCATCTCATCATATTCCTCTTGTACCTTGCGGTGTCGAGGTGAAGATAAACAGTAGGAAAGTGCCTGCTTATGGACTTTTGTATCGATATTCCCAGGGACTCTGCTATTCCCTCCATCCATCGTTTTTGTGGTCAGCCTCTTTCTCTGCTTCCATCTGGTTTGTACATCATTGCTTGTTCTAGTATACTGTTATAGTCAATTCACATTTGTTTTCTCCCATATAAAAATCCATATCTCAGTAACCAACTGAGGGAAATTGATGAGATTTAGCATATAACCTTATCATTATGTCCACCCAACAAAAAATGTTTTTGTTCTGGAGATTGTACAGCAGATTTCAATGTTTGTTTATATGCGATATATAATTTACAGGTCAGGGATGAAGTGCATATTGTGAAATGTATTACGTCTTCACATGGAAACATCAGCTTTCAGTAGTGAAATTTCTCGTGCAGCACGAGAATGACCTTATGGCAAGAACCTTGTGCTGTGGAATGGGAGTGTTTAGAGGTGTCGTCAATAATTTGTGTGTTTTCATGAAACATGGTTATTTTTATAAATCTTACCATTTATCACTGACATCTGAATGTGAATATTGTTGGATGTGAAATTTTGTACACTTCAGAGCATCGCTATGAAATTGTACACATATTTTTATCAAGAAGCTGATCGCAGGAAACTGTTTCATACTATTACAAATCCAGAGAAAAGAACAATGCATGCATTGGGTTTGAGTAAATGGTAATTTCATCGATGGGTGCAAAACTCTGGAATGAAACCACCACGCAATAAGCAAACGGTAGGTAGAAAGGCAATTGTAGACAGCTTTGGCAAGGATGTCATAAGGCGAGCTATTATAAACATGCTGGATGCCAAAGAAACAGTGACTGTAAGAAACTTAGGGTTTGGTTGAGAAAGAACATTGACATAGAGCTTCCAAAACAAATTTGTGGAACATTATAAGGACATTAGGCGTCACATAGGGAGGTAGAAATATCATTTGCGAGCAACCGGATTTAGGAGCCATGATAAGCAAATACCTACATGTAATAAGAGAAGTGCGCAAAGAAAATTATGACATGGTATATTTGGATGAAACCTGGATCATTGCGCATCACACAAGTGATAAGGAATTGCAATCAATGGGTGGAAAGATAATGCGATATGAATTAAGATTATTTAAAGATCGCATTAATACATGAACCAATTACTTGATATTGTTTTTCCCTCTAAATTTTACGGTTCTGTACTTCTCACAATAATGAAATTCGTTTTATAACATAAGTAGACCCGCAAATCATGTTTTTTATGTAGATGTCTAGACTTGTTCTAGTATGTGTTATTAAATTTAGCTTCCATTTTTATGTATACTGTGTAAGCGAGGGGGGTGGGGGGGATTTATAGGGAGGAATGATGTTCTGAACATATGATAAAGGGGGGCATGGGCCAAGAAAGGTTGAGATCCACTGCATAACAGCATCGGCACAAACAATACAACTTGTCAATGGCAACAGTTTGTATTCCACAGTGATGAATTTTCAGATCCACAAGCCCTCAATGGTGACAAACTACTGGCACTGAAAAAAAACAACAACACTAAACACATTGAATACCAACAGAAGAGTAATATTGAGATGGAAACTGAAACTGACATATTGTGGCATAACAATAAACATGAGAGCAAACATGTCAAATTAGGGGACAACACACGAACATATGAATCAATGAAGAGGACCAACATCTTGGCCGTTAAGAAGGAAGCCCACTACAGAGACATTCACAACTATATTTGTCGTGGTACAAAACAGGTAATCCTGATCCGTCTCTAAACAGTAAACAGCAGAGTACACAATCTTTCACAAAGGCTCAAAGCGATTCTGTCACCCATGTGAACAAACTACACAAACAGCTGAACAGATCCTTAATACTTGACACATGATGACTAAATTGGGGTATCATCTCTGGTCATTCTATACGCACATTAACACACAGCTGTTTGGAAGCTCACGAACTCCATATAAAAAGCTAAATGCATCCTAGTAACATGACTCCTTGTTTCCACATTATTAACCAGCAAAGGTAAGAAATGTATTCCTTCTGCTTTCCTGTCTATTTCCATTTTGATTACTCATTATTTACCTCATGCCTTTGTAAATTCTCTGTCTTTACTAATATTTCACATTGCACCAACTCCCATATGACTCTGGATACGCCTTTTGTCGTCGCCCGAATTGACGGGCATTACTGTAAAACATGTTTGTTAGCGTGAATTCATTAGTTTTTCGCCAAAACACCAAAGAAATGTCACCGCTGTCCATGATTTAGGAATAAAAGAAAAAGCAGCGGCTGCAGCAGGATGTCCATGATTTAAGTTGTCCTTGGACCTTTCCTTGGGTGGGGGTGAATATAAGATGACAGGAAAAATTTCACAACGATGCAACAGACAGTTTTAAAAAAAATTTGACTGTGAATGAGGGCAATCGTTTGTAAATGGAGTATAGTTGGTAACCTAATTGCATGGCCAAACCATTTGACTTGTTGCCTTCTGATAAAATCTAGCGCTGCTATAACCCCCACTTTAGTCCTGCTTGCTTCATTTCTGATCTTATCTATTCTTGATACATTGAGTATTCTCAGGAATCTCATTACTTTTGTTTTGATTTTTCTTTTCTCTATTTCTTTTATTGTCCAGGTTTGGCATTTTAATATAGAGTTGGTAGAAAGATTGTGTTGTAAAGTGCTTTCTAAGTAGTTATTGATACATGTTTGTTCTTTAGTATCGGTGCCATTTGTCCGATGAGTTGGTTTGCCTTATTACATCTATTTTCGATCTTGTCTTCTGATTTGCCATTTGATATTATAATTCCCAGGTATTTGAAACTCTTTACTTGTTTCAGGGGGTGTTTATTTAAGTGAATTATTGTTGTTTTTTCTTCTTTAGTCATAGTCATTACCTCTATATTACTTGTGCTAATTTTCATGTTATGTTCCCTACACATTTCGTTTAGACTATTCATGTGATCTTGTAATTCAGCTTCTGATTTTGCTATTAGTGCTTGGTTGTCCGCAAACAGGAGGTCTCTAATAGCGTAATTTGCAGATGGTTTGTCTTCTGTGTTCTCTTCATGCGTTGTTCTTGCGGTCTCTATTTGGCTGGTTTCTTTACATATGTTGTCTGTATATGTTATGAACAAGAGAGGGGACAGGACACAACCTTGTCGTACTCCGGATCTTGTGGTGAAGGGTTCTATGTGTCCTCCAGTTGCTCTCACTATGCATTCACTGTTTTACAGTAATGGTGTCACATGTTTTTTTTTTTACAATTTGAATGGTAATCGATCTTTTTTATTTAATGTTGCATATCCCTTACAGGACGTTGCAGTCAACACCAGCATTTTTCAGCTGCTGTTGATGTACTAGGCAAGTTTTTACGTTCAGTAGTTTGCCATTGATTTCTGAACGACCGGCTTCCATACCAACACGTTATAACACAACGCGACATGGTCTGCTGCACAAATCGGTCGCAGCTGAGTTTCGAACGACTGGTAAGCGGCTCACAAACCGTGTTCGCAAGCCTTTGGCCACAGAGACTGGCAATCGTTCTTAGCATCACCAAAGATTATT
The DNA here is from genome assembly GCA_963921405.1 of Cepaea hortensis. Lineage (NCBI taxonomy): Eukaryota > Metazoa > Mollusca > Gastropoda > Stylommatophora > Helicidae > Cepaea > Cepaea hortensis. Next base: position 65,408,333 of record OY992877.1, on the reverse strand, counting down.
ACTAATGGAAAGGTGAATGTTTTATTAACAGGTGGGGCGTCCCAGTAATATGCCCCAGGCTCAGCCGATCATTGAACAGCTGGGACAGGAGGCAAAAAATTACAACCGCATTTATGTCACCTCTATACATCTGGATCTGACAGAAAATGATATTAAAAGGTGAGTATATGGAACTATAACTATCATATAATTGTGTGTATGTAAATTGTTATAATATAAACTGTGTTCATAAGAAATGTATTTCATACAGGCTGAAATTGTTCATGCGCTAACTAGGACCATGAAAACAGAATTAGATAATGCCAGCAGTGGAATTAATATATTGAGCAAGTTTGTGAGAGTGAAGCTCATTTTCATTTGTCAAATTTTGTGAATAAGCAAAACTTTTTCACAGAGCCTACAGTTAGTTCAGACCAACAGTATAGTGTGTGCTCTCATCTTCTGGTTTGCTATTATCTACCCCTTTGTCATACTACTATAATCATGACCTCAAAAACACTTCAATAACATATGAAACACCTTCCTTGTTTCTGGACTTGTCTTCTAGTAAAAGATGGCACATTTCTCCAATAAGGCAAGATTACATGCCACACGAAACACCTTCCTTGTTTTTGGACTTGTCTTCTAGTAAAAGACGGCACATTTCTCCAATAAGGCAAGATTACATGCCACACACTACACAGGCTTCCATAGACATTAGGATCAGTTTGTTTCCTAACTGCATCATCTCCAGTTTGTCAATTTGCTGTCAGTCAGCTGACTTGGCCAATAGAATCGCACATTTTGTAGTTAATTACATCCTGCAGGAAATTGCTGTGTGTGTGTGTGCTTCAAAGAATGATGTATAATAGCTTAATGCATCTGATTCATTGAGACCTACAGGAAGATGGAAGTTGTCTTCAGAATGTAATTTTCTTAAAGTAGTGTCTCATTTCCAAGCAACATATAATGTCCACTTGCTGTTTATGTCAAGACCAAATACATGTATGTAATGATTGTTCATGACATTCTTCAAAACATCGCCTGATTAACTGGCTCACCCTGTGTAATAATTAAGAGAGTAACCTTTACTTTATCGTAATTTATTAACTTGTTCCACGTAGGACATACAATTTACATAAGAGTAAATTAGGTAATTAATTCCTTTTAAACAAAATTGTTGCTATTTTAGTTAGATGCAAATCCTTTACATGACGTCTTAGTCAACCCCAGCATTTTTTTTTCTCTGTTCATGATCTCTTGGCAAGTTTACGTTCAGTAATTTGCCACTGCTGTCTGAACGACTGGCATCCACATCATTTTGTATAAAATCGACGCAAGGCAGTCTGCTGCCAAATCGCCCACAGCTGTGTTTCGGATGCAGTATGAGGCATTACAAACTGCACCTGTAACCCCTTCACCACGGAGGCAGCATTGTTGCCATTTAAGTCTATGTAAAAAGTATTTCTAATAAGCTAATTTAATGTTTATTATGGGATCAGCAGTAAAATGTCTGTCAGTACTTGAACGTACACTTATTGTGCGTACATTTGTTTATCAATTTCTACAGTGTGTTTGAGGCATTTGGAAAAATTGTAAGCTGTGAGTTGGCACAAGATCCATCGAAACAAGGAAAGCATAAGTAAGTGCAGTAGTTTTTCTCACTATGCTTATGTTAATTTCAACTTATGAGCATTTTGTCTCACCGGTCTTTTGCAGAATATCGCTTTCATCACGGTACACCGAAAAGATTCTAGATCCTTCGCCAGTTCTCCTGCCATGTTCATTTGTATGCCCATGGTGTATTGAATGCCCTATGTCTATCTTTATGCTGGGTGAGACCTGCCTTCTGGGAACCATGCCATCCATCGCTGTTCTTTCCACCATTATGTCATTTCTCATCTCTAGTCTTTTATTTCCAGTACAGCATGGACCCTCAACCAACTGACACCAAACCCTTTGTAGACTTGTTCATGATTGGTTGCATTTTGTAGCTGAGTTGTCAGCAGGGTGAGATAGCATTTCACATCAACCCTCCTTAGCTGCCACAAATGACATGCATGCTAGGGTACACTGTTACTGCTCTCTGCTTTCCTTGAGCGGCCCCAGTAATACATGAGCGATTATGACATTTATTGTGGCCAATATAGATTTTCCTAGATGTGATGTTTATAGGCCAGTTTTCTTTGATGCTCAGATCTTGTGATATATATATATATATATATACAACCTGCTTTCTGTTAGCAGCGAACGTTGGGCGGCGCTTACCAAACCCGACACCCCACATTGTGCCAACGGCTTCGGGCGGAAGAGCGCAATTGGGAGAGTACAAGCCTTACCCTGGTGCGAGGAAATGCAACCCAAAGACAGTGTCATGGCAGGGCAGACCAGGCCCTAAGCCTTGGTTGGCGGCTGGTCTAGGATCGAAGCTCCGACAGGCGGACAATTAGAGCATTGCTTTGCTGATCCAGCAGCTTCTGCAGCTTGTCTTGTTCCAGATGTAGAGGTGTTACCTTTCCTCTGGAGTGAACTAGGCAGGCCGAGAGAGGGATCATGCTGCATGGGCAACACATGATCTCTATATTTAAGCCCAGGCTTTGTGCTATTGAGAGGCAATAACTCCATCCCTTACAATCGTCTGTCAAGACGGCAAGGTGCCAATGAAATTATATATATATATATATATATATATATATATATATATATATATATATATATATATATATATATATATATATATATATATATATATATATATATATATATATATATATATATATATATATATATTCCTGCTAGTATTGACAGTTTGTTTCTCAGAATAGTTACATTTATTGCTAGTTAATGAGCATTTACATTATTTCTAAAATGCAAATTTTTACGTTGTTTGTTTTGCTTTCTCTGGTGATAATTATATGTTTGTTTTGAGCAACATATTATATTCTATTTCTATCCATGCTTACTGACATGAATTGACAAGTTGGTACTTGATAGATTTGGTAGGGTAGCAACATACATCCTCTACTTTCTCAACAGCCTGTCTCCAAATAGTGTTCAAGTTGTCATTATCACTGTTGCAGGTCCGCATAGCCGAATGGGTAAGAACGTGTTCTTAAACATCCGGTGTGCTGATGCCGAGTTAAGCTGTTCAACCCCTACACTGGACAGCTGGACTAAAATGTTGACCTGTCGTCCTTGACTTGGGGATGTAAATTACAAGTACCTCTGAAGCGGTCCATAGAGTTTATCTTCCACTATCGTCTCTCTAGGCCAGAAGGTTTGCCTAGATATGTTGTAATTTGGGCAGTCATAAGTATGTGCTCTGCTGCCTGCGATGCCAATCCACATGTGCACATGGCTGTTTCACCAATCTTGAATTTTGTATACATGTGGTTGTGTAATCTATTGTGTCCTGTTCTGAGGTGCAGAATAATGACTAGTTCTTGTCTGTCCATAATGTGGTAGTCGTTTTGAGCAGGTTTTGGTGGCTTTCTGACTGATTTGATCATTCTTTTCTTTTAGTGGTATGTAACGGGCACATCAGGCTGTTCTTCTTTTGCTCCTACCTTGGCCAACCGATCAGCTCTGTTGTTTCCAGGTATTCCACAGTGGGATGGTATCCACTGTATGGTGACCTTATGCTGACTGCTAAGTTGAGAAAGTAGTGTCCTTAGTACTGGTAATTTCCCAGACAGGAGCGCCTCGAGTACTGATTTTGCATCTGTCAATAGCACCACAGGTTGTGTACCATAGTTGGTATTTAGTAATTTCTCTGTTGCTATCTTGATTGCCTTAATTTCAGCATCATAATTATGGCAGTACTTTCCTGTTGGAACTCTGGCCATGTCCCTAGTATTATTTGGGTATTCTATATACACTCCCGTTCCTCCATTTCGAACAGCATTTTGCGCCGACCCATCTGTGTAGACTCAGATCCAGAGGTCCTGTGGGTATTCTTCATCAAGGAAGCTGAGAGTGGCTGTTCTGCGCTATACACTGCTCTGTTCTTCCTTGTCAAATATTCCTCTCACTTTTGTCTGAATTTGTAGTGATAGTCTGTGTTCATCTTTCCATGGAGTTCGCTCTGGTATAGTTTTCAGGGGAATACCAACTGTAGGCAGATTGGTAGTTTCTCTGCAGTTGTTTGGTTTGGTAGATAAAACTGCTTCTTTTCAACCGCCCCATAGCTAAGTTTTCAAATCTGTTCTTCATAGGATGGCCTGGCAAGTAGAGGAACTTTTCTGCTTGTATTAGCGTTTTTGTATCTCTGCAATCTCTCAGTGCTTGTGTCCTCCCCATCTCCTCCATCTCCACTATAGGGGTTGACTCATCCCTCCTGTGGTGACTCTTTAAGTGCTTGATTTTGCACCTTGACTAACTCTTGTAGTGTGGGTTTTTTTTAATGCTGAACACACACATTTGACCCATACTCCAGGTGTGGTCGTATGTTCTGTTGATAAACTTTAAGTATTTTCCCACTGGCTCCCCATGTGGTTCCACCTAGTTTTCTCAAGATGGTTATTTTACTTTTGGCTTTTGCTACTGCTTTGTTGATGTGCTTTCTCCATGTCAGCCTGCCATCAAATGTTACTCCAAGGTATGTTGGTTCTTTATCTTCTCTAAGGGGTATTCCATTTATCTGGATTATTCCTGCCTTTTGTTTTTGTGAGAAGGTAAATAGAGTGGTGCTGCACTTGTCAATGTTTATGCTGACACACGATTTATTTGCCCATGCAACAAATGCATCTACAGCTTTTTGTAGTGATCTGGTGGTCACTTATGCATGTTCATTTGTGCTCCATAGAACCAGGTCATCAGCATGCATTGCCGCTTTAATTCCATGCTGTAGATTGGCAACGAGATCATTGATGAAGATTAGAAAAAGTGTGGGGGACAAAACTCCCCCTGGGGAACACCGTGGTGCAGTAGTACTTTCTTGCCCTTGAGTCCGTCTATCTGGACTCAGGCTCTTCTGTTGTGCAAGATTGCTTTCGCCCATTTGTACATTCTTCCATTGACTTTACAGTTTCTCAGTTTCTTCGTCAGACCTTCTTTCCAGACTTTGTCAAAGGTCTATCCATGCAGCAAGCACCAGCTTCTTCTCTTGGAATGCATCCTCAATTTCTTGAGGGAGATAGGTTGTCCGATCTTCCGTAGAGTAGCACTGCCTAAAGCCAGCTTGCTGTGGCACAAGAATGTTTTTACTTTCAATGTACCATTGCAGTCTGTGATTGATGATGCGCTCCAGTGTTTTGCAGAGACAGCTGGTGAGGTTAATTGGTCTGTAGCTGGAGGCAATGGAACTATCTTTCCCTGATTTTTAGAAGAGGTATCATGATTGCTTCTCTCCAGGCTTGTGGAGCACTGCCTAAGGTTGTTCAACTGTTATTGAAGATCTGCAACAGATCTGCTTTGGCCTCTGTTCCTAGGTTCCTGATCATTTCATTGGAGATACAATCAGCTCCTGGTGACTTTCTCATTTTAAGTTTTGATATGGCTAGCTCCAGTTCACTGATTGTTATAGGTGCCTCCAGAACCTTGTGTACTGTTTCATTCTGTCCTGTATGTTGCCATTTCTCTCGAATCTCTTGTTGTTTCTCTGGACTAATGTCAATATTGTTATCTTGTGCGAATGAGTCTGCAAAATGGTCCGCTGCTTGCTTTCCTGTTAAGATGTTTCTGTCTTTATGTAGTGCAATTTTGAGTTTTTCCCTGTGCCCTCATCGTTAAGTTCTTTTGTTAGCTTCCACAATTTCCTTGTGTCTCTTTCAAAGTTCAGAGATTTTGTTTTCTCCTGCCAGCTTTTTCCGTCTAGCTTGCAGCTTGGCCCTTTGGAATTTGGCTTTTGCATGTGGTGCTCTTGGCTGGGTTTGGCCTCTGCTTGCTTTCTACACACTTCCACATTATTATGCAACTGTTCCAGTTCGCTACTCCAATAGGGTTTATAATGTTTACGGGCTCCTCTTGGTACTGTTTCTTGTGCTGCCTGTAGTATAGGGAAAGCAAAATTCAGTCCACCACTACTATAAATAGTGTGTATGGACTACGCTTGAGTTCAAAGCCAGCGAACGTTTTTAAAAAATGTTGCTTTTTATCTTGGCCTCCGCAGATTTTTGTGCCATGTTGTGTTAGTTGGCTTCTCCTATACTTTCCCTCTGATGGTCACTGTTTGGCATTCCATCGTGATAATTAGATCCCTTTGGCTTAAAAAAAGACTGGTAACACAGAATTGGATAGACCACATAATACAAACTGGTTAAAATGATACCAAATGTGACTAAAGATATGGAAATACTTTGGCGATGTCATTGAGATTCATAAACATGTTAGTATAATTAAGCCAGGAGCTTATTAATTTAATTACTTGTGTTTTAGAAGAAACGATTACAGAAAAACTTTTACAATTTTACAGAACAATTTTGGCGTAATGTTACTAGAAATTGGTACACATATTTTGAGCTGAATATTAACATAATTGATTCTTTGCTGTGACTTTCAAAGACATGTGAACACGGTTCGTGAGCCGCTTACCAGGCGTTCAAAATGCAGCAGCGACCAATTTATGCAGCAGACCGTGTCACGTTGTGTTATGACGTGTTGGTATGGGAAGCCGGTCGTTCAGAAATGGCAAACTACTGAACGTAAAAACTTGCCTAGTATATCAACAGCAGCTGAAAAATGCTGGCTTTGGCTGCAACGTCCTGTAAGGGATATGCAACATTTTAAAAAAAAAAGTAAATTTGCTTCTACCAAATTTTATTAGCTTCAAACATATTGTTAGTGATGTGTGCTTTTGCATGAAAATTGTACTTACTATTCTATCTCACTTCGCTTTAATATATTATTAGTACCTGTGTTGCATGTTTCTGATTCATTTCTCTATTTGACTTATTTGTTTGTCCACACAGAGGCTATGGCTTCATTGAATATGAAACCCTTCAGGCAGCTTTGGATGCAGTTGCATCAATGAACCTCTTTGACTTGGGTGGCCAGTACCTCAGAGTTGGAAGGGTATGTATTTTTATTTATTTTTTTGGATGTTGTATAAATGTTGTAATGGTTTGGGTTTTTTTGGCCCTTTTTTTAAAGAAAATTTGTTTAATGTACTTGCAAAACATGGATTATTTATGAGGTAATCTGAATTTTTTTCCTTTCATATCCATTATGCAGTTGGTTGTCTTGTGTAGAACTTTTCCCCTCATAAAAAGTCTTTCAAAATTTATCTCTATCACAAGCCAGAGTAATGTTGCTGTCATGTGTAAATTATCTATCACATCTTGAATCCCTCTAAATTATGGTTTTTCTCTTCTCTGCTTCCCTAGTACACACACCTCCCTCCATAATTATCTTTTCCAGACATTGTCTTATTTTTTCTAACATTCCTCACTATTCTTTCAGTATATAAGTTACAGTAAGTAAGTAATAAGTAACAGATAATGGGACAAAAACCTCTCTGACTGTTCTCTGACCTATTTGTTGTATAATCACATTTTCTTTTGGCTGATTTTGTTAACTGTATTTTATGATCTGTATTGCATGCCCCGGAAAGCTTATTTCTGTCATTATGTTCAAGTAGTCTTCACGTTCTGCACAGAAAAATGCCTTTGAGTAGTCTGTTAAGCAAAAGTAAAGATCTATATTGTACTCACTGCTTTTTTCTACACCAAACAATGCATATAAGCTTTGTTATTTATATTGTTCCATTTATATTGACCCATGGACCAGCAGATTCACATGCTTGTAATAAAGGTATTGGGTTTTCAAGAGTAAACCAACACTGAGTTAACGTAATAGAATCCTTTCATAGAGTTCTGTTTGTTGATAAATATAAATTGGTATGTTCTCATTCTTTACAGGCTATCACACCACCTGATACAGCTTTTGCTCCCTCAATTCCACCTTCAGCCATGCCCACAGCTTCAGCAGTTGCTGCTGCAGCAATCACAGCAAAACTCACAGCCCTGGATGCCCAGCAGCAAGTTTTGGTAGGTATCCTTAATCATGAAATAATATACATAAAGATGTTCTCACAGTAGACACTAATGCATGGGTATGAAGTCTTAGGACACATGATGTGAGTTGACCAGCTCTATTCTCTGTATCCAGTTTATTGCCCTAGACATCATTGCTGCTCAGTTTCTGATGATAGGTTGACATCAGAAATATATTCTGTTTAGTCTTTAAGATGTTAGTTTACATATTCTCTTGTATCTGACATTTTCTAAAGCCAAACTAAAAGGAACTCTATGCAGTCATGAAATAACATTCTTCTACATCTTTAGATTGACCACAGACTATTTCAATGGAAAGACAGTTTGAATAAAGAAGACACAAATAATAGATTGCACGATATATTGCCTGGGATATTTTGCTGCACCTGGTCAGGTACAACTTGCAGAAATCACACAACATAAAGTAAATTAACTCGATAAATCCTTCAAGCTGAAATATACACATATTCATACAGTAATTTCAGTTTTCACCACAGTAATTTAACACTGACTATCATGTTTTTCTGTTTGCACAAATATGGCCTATGTAGATTGATCATGATGGCTTCTGCGAACTTTACCATTCTACTATTTCATGTATTAAACAACACACAAAATGTCCTGTCTCTAGCAATCACTTGACCTGTTTCTAAACCGTGCAATCTATTGTTTGTGTCTTCATTATTCAAATTTACTAAGGGAAAACATTGTTTTGATTTTTTGAGGCCACTGCAAAAATGCTCACACCACATGGCTCCCAAACTCCTTAAATGTACGGTCTACCCAAACTTCTCAAGCCAGGAATCCCGCTAAGACCGTTCCTGCACTCTGCACAACACTGGATGGCAAGATGGCTAGTTGAAATTTTAAAGCCAGTATGACAGTCCTTCGATCCAAACATACATAGGGATACATTAAAACTTGTGGAATTATCGGATACTATGGACATAAATAATAAACACATAGCATCCATGGATATAGCCTCCCTATTCACCAACATTCCATTAGATGAGACAGTAAAAATAATAAGTGAATGCAGTAAAAACAAACAACTAAAACTAGGCATACCAACATCTATTCTGGAGTCTTTTATTACTATGTACCGCCAAGATAAAGTTTAATTTTCTTTTTAAAAAAGTCATACCGCCAAATTGACGGAGTGGCCATGGGGAGTCCTCTTGGTCCTAATCTAGCGGACATCTTCATGGCATATTTAGAAGAAAAGAGACCTGCAGACATTAAAAACTTGGTCTTCTACCGCCTTTATGTGGATGTAATAATTATCACCACAGATGAGCTACGAACAACATCGTTCCAGACCATAATGAACCAGACGCATAAGAACATCTCTCTATCTATGGAACACAAACACAATGAAGCGTTGCCTTTCTAGATTTTCTAATGAGATGTAGAGCAGACGGCACAATTCAAAGATCAATGTACCGCAAAGAAACATGGACTGGCCAATACTTAAATTTTCAGAGCTTTGCACCTGCCCAGTACAAACAGGGCTTAGTACGGACTCTGTTTGACCATGCCAGGAAGATATGCACCCAGGGCGCACTGACAGAGGAATTTAAAACTGAAGAATGTCTTACACCTGAATGGGTACTCCACAGGATTTATAAAGCGCCACTGCCAAAACCAAAACCGGATGAAACTACAGTCCCTAAACTCAGGGTATTCATCCAGCTAACCTTTCAGGGGGATGACGTAATGCAGCGTCTACTGGACCGGCTCGTCACAGCAGTCGGCCAAACACTCTTATGCTGCAACTCCAGTTAATAGGTACAGAGCGACACCTATTCCCACCCCAGCAGTTAAAGAACCCTACCTCTGTACACCAAATCCAATTGCATTTACTAATTCACATGCAGGTGCCAGTCTACTTACATCAACAGTTAAGCAGCAGGTGGTCGAACACATATCTAATTGGATTGACAAGATACTACACACAGGTGATGGGAGTCTGGTCAGGCCAACTCACCACAAACCTCCTGTGTCATCAATTGCACGGCACGTTTTGGAAACCGGTCATGTGATTGACAAGGTGTTTCATGTGTTGTTTAATACACAAAATAGTTGATTGTTGAAGTTTGTAGAAGCCATCATGATCAATCTACACAGCCCATTTTGTGCAATCAGAAAGACATGATGGTCAGTTTAAAATTACCTTGGTGACAATTGAAATTATTGTGTAGACATGTATATTTCAGCTTGGAGGATTTATTAAGTGAATTTACTTTATGTTGTGTGATTTCTGCAGTATGTACCTGGCGAAATGCAGCAAAATATGCCAGGCAATAAATTGTGCAATCTATTGTTTGTGTCTTTATTATTCAAATTCACTACGGGAAAACATTATTTTGATTTTCTGGAAAGGAAATTAACACTTTTGAAATAGGTTACCACCACCATACTACCGTAGCGATCACATATGAAAATGTGAAATGTGTAGTTATGTTGTTCATGAAATGTAACCTGCAGGCAGGTTTGAAGATGCTCTTATATTTGTGTTTCCTTTTGGTGTTACAGGCTCCTCCTGGCCTTGCCCTGCCAACATTAGGTGGAACCAGTACAGTCATCAAGGGCACATCATCTGTCCTCGGTACAATCAATAGCAACGTAGTATTACCTCCCATGGCTCCTGCCCATCCATCTATGCCGAAGCCTCCCACAGCCCCACCAGTTCCCCTGATGTCTCTTCAAACATCCCCAGTTTTACCCATTCTTCCAGCTGCAAACCCACCCGCCATTGGTCTTACATCACTGCCACTGAGCGTGGGAACAACCCAGAATACAGGTATGTCTTTTGTTTAATAATTTACTTATTCTGTTTCTGTTTGATGAATTTTAATTTTCTACATTTGGAAAGAAGTGATGCATAGCTATTAGTGCGCTTGCCTGCCAAGACAGTAATCCAAGTTCCAGTCCCGGCAGTGGCAGAATTAGTTTCTCCAGCCAGTGGAGGAATGGTGGTTAGCCCAGCCTTATAAAATGAGTACTGGATAATTTTCTGATTATTGCCTACGAATGAAAGGTGGTAAGTAAGGGAGCTTGTCACTCCCACCTCATTATGCCACGGCCTGGAATATGTGAAGATTCAACACTTTACACCCCAGTGACAGTAGACAGTTCCTGCCAAAGGACTACATGTAAACGTAGAAACCACTATATGAGGTTCCTAAGAATGTTTATGGGCAGTCACAAAGAGAGACGCCTGGTGTGGTGACATGTTCAGAAAGCTTTATACCAGTCTTGAGACTGGATAGTATGACATTTCTGAAAGAGTTTTAAACAGATTTTGCCCAATGAAATGTTTGATCAAATGTATTTGCAAGAGGCAAATCAGATTATAGTTGCCGGGAAGGTTAACCCGGTCAACAAATGCCAGCAGAAATCGGATGTGTCGGCAGCTCTGCTGTAAACAGGCACAACGCAATCACGTCCGAAAAAACAACTCCGGATGAACGAAGAAGAAGAAGAAGATTACAGTTGTGACTCAGTGTTGTACACATGCCTATTATTGTAAGGGAATGCTTGTACAAAACAGCTGTGTATCATGAACCAGTGTCTGCTTGCATTTTTCAATATTTCAGGAATAATGTAAGAGTATGGTTTCATTTTAATAAAGTAAAGACGTCAGCATCCTGAGAATACTAATTAAAGACGCTAGGTTTGCATTGTCACTAAAGAAAAATAACAATCTGCATCCAGCTAATGGATATTGTGGCATTTTATCACTCATTTTACAGGAGACAACTCTTGAACCTTGATAGTAACTAACTACATTTCATGCAAGGATATGTTGTAACTTTATGTTATGGTTTCATGTAATCACAAGGTATGGTTTCATTTACTGTAACACAGTATAGTACACATATAGTACGCACTCATGTATAATATTTAGCCCAAAATGTTCTGGTAAAATGAAAATTTATTATAGTACGCACCATCATTTTTCAAGATTTCTCTAAATGAAAAAGCTAATCTAGTTTTATGCGTCAGTGCCATTATTGGTGCCATCATAATAAATATCTCCAGCATTTTCGTCCAATGACATCTGTTCTTTCTTCCACTGTGCGTTGTTATTTTTTTCTGCCATCAAGTTTATTTGAAATACGACATTTGAGGAAACCTTGTTGAATAGTAAATAGCCATATCTAATTCCTTCCAAGCAGCAAGCACCCTTTCTGCGCTAGAGAGTCCCCCTTGACACACATGAATAACAGCTACATGTGTAGTTACCGTCACTTAACCACGCATTTCATTTTCACTAGCATATTTAACACTGGTCTAGGGGCTACAACAAACAGATCATGCCTCCCAGAATTATAACCTGATCAGATTTGTCTTTATTTCCTTAAGGCATCCGATGACACCAAAATGGTGCATTGATTTTGTAGACACATTTTAATCGGGCAGTGGTTTGGTGCTTCATCCATTCATTATTTAGCATGAATATGGATCTGTACAGATTTTAGAAATGTTCTTCCTTTTGTTAGAATTATTCTCTTAAAAATTACGACAAGACTTCGTTTCCCCCCATCTTTTGTAAATGCCTACATAATGGCAAAGTAGGACTTAACCGTATCCAGTTCTACATGTAAACTCAGTTTGTATGCTGTAGTTTCATTTCTACGGTCTTGTCTCATGGCTGTTTGAAATTCAGAGAAGTTAGATTGAGTGTTCCATAGGTGTATTCTTGTCTCAGTGTAATTATGCTTTAGAACTTCATCTGTAGGATGCTAGGTGGTAGTAGTTCTTCGATGAACTGAAAGACCATGCTGCTTCATAAAATGAGCCTGCACATCCATATGACGCTTTAATAAACGCTGTTGTGCCTGTATGAGGTTTGTTCAGTTCCAGAGCTTTCAGTCAGATTTCAGTGTATGAAACACTGATGCTTGTTGCATTCTGTCTACTGCCTACCTCAGTCATTTTTTTTTCTAGGTCTGGGAGATTGGTGGTGACTTACAATTCACCCTTTTCTTACTAGGCAACACTTGCAGAGCCTCTTTGTTTTTTAATATTGTAATAAAATGTTGGCTCTTTAATGGAACAGTGTCATCTTGCTGCCCGATTGCTGTTAAATTCTGCATTGTTTATCATTAAGAGGTTTTGGGCTGCAGTATTAAATTTTCTCAAATTCATTTAGACCCAAAATAATATAACAAATTTCACAGCTTGCAATAATGAAAAAATAAATGTGTGCATTATATGTGAGATACAGTAATTAGTAGGATAAATGAAGTAAATTTACATGCCATTTTTATGATAATGATTTTAGCCTTATTTCGTGTGACAGTTTAACACACAATATTGTGGTGGGGGGTATTTGAAACCTGGCTGATGGTGTTTAGCAATGCATTAGCATGGCAACTCCTTTTCAAATTACTTCATTTATTTAGTGGTAGTTTTCACATCTTTTTCTCATTACTAACCATTGTCACTGTTAACTGTAGCCTGTATACCTTGTTTATTGCATTGATATGCTATTCTGCTAGCTCTTCTTAAATCATATGCTGAGCAGATTTCATGGCAGTGAGGTTTAGCGTTTTTCATATATCAAAAATGTTCAAACACCCATGGCATTTGTCCATCAATGTATATGTCTGTATACAATTAAGTGTAACAGATGGTATCAATGAGGCAAGTCCTCTTTTGCCTAGGGCGTAGGTAATATTTGTTCACATGCTGTCATGCACACAAATATTCACAACACTGAATATTTACCTAGCCTTAAAATATGTTGAGAAAATGATACTTTTGGAGTAGGATTTTAAAATAGCATTAAAACTTAGTTACAGGTATGTAAATGAAACCATACCTGAACATATACTATGTTAATTACCTCAGCCTTAGCAGCAGCGGTAGTCTCCGCAATGGCTTTCAAGAAAGATCCCGCAACAAGTCAGTTTTCTCTGCTACCAGGAATGTCAAGTATAACCAGTTTAGGCCATTCACTGACCACTGCTACAGCTACCGCAGCAGATAAAGACGATGAGAAGTCAGCCCAGGATGAGCTCCCACAGACGCTGGAACAGCAGGAGAGTATGGAGATCAGTGGCAGCAGCGCCCGGCACATGGTCATGCAGAAGTTGATGAGGAAATCTGAGGTAGCTGTCTGATTTTGTTGTGTATAGTTTGTTGCACCTACTGTTGTAATTTTGTCATGTTTTTGTATTCTGAATCGTTTGTTAATGTTTTCATTCATCAAGAGGTGCTTCTTTGAGTGTTGTCTGTGCACCTTTGCTATTATTGCTGTTCATCCCATTCCTGCTAAGTTGTCTATGCTCGGCAGCCCAATACTATTCTTAATAAGGTGCAGGCCTCTGTGGCTGTCCCAGGGTCCCATAGTGTTGAGTTAGTAACTGTTGGAGATGACTGCTTAACTTTCCCTTGGTATTTGAAAGTATGGGACATAAAGAGAATGTGGTTGGCTGTTTCATAAGGATGAGAAAAGTGTTACAGTGATGTATGTTAATTGATATAGCTCAGGTGGCCATTAATTCAAGCATGCCTCATTTAAAACTTGACCATTAGGCTTGTTTTTTTTTGTGTATGTGTGTTTGTTTTTAAGATGTGGCCCTTGATGTAGTCATTGCCTCTTGGTTTGGGGCATTTAATTAAGAGTTTCACCCATTGTTACCATCTTTCTCTTATGTTGTTTCTGGGAATCTGTTTGACTGCTGTCATATTGTTTTGCAGCGAATGCTATAACAAACTTATTGGCCTTTTCATTTCCCAATAGGTGGCTGTGACCAGTAATCCACTTTAAGGTTATAATGTTGGCATAGGATGTTACCACGATGTAGACTATCTGTATGGTGGGAGATATCCCAGGAGGGTGGCCTGAAAATATTTCCATTTCTCTATCTTGTAGATGAAAGTGTATCTTATTTAGTCAAATCCAAGATATACCATTGTTTCATTCTTAAATGGTTTTTCTTTTGATGCCTGTACCTTTCTACAGCTTCAGTTTGCTCCTCCTTCACCTGATCTCTAGTACTATGTTTGCAGCAATTTAACATGCAGCTAGAGCCATTAATCTCAGTCCTCCACAAATGTCTGAGAGCCTGGTTCTGAACATATCCCTTACAGGACATCACAGTCAACCCAATAATGTTTTTTTTGTGTGTGGATGTTTGTGGATTTCTTGGCAAGTTTATGTTCAGTAATTTGCCATTGCTTTCTGAATGACCAGCACTCATACTGTTGTGTGGAAATCAGTGCTAGGCGGTCTGCTGCCAAGCTGTGTTTTGAACGCATTCATAACCCCTTACACAGTACATGGGTGAAATAATGATAGTGCTCATGATTGTAATCCATTACTGGTCTAACAGCTGACATATAGATGGTGCAGAAGCCATCTGCTCCTCAGGTGCTACAAGTACACTGATTGACAGATTTGGAGATTTTCCCCTGAGATTCTTCACACAAGGGGCTGGTCATAAAATGTTATACTTTCACAATAAAGGACATTGCTTGCAGTATGGAAATGTTATGTAGTGTTTATTCCTTTTCAGTAAAGCACCACTTGAATTGACCCATTTATGCCATTCACTTTACCTTGGGATTAAAATACCAAATTTTCCTAACTAAATCAGTGTTCACATGCCAACATGGATTCTTCATCACTATCAAAGTGATTTTCTTGATCAAAAATGATCTAAAGCAAATTTACTAACTTCATCTTAGAAGCCCCATTAGAGCTTTGGAAATAAAGATCATAAAGTGCAATTGCACTTATAAATAAAAATTTAAAGTATTTTATTTCACTACCACTTTAACTTTACTTTTTTTCATTGATTAATTGCAGGTGAAGTCATGTATCTTTAATGTTGGTGTGAATTGTTATGCATTGCTTGGCTTCACTATATTATGTTTTCATTGTTTTCACCATTGTCTGTCCTTGTGCATACTGTAGGTTCAAAGTGTACAACTGGCAATAGCCATTTCATGGGTATAGAATAAACGCATGTTATAAAGTCTCTTTCTGATGCTAAATCTGCACTGTTATGCAGCATTTTTGTTACATCTATATTTGACTCTTTTCTGTTCTACACAGTTGCTATATTAACATAAGCAGTCCTAGTTATTTCCTGTACTCCTGTCCCAAACAGTTGCTACAATAATCTACCCAATCCTCGTTGTTGCTGGTACTGTCCACTTGACAGTTGCTACGTTCACCTACCCTGCCCTAGTTATTGCTTGTAGTGCTGTCTCTACAGTTGGTAACTTGGACACACACTGTCTCAATAGTCTTACTCATCTTACTCGGGACATTTATCACTTTAATTCCTCTTCAATCAGATTTATTTTAAAATAATAATCTGAGACAGAAAGGGTTAAATATTACTAATAAAATGTTATATTTCCTTGACTAATATGTCTTTCTTCAGATAAAGACATCATTTGTCATAGTAGAGGAACTGTTTTTACAACTTATGACACATGATGTTAGCCAGCTTTGCACTTGGGGGATGATGTGTGCAATATCTTGCTGGCTGCCTTTCCCTCCCAAGGAATTTCTTGGTGTTCATTGTAGCCCAGATCAAGTTTAAAAATCTGCTCCTATACAGAGTCGGCAGACTAGCATGTAATCACGTGCCCTGCAACATCTGTCTTACAGTGTAGAATGTCACTCTTAGATAAATGCTGTTGTCCCATACACCCTTCAGTGATTGTATTGTTTGATACTTGTATCTCTAGTACCGCGTCATGGTCTTGAGAAACATGGTTGGTCCAGAAGACTTAGACGATGAGTTGGAAAGTGAAGTTACAGACGAGTGTGGGAAATTTGGCATGGTTAACCGAGTCATCATTTACCAGGAGAGACAGAGCGAGGAAGAAGATGCTGAAGTTATTGTCAAGATCTTTGTTGAATTTTCATCACAAGAAGGTGAGACTTGCTCCATTATGTCTTCTTAAGGTTGATTTCTTTACATAGTTTTGTATATACAGAGGTGGGGCAGAAATTGTTCTTGTACATTTAGAGATTGCTGTTTGTGCAAGAGAATTACAAACACCGCAGAGGTCGGCATGGCTGAGAGGTGTAACGTGTTTGTGCTTAAACTTGATTTCACAAACCAGTCAATTGGGCTAGCACATTGCCATCTCGTTCAGAAATTAACGCAAACTACTGAATATAAAATTGCCTAATAAATCATAAGCAGCCTATTGGGGCTGGGGGGCGATTGCAATGTCTTGCAAAGGACAAGCCATCTTTAACCCTTTACAGGGCAGACGCTTGTCCGTTTTGTAGCCCTGAACGGGCAAGATTTTTTCAGGTTCTGTAAAAATTTTGGGTCGCGTTAGTAAAAACATCACAAATAAGGTGTTAGTCAACCGATTTTAGTTAAATAAACAACACAATGAAGGGAAAAGCATGCAGAATATGTTACTCACGTGATTGTTGCCGGTAATCCATATATGAACACAAATATTTACGAAATACGGCATGTTGTTTGTGATTTTCCGTCACCTATACGGCAATTTACAAACACATTTTCAGAATCATAACAACTTTCTTTAAAGTCCGACTCACGACTGCTAATGCAAAGTAACGCTTTGCACTGATATCTAGCTCCGATTAATAATCAACTTCGTGCCCTTTAATGTCATTTAAATTGAACAGAGCGAAATCTCGGCTATCACTTGAAGAATCGCCGAAATCCATTTTGAAAAACAGCGTAAAAATCCCGAAAACTATCCAAAAAAGTCTGTTCAGATTCATTGTAGCGCGTTTACACATGGCGGCCACGTTGTCAAGCTGTCGGCGAAAGTGAAAGTAGCCGTCGGAAGTGTCGGAAAGCCGAGAGATCGCGTTTTTACAATGCATAATAGTATCGGGCGCAATCGGCCGCTACGCTCATTTTATGCGATCGGCCGGTAATGGCCGCTATGCCCTGTAAAGGGTTAAAACAAATATACGTCAATCTTGCTTTTGTTGGTGATGGGGGATAAACACACACACACTTTGTGCTACATATATTGAACGACAGAAGATCAGATGGTTTGGCCATTTCTTTAGAACGCAACTCTATCCGTTACCAGCACTGACACTACACGAAAAATGATTTGGTGAGAGAACAAGAGGGCGCCTAAGAAAACAAATAAATTAAGGCCATGAAAGACATTGTACAATCACATGAAATGACGCCGTCCATTGCCACCCATAGGGTGCTAGAACTTAGACTATTCCTGCCCACAATCTTTGACGGCAAAAGTACAGGACGATGATTATCTCAGAAAATAGTTGTGACTTTCTTGTAGTCTCATAGCTGGCAGAGTTCCAGTCCTCAGCAGACTTCATTACAGCAGAAATCATGGCCAGTCCTGCCTTTGTTAGCAGGACCAGTGTCTGGTCCAGCATGTCTCATGTAGAAGTGAAGAAAGAATACGTTCCATTCTGGCACACTAACGCCTTGCCTCTCTGGCTGAAGCCTTGTTTAGCTTACACTGCACATTATCAAGAGAAAACTGTTACAAGTAAGAGCACTCTGGGAGAAGCACATTTCTTGCATCAAATATCACTATTGAATTGCTGAAAATAATCATGCATGTTTGGTTCATAGTACTGTGTTTCTAGATCATGGACTCTACTTAAAACAAAAACATGAAAGGCATTAAAAGTGAGGTATGGTGTTATAGAATGCTTTGAGCAAACTAACAGGGAAAAAGGATGACATGAACTTGTTCTTTAACAAGGGGTTAAAAGCAAACAACTAAAACGTATCCAAAAACATAAGCTGTGAACCTGTGAAATGGAGGTCCATGATTAAATATACGAGAATTTAAAACACGTGTTAAAGAAAAATAGAACAACCTAGAACCAAAAAAAACATAAGCATGCTAGAACTTCAGGTTAAACAGAAACACTTCAACTTGAGTAAATGAGTTATAGACAACTTCAGCTGTAGTCTGCGAACTACCTAATGATGATCATGACATGACGTGCTATATTTAATAGTAGCCCTGTAATTACTATAAATGATAAATGCTTGTTTAACTATTTTTGGGCTACATTCTGTTTCAGAAGTGGAGAAAGCCTGCAGTTCTCTTAATGCCAGATTTTTTGGAGGGCGAGTTGTGACAGCTGAAAAATATGACCAGGATATGTATGATTCTAACGACCTGTCTGGCTGAGGATGGATGTCAGTTTGTGCATGTGCTGTGTGAGTGTGTGAATGAAAAGTGAACCTGTGTATGTGGAGATGCTATTAGGCTGTCAGTGTATAAGATTTTGTTTTCATGACATTTTTAACAACTTCACGGGTGCTGCATTTGTTTGTCTTTCGCATATCTGCTATTAAAATGGTATTCCTTTGTCTTTTTATGAGTTCTTAGATTAGACGTAAGTTTAATGACACAGTGCTTAGTCTTATTCGTGCACACTGAAACTGAAAATGTTGTCATATTCTATGGAGTATGCTGTTTTTAAAAAGGAATTCATTGATTTGTTACCTCTTTAACTGTTCTGGTAGTTGTGTCAACTTTTTGTTGGTTGTGAATCAGTAAATATGTTAGATATATTTTCTGCCTGGCCTGTGGGTTCTATAAATTATGTTTGAATAGTTTAATAAAAAGAATTCTAGTGATTATTCATTAGCTGTCACAAACCTGGGGAAAAGGTATTCAATGTTTTGTAACATTAGACCGGAAAAATAATTTTCAGATGTGACAAAAATTAGAATGTTGTATATCACTAGAGTAACTATGGTATGTACGACGACCACACTATGTGAATGATTAATACTTACATTCTAGATGTAGATGGAGTTGGTAAACAGCATGCCAAAAGTGTTGGTTATTAAAATTGTGTTCAGTGTTGCTTCCTGCTCTGACTGTCATTTGACACGTGTGTGTCCCTAATATATAAGATCAGCCTCTTCATCTTCACGTAAAGGAAGAAGGGCAGAAAGAATATTGTGTTCTCAATGTCCAGTGTAGCAGCTGCAATTTTTATGATTATTCAAATTTTGGTATATTTGCCTGCTGAAGCTATTTCCTGAGCATTATGCTTCGATGGTAATTGTCGAATATTTGAAAAAAGTGTCTGCCATATTTACTTAAGACACTGCAACAGTTTTCACTTGCCTGGGAGTATATTTTTAGTGTTTTAATTGGAAAGAAGGAATGGCGAATTGATTAGTGTGTGTTTCAGAATTGCTGTTTTTGTAAGATTATTTTATATGATATTATCTTGTCAATTCCTTCACATGTTGACCACAAAATGTTGTGACTTCTGCATCAGAAGGGACATAGTGGGCATCTCACAAGAGAATACAAGAGTATCATTGTTTGTCTTCACAGCTGTGATCCTAAATGAAATATTTACAGACACAATTACCATTCAAGCCAGTTTACATACAAAAATATTGTTTTAACAAAAACATAAAATTAGTGCACTTCGAAATATTCTTTATACGCCCAGTTATTTACCAAAAATTCAGGCAAAAAGTTCATTGTTGTACAGACTATTTTCAGCCTAGTGGTAAATGCAGTTTTCTATAGCTTGCATTCTTCTTTCTTTATCTACATTTTGCAGCTACAGTGAAATAATTACTGAAGTAAAATCAGTTGGTGTCTAAGAATGTCATCACTTGATTTCTTCTTGCTAGGAAGCATTTGTCTCTGGTTCAATGGAATTATTTTTGTGGAGACACTGAGTATATGAACATTATGTTAGTCCAGGATATTTAGTTGGTGTGTGCCCAGTAGAGTTTGTTGTAATTTACCTGTTAGTATCATGGGAATCTGTTGCTGCAGTGATGCCTGTTGTTGCTGTAAATTGTTTTCACAAGCATTAAAATTCATATGTAAAATCACAAGTTTGTGTAATTTGTGTGTGTGGGAGTCCTGTTGTATTTTGCCTTGGGAACCATATACTTCACTACACTTCACTTTAGAATATTTAAAGAAAACATGTAAGTCACGTTCAAGCAAGTCACGTTCAAGCAGGTCACCGTTGCCTAAGTTATATTTGAGATCAGCTGTCTTTGTGATTTTCTTGATAATTTCTTGTGTGTCAATTAATTTTCTCTCTTTTGCAGCAGATTTATTGCTTGTGTCATCAGCTGGGGGTTTGGCCGGCATGGTTATATTTGTGCTGTTTTCTTGCAACGTTTCCATCCGTTAGTGATGGCTCAGTGCACGGTCTGTTTGTTTATTTTTCTTTTACAAACATTGTCCTCAGAAGGACTGGTCCTCTGGCTCATCTGCTGGGTTCGTTTCTTTGCTTGTTCGGTAATCCTTGGCTTCCTCATCCTCTCACTTTTTAAAATCGTCTTCCACTTCAGATTATCCAGTATCATTTGATGTATCTTTGTTCTTGCTTTGCTTTTGTGGTGCATTGCTGGCTTCTGCTTGTGGTTTTTTGGCTTTATCTGCTGCATCCTTGAGTTTCTTGCTTTCTACCGTTATGGCTTTTATTTTAATATTTTCTCTGTTCCTTGCTTGATTTGTGCCACTTCATGCTGGATATTGTACTGTGTTTCTTTAATCTCGTTCAGAACAGATAACCAGGCTTATTGCTTTTACAAAGGCAGTCGTTTTCAAATTCCTTTCATCACCATAAGTTTTTCATTGGGTGCCAAGTTACTCCATGATGCTGCTCTCCTACATGACTTGGGGAACTAAGTATGAGGTTCTGAGTATTGTGGGCTTGAGCATCACAAAGGAGGAAACAGAATTATGTGGAAGATTATATTTGTTGCAAAAGATAAGAGTAAATTAAGTGTAAACCAATTTTCCTGAGCACAGATAAAGCAGCTGGAAATTTTACTTATTGCTTTTACTAATGCAATGAAAGCTGGGAGACAAAATGTTAATAATCTGCATTGCACTAATAACATAATGCCTATAGGAAGATAGAAAATGTAAGATATTGTAACCACTAAAAGTAAGATGAAACAATGCAAAACCAAAACTTTTGGTCTCAATCAACAGGGAGAAAAGGCAGCTGGACTATTAAATAATTCCTGGGACCATGGTGCTAAATTTCTATTTTATAAAAACGCACGTTGATGCTCGTGGGTAGGGGTCTAAGCTTGTGCTCCACGGCCAAATGTGTTGCCTTGATCCTCTTGTGTCCATGTTTATTTAGGGCACTCATGAAGTTATTTATCCATTGTTTTCTCAGTCTTCCTCTGGCTCTTTACTCGGGTCTTTGTTTTTCTTTTGTTATTTGCTTGATTATGTGTATGCTCTTGTCGGGGTTGATTCTTAAGAGATGTCAAAACCACTTTATTTGTTGCTTCAGTGAATTTGATACATGGTGTTATGCCCATCATATTTCATTTAACATTATGCCTATTCATGAAGCTTTTCTCAGGCATTTCTTCCGACTTGTGACAAGTGTTCTTTGGTGGGGAAATTGACATGAATAAAGTCTAGTATTAATAACACGATATTGGAAGAAATATACTGCTTGTAATTAGTTGTTCAACTTCAATAGTAATATAGGGTGTATTTTTAATGACGGCAGTGTTTGAAAATATTGCCGGTCCAAGTTTTGTATTCACCCTCTGTAAAGTTCATGCAACATAATAGGTAAATACAAAACTTGGACCGGCAATATTTTCAAACACTGCACAGTCATTAAAAATACACCCTTTGGGAGTATTGGTGACAGCTAATAAATCGTTTCATTTTAATTGTGGCATCTTGTTTCTTTCTCTGGTAAATCTTCCATCATTTGAAAATGCTGCCTTATGTATTTGATATTTGAACACATGACTTCCAGGTTGTCAGGCAAGCGGGCTAGCCACTGTGCTACCACAGCTTCCATGAACCATAGAGGTTCTCAAGATGGAATTTATCCTCTGGGAGATTTTGGGGATCACATTAATAACAAAATTCTAAGTGACATCTGCAATAGTCATATTTCTAGTGACGTAGTAAAATCCTTATTTATAGATATAAGCTTTGCCAAAGAAGCCAGGTGCTTTAAAATGTGAAGATATCACATAATAAATCGTGTGGGCCATATGACCGTTACTGTTACTGAAAATATCTGAGAATAGTAAGAACCAAAATTAAAGCAAAAATTAGTGAGGAATAGTGTATATGTAAAGGGCAAAGAGACAATGTCGTATAAATAAATATCAGGGCATGTATAGGCAGCAATCAGGAGCTATAACAATCAATAATCATTTAGGAACACTTCAGTGAATAAAAAGTTGATAGAATTAATAACAAGATACATTCAGTGTTAAATTATAATTAGCTTTGATTCCGCAAAGACAAGCAGGAGAAATGCGATTGCAGCACTGAAATCTCTTACTGAGGATTGAACAAAATAGACCTCTGGTTTCCCCCCCCCCCCCCTTTTTTTTTTTTCTCTTTATTAATTATGGGAAATTTGATAGGGCTGTGTTGGTGTAATGGTTTTGACACTGCGCTAACAATGACAAGAATGCAGTAGGACAAGGGTTTAATATCAGCTCCAACAATTGCTGGTGAGGGAAGGACTGACCACCTATTCATCTGTTCATTCAGGCCCACAAAATGTGATTGTTCTAGAACTTCACATATCCACAGTAGGTTCCTGCTACAGAACTTTTGTGTATAGACTATCATGGAACAAACTTTTTCCAATTCTGGAACATCTTGAAATAGAAATGCCAATTATTAAACTGATTATTAACTTGTATGAATACCATATGGCAAATATAACACTCAGTGAAGGAATAACAGGTCTGGTCCAATTAAGAAATCAATGGAGATGTTGAATGAAAAGACTATAAAACAACACATGGATTAAAATGTATAAGTGCCATCAAGTTTGCAGATGACCTCCCGGGAACATAAAAATCATTACAAGTCACCAAAATCGGTGACATTAAATTATTTGACATGAAGATAAATTCTGGTACGATAAATGTGATGGTAACTGCTGAACAAATCCAAGACACAAATATTATAATCAAGGGGGACACCATTGAGCAGATACAGAAATGTCCTTATTTGGGCTGAATTATTACAAACGATGTTTGAAACTGAAATAGCAAGAATTGCAGAAGCCGAAAGGCAGTACGAGAGAAAGGAGCAACCCTTAGAACAAACAAGTGTAGAAATAAAAATATCGCTACGAATTGCTGGCCCATAGAACTATAGGTACTGAAATATGGACTACACATAAGAGATGAAATGAGCTTTGTAGTTTGTATGTGTGGTGTTAAAGGATGCAGAGAATAAGAGATCAAAGTAACAAATTCTTAAAGACAGAGAAAATAGAGCCTGCTACAGTTTTACCCTCAATCAATCGGTCAATCAAGTGCCGTCTCCACAATGCAATGGATCTCCAGCACTGTCTTGTCTCTGTACATTCTGTCAGATTTATGTTGTTCCATCTCTTGACGTTATCTTCCCATTTGTATCGTCTATCTCTTGCTCGCTTGCCCTCAACCTTGCCCTCCAGTATGGTGTTTATAAGAGTGTTATGACTTTTAATGTGGCCAAAATATTTCACTTGCCTCTTATTTTTTATTTCTTTCGTCAACTCTCTTTTCATTACCAGTTTTTCTAGAACTTCTGTATTTGATTGTTTTTGTTTCCATGAAATATGACATATTCGTCTGTATATCCACATCTCCAGGGCCTCTGTTTGACTTTCTAGTTGTTTGTTCAATGTTCAGGCTTCAGCGCCATTCAGTAGTGTTTAATATACGTACGATTTGACAATTCTAATGTTTAATGCATTGTTAATCTCTCTAGATGTTAATATTGATATCATGCTGTTTAAAGCATTTTTGGCCATTCCTTTTCTCTTTTTGGTTTCTATGTCACTTCTGCCATCCTCCGTTATTATATGTTAAAGATAGGAGAAACTTGTTCTAGTACAGTGGTTCTCAACCTTTTTTGGTCCATGTCCCCCTTTACCATACGTTCAGAAAGTCATTCCCCAGCTTTCGAATTTCCTCCCTATAAATTCTCTCTCTTCTCTCCCCCCCCCCCCCCCCCCCCAACACAGTATACATAAAAATGGAAGCTAAATTTAATAATACAACACAAGTCTAGACATCTACATAAAATGTGATTTGCAGGTCTACTTACGTTATAAAACAAATTTCATTAGGGTGAGAAGTACAGAACTGTAAAATTTAGAGGGAAAAACAATATCAAGTAACTGGTTCTTGTATTAATGCGATCTTGAAATAATCTTAATTCCCCCCTGGAGGGGAATTCCCCACTGGTTGAGAACCACAGTTCTAGTAATTTTAGGGTTTCTGATCATGATTTTCAAATTGATCATTTACTATTGGGAGAACCACAGATAGATAGGCCTTGAAAAACCAAATCTAACGGTACCTCAATGAGTTGTGTATCTCGATTCTAAGTTGAGTTATGTAAATTTGAGTGACCTTTGGACTAAAATTTTCACAAAAGAGTGCTCACTAAAGGAATTTTTTGCATCCTGTTCAAAATGAGAGCCCAGATTATCAAAATTTTGGGTTTTTGAGACTATCTGTTTTGTTTTTAAACGAATATCTTAGCAACCATACATCACTGTGATCGAGGTTGCAAGGCCTAACTGGTCATGTTATTTATTTTTTGATATGATGTCTGGTGACCTAATTAGGAAGTAAAAATGGCCGCTAATTATTTACTAATTAATTAATCAGCCAGAGTCTTCTTAATTTTAGCTTTAAAAAATACAAGATATGTATGTTATTATGTATGTTATTATGTGTAATGATGTTACGGACCTAATGATCACTTTGGTGTCTTGATAGTATGTGTGGTGACCTAATTAGCAATTAAAAATGGCCTCTAATTAATTACTATTTCACAAATTAGCCTGTGTTTTTTTAATTTAAGCTTTAAAAAATTATAAGATGAATTTGGTATTATGCAGAATGATGCTACAGACCTTATGGTCTCTTTGCTGTGTCAGTATGATGTGTGGTGACCTAATTAGCAATTAAAAATGGCCGCTAATTAATTACTATTTCACAAATAAGCCTACGTTTTCTTAATTTTACCTTTAAAAATTACAAGATGAATTTGGTATTATGCGGAATAATGCTACAGACCTTATGGTCTCTTTGCTGTGTCAGTATGATGTGTGGTGGCCTAATTAGCAATTAAAAATGGCCGCTAATTAATTACTATTTCACAAATAAGCCTACGTTTTCTTAATTTTACCTTTAAAAATTACAAGATGAATTTGGTATTATGCGGAATAATGCTACAGACCTTATGGTCTCTTTGCTGTGTCAGTATGATGTGTGGTGACCTAATTAGCAATTAAAATGAGCAATTAGGCCTGGCAGCGATGTATGGTTGCTAAGATGTTCGTTTAAAAACAAAATTGATACAATCAAATAATACTCTCGCTTTGACTCGGCCTCACCAAATTCAACTCATTGAGCACTGATTATTATTGGTTATCACGGGTATATTATTGGGACAAATGGTTGTTATGAGGTTCGTCTAAAACAAAATTAGTAAATTTGCACACAAGTGTCAACAGATGAATATATACTCGTATAGTTTGCCGTTCTAGTATCTCCCCGTTTACTGTGATGTTTATTGATGACCTTTCCACTGCTAATTATCATAGCTTTCGTTTTTTGGATGTTAATATCTAAGCCACATTCTGCACTATGCCTGTTTACTTGTTCCACTAGGTTTTGTAACTCTTGCTCGCTTTCTGCTAATAACACGGTATCACCACCGGCATACCTAAGATCGTTTATGATTCTTCCATTGATGTTAAGTCCAGGCAGTTCGACTTGTTTAAAAATTCTTTCTGTGTATAGGTTGAAGAGGTTTGGGGACAACATGCATCCCTGCCTAACTACTCTTTTTATCTCTATGGACGACGAATAATGATTTCCACATCTTATAGACGCCACTTGTTCCCAATACAACTTACTAATAAGTCGGATGTCCTTTCCGTCTACGCCTATACCTTAAAGGCAGTTTTACCCTCACATGATATTAATTTTAAGGAGAACTCTTGCATGCATGTCTCTGTCATTGGAGGTAAGAAAGGATGAATAAAATTAGTGGAACTGCGGTAAAGCTGTGGAAATGTAAAAAATATAAGATAACACGAAGTAATGCAGCTTTACAGAACAGGTAAGAAAAACACAGGACGTTGCGGCGACTAGCCTTCGTCATCAAACAAATACTTAAACAAAACTTTTCTTTTTTCCTCTCATTCGCAAACTACTTTTTAGTAGCACTGGACTGAATGTTGCGTGTGGATTAACTTTCCCTATTACCAGTGTAACTCACTCCGACTTCAAAGGTACTTGTAATGTACGTCCCCAAGTCAAGGACGAGAAGTCAACATTTTAGTCCAGTGTAGGGAAGAATTAACAGAAGATAGTAACTTAGAAGGTCCACCTATTCTAAAAGAAGAAGTCGCTGACGCTATGAAATATATGAAGAAAGGAAAAACAGCTGGGCCAGATGAAATCACAATAGAAGAATTAGATGTATTGGGAGAATTTGGTGTAGATATATTAACCAAAATGTTGAATGATATTTACAGTAGTGGATATTTACCCAGTGATATGCTGAAATCTGTATTTATTAATTAATTTGTTGCGTATCCCTTACGAGATGTTGCAGTCAACACCAGCATTTTCAGCTGCTGTTGATGTACTAGGCAAGTGTTACGTTCAGTAGTTTGCCATTGCTTTCTGAACGACCGGTCTCTATACCTTTTTCGAAAAAACCAGCACCGCCGTGTTTCGAACCCGGGTATACGGGCTCACAAACCGCGTTCGCAAGCCCTTCAGCCACAGAGACCGGCTGTATTTATAGCTATACCAAAAAGACCAGGAGCAATTGATTGTGAAGATTTTCGTACAATTAACCTTATAAACCATATCACTAAGCTTCTACTCAGAATCATAATGAGAAGAACCAAAAATAAAATAAAAATGGAAATTAATGAAGAACAGTATGGATTTGTGGAAGGAAAGGGCACAAACAATGCAATTTATACACTACGGACACTAATAGAAAGGTCAATAGAGAAACAGAGAGACATATATTTGTGCTTCATAGATTATACTAAGGCATTTGATAAAGTAAAACATGGTGAACTGATTAAAATGTTGGAAGATATCAACATTGATGGAAAAGATTTAAGAATAGTAAAGAATGTTTACTGGAACCAAGTGGCAGCAATGAAAATGGGAAATAAAGAAGGTAGTTACGAACAGATAAAGCTAGGAGTACGACAGGGGTGTGTCTTGTCACCAGATCTTTTCTCCCTGTATAGCGAAGTAATAATGAGAGAGATCAAAGAGATGCCAGGAATACTAGTTGGAGGTCATAATATAAATAATATACGCTATGCAGATGACACGGTATTGGTGGCGGATAATTCAACAGACCTACAACATTTATTAGACGTTGTAGTAACAGAGAGTGCAAGGAAAGGACTCTCCTTGAATATCAAGAAATCGGTAACAATGGTGATATCAAAGAAAATGGTGACACCAAAATGTGACATAGAAATAGAAGGAAAAATCCTTAACCAAGTGGATAATTTTAGATACCTAGGGGCATTTATACCGGCTCCGTGGCCGAGGGGTTAGCAGCTTTCTCCGCTAACTCCGAATACTCTCGTCACGTGACGCGACGAGAATTAGCAGTGGTTCGAATCGCAAAAGTGACTTATGAGAGTATGGAGCCGGTCGCTCAGAAAGTCGTGGCGTGCTGATGAGCGTAATCTAGCCTAGGAATCAACATACAGCTGAAAGATGCTGGTGTTGACCGCAATATCCTGAAACAGGATGGAAACGCGAAAAAAAAAGGGGGGGGGGGGCATTTATAACATCAGATGGAAGATGCACAACAGAGATTAGGAGCAGAATAGGGTAGGCAAAAGCCGCATTTCAGAACATGAAGAGTATCTTATGCAATAAGTCACTATCACTGAATGTAAGAAAGAGAGTGCTGAAATGCTATGTAGAACCAGTTTTGCTGTATGGCAGTGAATCTTGGAATGTAAATGAACAAATTAAGAAGAAATTAGAAGCAACAGAGATGTGGTTCCTGAGACGAATGTTGCGAATTCCTTGGACTGTCAGAGTAACTAACGACGACTGTCTGAAACAGGCTAATGAAACTAGAACATTATATACAACAATAAGACAGAGACAAACATCTTTCTTCGGTCACGTGATGAGAAGAGAGGCATTGGAGAACATCGTAACAACTGGAAAGATCGAGGGGAAGAGAGGCAGACCAAGAGAAATGATGCTGGATGGATTGAGACGGTGGCATGGAGGATTATCAGCAGCAGAGTTGATCCAGAAAACCAAAGACCGAGATCTGTGGAGAGCCATGAACGCCTACGCCAGCTGGCACGGCACTTGATGATGATGCAGGGGTTAAACCCCATACCTCAGCATCAGCATACCGGGTGTTTAAGAACGCGCGTTCTCATCTCCAAAAAACAACATAATCACGGAGAAGATGTGAGAAAGAGAACTCTTGCATGCAAGTCCTTGTCATTGGAGGTAAGAAAGAGAACTCTTGCATGTTACATAGAACCAATTTTAGCACATGCTTGTGAAACTTGAACAGTCAATAGAGAAGCCAAAAATCCAATGAAGTCATAGCAATGTGATTTTACAGAAGAATGCTGAAAATACATTAAACATGCAAAATGAGTGATCAAAATGGGTTTAAAGAGCCTAAGACAAAAAGGCAACCATCAGAAAGAGACTGTTATTTTTGGTCGCATTATGATAATAAGAGAAAGCACACACACAAAAAAAAAAAAAAACGAACATAATCTAATAGCTAGTGTACTCTACTTATTTCTTGTGCTTCTATGATTTTGATGATGATGATGATCTTTTTCAACGGAACAATAAAAACAAATCAAGCGTTTGTCGGCCCGTTGATAAAGACGTCAGTCGAAACATTCACCTTTATTTTTTGTGTTTTTAATTTGTATGTTGCATGTCCTTTGTTGGATTTTGCCATCAACCCCAACCATCGGTTGGTTTTCTATACAATTTTGCTTTCAGTAGTTTCCATTGTCTTCAGAACGAGGAATCAGCGTTGAAGCCCAATTGACCGGTGTAGGGGTTGTACCTCCTACCCCGACATCAGCACACCGGAAGTTTAAGCGCATTAAGCCCGGCGGTCGTCTAGACCACTGTATAATGTGTGTGTTTCTCCATTTGAACGTCGCGCTTCTTGTATATGTTTTCTGTTTTTATTCCTAGTCTAGTAACAGCTCGGCAGCAGCCAGACCTCCTTTTTTTTCGATACCGCTGGATTAGCAGGAGAGTTTACCGTCCTTTTCGTCGTTTGTAAGAACCCATACTGGCCGCGTCTGTCGTACCATGTTTGTGCAAGTTGCAGGTGAACGTCGTACCTCTGAACACATCATCCCCATTAACAAAAATGGGTAGGCTCTTGCATGTTTGCCTTCCTGGAGCCTTGGTAGTGTAGTGGCTAGACGCATGCCTGCCGGCCCGTTGGTCATAGGTTATAATCCACATTGAGGCACTTTTTGTTGTTGTTGGAAATGTGACCTGGGCATCCATGTTGACCTAGCCTAAAATAGGTCTTGAAAATGTCTTAGGAAAATGAAAGCGGCCAGCGTGGTATTGACCATATTATCACTTGACACTTGTTGGCTCATTCTGCTCCGCCCTCCTAAATAAAAACATCTGGATTTTAGTTTGTGTGATGATCCGCGCGGAATTATGAGCTACTAAGATAAATGGACTTGCATACCATCAACTTATCAGACCGCTATCATTGCAAGATGACATGAAATTCTCTTATTGCTAAGAAGGTATCTATTCGCTTTAACTGATTGTGTTTTGTAATTACGAGATTGTTCTGACATATCAGTATTGAATCCATTGAAGACATACTAAAAAATCACCCTGCAAGGCAATCGTCCTACCAACGCAATGCTTCCAATGCCGAACCTGGATTGTGAAAAAAAGAAAAAACAACAGAAAGAAAGAAAAATGCAAAATCACAACATCGCAAATGAGATCACTGAGATACGTAACAAGAAGGGAGAAAATAATATGGGATCTCGATATATGAAGCCCATAAACGGGCACTCCCCCGCTCTTTATGCTTCACTTTGCGTACGTGGCTTGCTATAGCTGAACTGTTTACTGTTGCGTACGTGACTTGCTACAGCTGAACTGTTTACTGTTCCATACGTGGCATGCTACAGCTGAACTGTTTACTGTTCCATACGTGGCATGCTATAGCTGAACTGTTTACTGTTCCATACGTGGCTTGCTATAGCTGAACTGTTTACTGTTGCGTACATGGTTTGCTATAGCTGAACTGTTTACTGTTGCGTACGTGGCTTGCTATAGCTGAACTGTTTACTGTTGCGTACGTGGCTTGCTATAGCTGAACTGTTTACTGTTGCGTACGTGGCATGCTACAGCTGAACTGTTTACTGTTGCGTACGTGGCTTGCTATAGCTGAACTGTTTACTGTTGCGTACGTGGCTTGCTATAGCTGAACTGTTTACTGTTGCGTACGTGGCATGCTACAGCTGAACTGTTTACTGTTGCGTACGTGGCTTGCTATAGCTGAACTGTTTACTGTTGCGTACATGGCTTGCTATAGCTGAACTGTTTACTGTTGCGTACGTGGCTTGCTATAGCTGAACTGTTTACTGTTGCGTACGTGGCATGCTACAGCTGAACTGTTTACTGTTGCGTACGTGGCTTGCTATAGCTGAACTGTTTACTGTTCCATACGTGGCTTGCTATAGCTGAACTGTTTACTGTTGCGTACGTGGCTTGCTATAGCTGAACTGTTTACTGTTGCGTACGTGGCTTGCTATAGCTGAACTGTTTACTGTTGCGTACATGGCTTGCTATAGCTGAACTGTTTACTGTTCCATACGTGGCTTGCTATAGCTGAACTGTTTACTGTTGCGTACATGGCTTGCTATAGCTGAACTGTTTACTGTTCCATACGTGGCTTGCTAAAGCTGAACTGTTTACTGTTCCATACGTGGCTTGCTATAGCTGAACTGTTTACTGTTCCATACGTGGCTTGCTATAGCTGAACTGTTTACTGTTCCATACGTGGCTTGCTATAGCTGAACTGTTTACTGTTCCATACGTGGCTTGCTATAGCTGAACTGTTTATTGTTCAAACTTCAAGTATTTATTTGTTTCTGTGTACCTTCGCTCGCTTTGAACTTAAGCGTAGTCCATACACGTGATACTACTACTTCTAGTGCACTGGATTGATTTTGGCTTGTGGGTTAGCTTACCCTATAACCAGTGTCCCTCTCCATCAGGCCATCCCACTTCGACTTCGGAGGTACATGTAATTTACGTCCCCAAGTCAACATTTTAGTCCAACTGACCGGTGTAGGAGTTGAAGCCGATACCTCGGCATCAGCGCACCGGATGTTTAAGAACGAACGGTCTTGTCCACGCGACCATGTTGACCTCCGACTTCAAGTCTAAGATCAATGTCCGCTGTTGAACTAGAATATTCTGGTATGAGCTTGGAGAAGGAGACACGGGGAAGGGAAGTAAGCAACGCGTACATCTCTGTAAAGGGCCCGTTATCATTCCACGGGGCGTGTTAGGTATATGGTGTTAGTCCCACATCTTTAGAGAAATTGGAACTCGTTAGGTTTGGGTGTATCAGGAGGCCGCTTTTACTTCCCAGAAAATAATGTCGTTGTAACAATTTTAAGCTGAGACGACCTGGGAGGAGACCAAGTCGGTTTTAAAAATATCGCCGCCTTGGGAAGTGGTTCGAAAATATGATCACCGGGTCGACAAGCAAGCCTGCTAGCCACTGTGCAGCCACAGCTCACCGTATCTCAGTAGATAGATAATAACATTCGTTAATAGCTTATTTTGAGAAGTCACGTTCTGCGAAACGCGATCCAAAATATTCTGAGAGCGCCTGAGATATGTATTGATTAATCGTGCAATTAACAACGACTCGTGAGAGAGCATTGATAAACAAGAAAATGGCGAATATAGAATAGAAGAAGTTAATGATGATAAAGTAGAAGAAAGGAAACGTTTAGAAAAAAATAATTAAAAGCATTACTTAAATGGAACACGCGGAAGAATATTTTCTTTAAAGAATTGTTCGTTAAAATGTTCTCGCAATTATGAAGGGATGTAAAAAGATACGTTCTTGATTGCGATCATAATAGACTGAATGCACGGGTCTATCGGATGAACTGCTTACAATCTGAAGTTGAACTCTGACCTAGTTGTTATATAAAGGGTTTTAGCTCTGGCTGTTACTTTAGCTCTGTTTTTAAACAGCGATTAGTTTAACACATTCTGAATAAGTTATTTGTCAAAGTAGCACTTATCTGATACAGACAAAAATAAGTTAAAAGTAAAGTTAAGGACAATTGTTACATGACTTATTAAGCGTATGGTGCTAAACCCATGGTTTCACAGGCAAATCGACACTCGGCGGGTGGTGTGACCCCTGTCTCCCCGGCCACAGTGACTTCCAAGACATTTTCTTTTGCCCGGTTTAGACTGGGTCGATCTCGGAGTCCAGGTAAATTTGAAAAATTCACCTCGTTGAGGATTCGAACCTATGGCCGGACCGGGATGCGCGTGTCACGCCACTACGCTACTGTGGCTCTCACACAGTGATTTAAAATACAACTGATCTTTTCTACCATACATTGCTCTTTCCTCCTCAACCATCGCTATGTCTGACATGTGATCGACTCGCTCGCTACCTTTTATGCCTGAGTACATAGTTGAAAGTTATCTGGACTAACTGCGGTATGCTCAGTGTGTCGAACCACTCATGTCGCATGAGGTCGGTTTTGACCTTCTTGGGCATACCCATTGAGTAGCTCAGTACATATACGGGAGTAGTACAGCTTGCCGAGCCAATTCAGGTCATTGGTTACTGCCACTGTTTTCACTCTAAGACTGCTAGTTGTCACAGCAAAGGACCAATTGCTTCCAACCACAGTTGTCGCATCTTGAGCTTGCTGAGGACGCCCATGCACCCGCCTGCCTTGGACCACAGAGCCACCCGTAAACATCACTGCATCGCATTTTTCAGTGTTGTCATCTATTGAAGCCTTGACATCATCGTCAGCTGTGGCGTGACCTTGCTCTCTGTCACTTCTGGTAAGCGTGATATGGGCAGAGAAGGTAACAGAGGCTACTACTGGTACTCCCTTACAATTTTGATTGATGTCTGTGGGTCTGCATACTTGGTGGGCGGTTTCTTTAACACGTCCCGCCATAGTTTGTTAGTGTACAAACAGTTATTTACATAATAAAATTTAATATTTTAATTTACATTATAATTTATATATAGCGAGGTGACATAACTTTTAGTAGCATTGCCATATATGTAAAATTGTTGCATATTTCTCAAATAGGTGGAAATTTTCGCTACAGTTATCTACAGGCATATGCGTTATAATCCTCCTCCTCCTCCTACTCCTCCTCCTCCTACTCCTCCTCTCCCCCTCCTACTCTTTCCTCCTCCTCCCCCCTACTCTTCCTCTTCCTCCTCCCCCTACTCCCCTCCCCATCCCTTCCCCTCCCCCTCCTCCTCATCCTCCCCTCCCCCTCCTCCACCCCCTCCTCCTCCCACTCCTCCTCCTCCTCCTCCCACTCCTCCTCCTCCCCCTCCCCCTCCCCATCCACCTACTCCTCTTCCACCTCCTCCTCCTCCCTTCCTCCTCCCCTACTCCTCCTCATCATCCCCTCCTCCTCCCCTCCTCCTCCCTCCTCCTCTTCCTCCCCCTCCTCCTCCCCCTCCTCCCCACTCCTCCTCCTCCTTTTTCTTCTGCTGCTGCTGCTGCTGCTGCCGCCGCTCCATTTACCCAAGTTAATTGTTGGGGGAAGATGTAAAAATCTTTCAAGTGCTCTTTCTAATGCTTTTTGTAAGTTGGTCTTCGTTTATCTAAGGTTGTTCTCGATACCACCACATCATTTTTTACATGAAAATTATACGACAACTTTATTTTTTACATGAAAATTATAAAACATAAAAAAAAATAATCATAGCATTAAGCGAAATTTTCTAACTGCAAGCAATAAATTATTACACAGGCAGGCAGGCAGACAGACAGACAGACAGACAGACAGACATACATACAGACAGACAGACAGACAGACAGACAGACAGACAGACAGACAGACAGACAGACAGACAGACAGACAGGGACGGAGGGAGAGACGGACGCACGGGTAGGCAGGCAGGCACACAGACAGACAGACAGACAGACAGACAGACAGACAGACAGACAGACAGACAGACAGACAGATAGATAGATAGATAGATAGATAGATAGATAGATAGATAGATAGATAGATAGATAGATAGATAGATAGATAGATAGACGGAGGGAGAGACGGACGGACGGAAGTGTTGGCAGGCAGGCAGATAGATAGATGGATGGATGGATGGACGGACGGACGGACGGACGGATGGATGGATGGATGGATGGATGGATCCCCGCCAGGGACTGGGCGAAGCCGGGGCGGGTCACCTAGTATATATATATTGTCAAGGTCCTATAGGGGATAG
Organism: Cepaea hortensis; assembly: GCA_963921405.1. Classification (NCBI taxonomy): domain Eukaryota; kingdom Metazoa; phylum Mollusca; class Gastropoda; order Stylommatophora; family Helicidae; genus Cepaea; species Cepaea hortensis. The sequence goes on along the minus strand of OY992877.1, from coordinate 65,372,835 downwards.
AAAGAGGACAGACGATAGAGATAAGGACATTGGGTGAGTACGGAGGAAAGAGAATAGCCCAGATGCTGAAGACCGGACTGTACCCGTGAAAGACAGTGTCACCTTGAATAGAAATACGCAATACGCCTAGCCCCAACCAGGCGTATGCGAGACATCTGATTTCCCACTGACTACACGAGGGGAAAATACCTCGTGACCATCGGGCAGTCGAGGAGAAGCCAGACGGGCTTTGGACTTGACTGAGAGAGGATGTGTGCTTGAGAGTGTGACAGGATAGACTAGACCTGGGACTTCAGGATTTGAATAGCTGAGCCGTGTGACTTGTGCTTGTGTGTGTGGCTGTAATACGAGAGCGTAGTGACTTTATCGTAACGTATTGCTGAATTATTGCCGCATTATGCTATGTTATGAGTTTGTGTGAGAACGAACGCGGATGAGACATTATTGTTATTGTGATTATATCCTAACGTAATAAATGATATCTTATTGACTCATGCGTGTATGTCTCATCTATGCTCACATTATCTACCTGTCTCGAACCCGTCACGTTCAAATACCTCTAGACGCTGACATATATAAAATGCAATGTCTGTCTGTCCATATGTTATTGATGCGTTCGCGAACGGTCCATCCGATTGAGATGAAATTGTCTACACGTGTTCTTATCATTCCCGTGCAGCCAACTGTCATAGTTTGTTAGTTTACAAACAGCTATTTACGTAATAAAATAAAATTTTGTTATTACATTATAATTTATACATAGCGAGGGGACTTAACTTAAGAAAAGTTATATCAAGGGACATAACTTTTAGTAGCATTGCTATATATTTTATATATAATTGTTGCATTGTTATCAAAGCTTTATAAAAATGTTTGTCTACAGTTATTTACAGGTATATACGTTATAATATATAATGATAAAATCTTTAAGGCATTTTTAAAGTTTTCATAAAAATAATACACCTATTTTAAACATGTGAAAATTTTCTAACTCATCTTTTTATTTCTCTTCGACATCTATACAGTCATCCCAGCATTTATTGGGTTTTCGTGATATCTTGGTAAGTTTAAGTTCAGTAGTTTCAGAGAAATTAGAATCGCTTCTCGGCCTTTTGGCTAAGATCAAGTGTATTTGCTGGCCTCCAGTAGTGCGCTTGGTCTGGTCGGAGGCCGGGATGATCAATCTCGGTCCCTTGGCTAAGATCAGGCGCATTTGCTGCATCCCCCGCAGTAGTGCGCCTGGCCTGGTCGGGGGCCGGGCGATCAAAAAAAAAAAAAAAAAAACCCTCACATTAGCATCACTTTAAATGTGGGCCCGGTGGACCACTGTGGGCAATAGCTCACAGTGGGACTAAGGGTCCACGCCAAAAACAGGGGAGGCGGGGAACCAGCTAGTCTGGGATGACCGCCAAACCCTAAAATTTAAAAAAAAAAAAAAAAAAAAAAATTCAGAGAAATTAGACGTAGACAGTTAAAATTTTTTGGACATGTTATGAGAAGAAATGGACTGGAGAACTTAGTGACAGCTGGCAAGATCGAAGGGAACAGACCAAGAGGAAGACCGAGAGGAAAATATCTGGATGGCTTTTCCACATGGCATGGACGAGACAGGAACACTGAGCTGATCCACGACTCTGGTGATCGAGTGAAATGACGAGTCATGACCGCCCACGCTTTCCGGCATGGCACATGATTGATTGATTGAGTTTCAGATTGTCCTATTTAGTTATTGGGATGAAGATTGTTCTCTTCCAATCTGTTTGCCATATTTCTGGGAACGGGAGCTTATATGACTACTAATATGAATTAAATGAGACGCTCCCCACCAGGAACTGAGCGAAGCCGGGCCGGGTCGTCTTTTATGGGAACGGGAAAGGGAGCACGGGCCGAATATTTCAGGGAACGGGAGCTTATATGACTACTAATATGAATTAAATGAGACGCTCCCCGCCAGGGGCTGGGCGAAGCCGGGGCGGGTCGTCTTTTTTTGGGAACTGGAAAAGGGGCAGGGACTGAATATGAATTAAATGAGATGCTCCCCGCCAAGGGCTGGGCGAAGCCGGGGCGGGTCGTCTTTTTTGGGAATGGGAGCACGGGCCGAATATGAATTAAATGAGACGCGTCAGTGACTGGGCGAAGCCGGGCCGGGTCAGCTAGTATGTATATATATATATATAAAGAGAGAGAGAGAGAGAGAGAGAGAGAGAGAGAGAGAGAGAGAGAGAGAGAGAGAGAGACAGGCAGGCAGGCAGGCAGGTAGATATATCGCAATGTGTTTTCAAGTCTCCCTCTATTTCTTTTTCCCTCCTTCAAGAAAAGGATGGTCTAGTTGTACTATGAGCAGTCAAGCTGAAAAAGCATCTGATGGCTGTGGAAATGTGGTTTCTGAGGAAATGCAAAGAATACCATGGGCAGACATAAAAACCAATGAACAAGTCCTTCAAGAAACAAATGAAGATCGTAAACCGATTAGAGACATTAGACGTAAAGAGTCAAAATTTTTGGGGCATGTTATGAGAAGCAATGACTTGGAGAACTTGGTGACAACTGGCAAGATCGAAGGGAAGAGACTAAGGGGAAGACTGAGAAGTAAATACCTGGATGGCCTGGCCACTTGGCATGGTCGAGACAGGAACACGGAGCTGATCTACGACTCTGGTGATCGAGTGAGATGGCAAAACAAGACCGCCCACGCTTATCGGCATGACACATGATGGATGAATGGATGGAGTTGTACTATAATCAGGTGTTCTCAATGTGTGTCCTAACCTACGCAAAACAGTGTCCCTTCGCCTCTTGATTCCCCGGAATTCTTTCCCTAATCCCCACAATTAATGATTCTGGAACACCATTTTACTTCATCTATTCTCGACAGGCGCCAGTTGATGAAAGTTCGCAATTTCTTAGCAATTGTCTCAGTCGTTCTCCGAGTTTCTGCTCCACCACAGCAGTATTGATTTAGCATTAGAGGTAAATATTTTATGTTTGGTACTAGGTGTAATTTCTGTTTGAGGTCGACGTGACTGAGAGGTTTAACGCTAGCTTAATTTGTCTTATGACGGCAGCGATGTGGGCACGACACTTAAATGGTGATTTCTCGTTTAGAAAACAATACCAAACTACTGCACGTAAACTTGCCTAGCTAATCACAAACGGCCAATAGGAGCTGGGTGTGATGATGTAGCGTCTTGTAAAGCACACGCACTTTATTTGGTTAAATTGCTTTCAGCTTCCATAACTGTCCTAGTGCTATGAAAGCTCTTCTTATCTTCTGTATTCTAATTGTAATATCCCCATCTGTCCCCCCCCCCCCCCCCCCATATTTATCTACAAGACGGACATATAATCAGATCGCGATCAACTGAACTATCTACATTGCTACCTAAATAGCTGTATGATTCCACTTCTTAACATGGGGTTTCACAGGGAGAACGGATTCTCGTTTGCTTGATTTATTCTCATCATCGGTGTCTTTCTTTGCCTTAGAATTTTTAGACTTAGTTGTTTTGACCTTTCGTTAAGAGTGTTTAATTTATCTTGCGTCTGATTTCAGGTAATCAAGCTATTCTATCAGAGTTAACTGAATTCCATTTCTAATTATAGTTATTATCGAGGGTTATCATTTGCTAAAACAAATCAACTAAAATAAAAAGAAGGTTTGGACCATCCACGCTCCACAGTAGATTGAACAAGTATAATAATGCAAATTTCCGTTCACTGAGCATTGAAATTGCGGACGATACAATGAAATAAACCATAAGTTAGGGTGCTACAGGAGCATGGGCTATTTGTCAATCCTTACTGCAGTAGCAGGAGTAATAACAAGCTAGGAAGACAAAGATATCACTTGTTGCAGTAGCAGAGGAGATCACGAACACGGAAAACAAATGTATCACTTATTGATGTAGCAAGAATGATAGAAGAAGATGAAGACAAAGGTATTGCTGAAATGTGTCGTAATAGAATTCAATATAATTCAGCAACAATAAACATTTCCAAGGTGTGACACAACTCCAACAATTCTCGAAGCAGCAAAAATTAACGGCAATGGAAGATCTGAAGGCCGGCAATCATGTAGTTGAAGGCATAATTTATTAGCCCAACGGTTAAGTCTTTTGCATTTCCAGACGATTCAATGAAAAATAACAATTTACGTTTACCGTGTCTGTTATGGCCAGGCGGGCCGGTAATTACAATCTTAAATATATACAATATATCGATGAAAGCGCTAGACCCTAATGATTCTCAAATCCATGCCCCGGTCCTTCTGTTATTCCCAATCTGGATAGATTTGACCTTGCCGTGACGTTCTAAGTCCCGTTTGGATAAGTCCACATCTCTTCATTATTTTAGACTCATATATATCATTCAAGAGTCTTCTCGTTATCCTCTGCAATATGTGTTGGCCATGATAACGTTGTCCTGCCAGTAAATATCTTCCACGTTCCAGATAACTACAATGTGTTGCCTCTCTTGTCCAGCGCTCTGATCCGACTGTTTGTTGTTGACAATTCCCCTGACGTATTCTGTTTTCTTACGTCAGCGTCTCGGTTTCTCTCAAGATTTGGTTCGCGACTTTGTCACGAACTTTGGTTTACGTCATATGCGTTGCGCTACTACTTGGCAGGTATCAAATCAACATCCCTACACTCCGACGACTGCTGGCAGAGAAAGATCACTGATCTATATAATCCGCGTGCAGTGATGTCGTTTCAAGGTAATCAATGAAATCATTAAATAAAAGTGGCCTGTTTACCTTGGGAATGTCTTCTTTAATTCAGTCAGCCAAATAATACTTCCCAGCATATGTCTTGCTTCGTCTGGTTTTGTTAATTTTGTTACAATTTTAAAGATGTTTAAGGCCACGTATACCATTAACACATGTTTATCGCCTGTCCCAACTTTCATATTGCCACGAACATATTACTCTTCCACAGTGATAAAGTTGCATTTGATATTTCATAAATGTCGAAACTCGCGCAATGCATGAAATATTGCTTTCCAGTAAAACAAAACATGATGAAAGTTTCTTTCAAGTTCAGATTCTGCAGGAAAAAAAAAAAAAAACAACCTCCACCATCCCTGTTTTCTTAAGTTGTTTGTACGTCTAGCAACTGTTGAAGCAAACGTACTCACAGTGAAAACCCGGACATATTCACAAGGCAATTTTTTCCAACTGGTATTATCCCAGATACTTTAACAAATACTTTGTCAGGAAATAACCGTCCCTTTTCAAAATATAGACAGACATTAGGAAGATTTTATACACACATGATTCGGTTTCTTTTGTTTTATTTTGGAAGAAATATTTCTTTTAAGATTCAAGTATATACTTCTTTACCACATCATTAATTTCGTTGAATTTTACACCACTTTACAATAACAGTCGTTATGTTCAGTTGCATAATGTCTTTATATAATAAACATTTTCAGTCCGTAACGTTTCATATGGTTAATATAACGCCCATTATTTCCCCGTGAATTAATCAGATACATTGTTTGTATTACATAATCATTATCTCGCCTATTATTGCATTACCTATTTAATTGCAACCATTTGTTATAAATATATGTATACTTCACATTCACAAATTGCTTGGTAAACCAAACGTAACTGCGAAGACTGCGTCGGGGGAAAACAAAACTCGTTTACCCGCGTGACTTGACTGTGTACTTTTGTATAAGTACTACATTTTCCAATACTGTAAAAAGGCTAATAAGTACAAGTAGCTCTCTGACGTCTATATATATACATTTTGTTCCCTTGACATTTCCAATACAGCTGGTATTTGTACTTTACCTGATGATTGTAACAATTTTAAAAGGGTAATGTGGCATACTCTACTACAATATCCGATCTGAGAATGGAAGTTGAGACTGTAACGGTTGCTTTCCGGTGACTGGAGGATAGCACAATTAGACATGTTGTGTGTGTAACGGTGGCTTTCCGGTGACTGGAGCGTAGCACAACTAGATATGTGTGTGTAACGGTGGCTTTCCGGTGACTGGAGGGTAGCACAATTAGACATCCCGTGTGTTGCCGGGGCCCATAAGGGAAGCAAAGAATAGCAACACTGTAGCCTACCATGCATGTCGTAAGAGGCGACTATGGAGGCTTGATGGTTCCGTCGCCCTGCTACTGAGTGAGTGCGTGGCGCGACACTGTGAGCTGTGAGTTTCGGGTGAAATGCTTTTGAATCTGCCGAGGTTTTTTGGAACGTGACTGCATGTTCGGAGTGATGGCAGATGGCTATGTCCCAGAGTTGACCGGTTTTTGCCTTATGCAGAAATGCGTGGCTGCTGGGCTTCTGGTTGACTGCCACTGCCATCAGCGATGAACTGTATTTTCGTGGACTGTGTGGGTGAACATCTAGGAAACATCCAGATGGGAAAATGACTGCCGATTCCATCAGAGATGAACTGGGTGTTTTGTGGGGGACTGGTGTGTTGACATACTGGCGGCGGCATTATGCACAGTGTATCTGTGCGGGCTGTTGTTTGTCGAGACTCCTGTCTTTTCCACTTTTCACATTGGGCAGTGGGGAGCGTTTTGTGCGATATTCACTGGCACAGGAACGGAGCATAATGGGGACAACCCGTTGCTATGAGGTTGGAACTACGACTAACTAACTAACTAACTAACAATTAGACATGTGTGTGTAACGGTGGCTTTCTGGTGACTGTAGTGTAGCACAACTAGACATGTTGTGTTTGTAAAGGACTCACAAAGTATGCGTGGAAATTGGAAACTAGCACGTTCCGGGTGGAGTGGCTAGCATCGCTGGACAAGACGGAGATTATGAGCGTGTCATATATTTTATGCACTCAGCAAGCAGGTGTGCGGGACAATGAACAGGGTGATAGATTAGTTACCGCTGCTGCCACTCTGGCTGGAGAGCCAGTTTATGATGTAAGTGATATCACGAAGTCTCTCTGGAACTGAGTGGAGAGTGCCGCTGAAAGAACGGAGCATCAATATCTGGAAAGACTGGCTCCGAAGGGAGTGAGTAGAGGATCTGGACGATTCTCAAAGCGCAGAGGAAAAGCCATACTTTTAATCAGATTGCTAAAGGAATAATTAGCTTTGAAACTCTTCGGTGGCCTTTGAAGAGGGGGGGGGGGGGGGGTGAGCAAGCATGTGTGGGAATGTCCAGAGTGTAGTAATGTCGATTTTCGAATTCAGTATTCAATATTTTTATCGTGTATCTAGCTGCCGGTCATACTTTCGTCCAAACGTGTATTTCTAATGGTCATTTAAATAAGGATCTGCGATTCTCTCTTCTTCGCTTCCTCTAGGTATCTAAGTGTACCTTTCGCAATTAAATGGTCGTTCTCAGAATATTATATTCTGCTGTTTAACTTATTCTGTCAAAAATTATATACCATCAGATGAAGTCAAACGTAAACTTATTAAAAATAATTCGCGCGCTCGCGTGCGTGTGTGTTGCATATCATGTGTAGTGCTTTGAAAGGAAAGTTCTAAAATACTGTACATAAATATATACTTTTTAAAATATTGTAACAACAACTAAGCACTTAAGTATTTTAAGCCATACTATTCATAACCTAATACGAGTGACGTCACTGAGAAATCTCACAAAAATGTCTCCATAAAAGGAAGATAGATTGAGAGACATCGACGCGTGAAACTAATCTAATCGATCCCCGTTTGAAGATTAATCGCTACTCTAAGCTCGAGGCGACATCGATAAATTTACAATTACTGTTGTACGAGGGGTCTTCTCATGAAAACCCCAAAAGTGTGATATAAATTACAATAACCATGCCATTGTCTCGTAACCTGTCAATATTGTTGTTAAGGATGTCAAGAGGGTTAGGCACGTGACATCACTGTGTAGGCGAATATGGTTACTTCATAAGGACAGTTTAAAGATGAAAGAGTTTTAACTTCTTGTCTCCCTACAAGATATTAGTTTAAACAACTCTCGTGAGGCTAAGCAACCATGTGCAAAATGTGACAATTCCATGGGTTAGCCCAGTACCAGAGCATCGTGTGTCAGCTGTTGGTGTGGACGGGCCTGGGGAAGTGGGATACTAATTATAGTTTGAAGGAAGATATGACGTCACTACTCCGAGGTCGTGAATGTCCTATGAAACTACCCGGGAAGGCTAACAAGGTCGATATATGCCGGGGAAAAAAATCTGATATGTCGGTCTAAGGGCGCAGATATCACAGCTCTGCTGTAACCTTGCACAGTGTAATTACGCCCAAAACAAAACCAAAAAAAAAATATGTATATCAGACGAACGAAGACGAGGAGGAGGAAGAATAACTTGTCATGCTGCAGTTGTTATTTCAACTCACTTTCTTCTAGTTGGTTGTTAATAACTATTGTCCCAAAACAGACATTTGCCTACTGCACCCAACTTGTTACTTGAAGGCATTCTTTCTTAGAAGGGCGTCGGGTTTTTCGTATGTTTGTTGCAGGCGTTATCTCACAAGTTGTTATACATTTAAAGTTAACTATCAGTTATTTCCCGCTCGCTTTCTTATTTCATGCAATTTTTTTTTATCATAAATATTTAGTGTCATCTCTGCATTAGAGTCCGGCTGTAATAGACCCTCAGCATCCTCCATCCTTCGTCTTCACAATGCACTCAATCAGGCTTCTTCATTCTCTTAATCATAGTCTACCCATATGTAGCTTTGTCTTTCTCTAGCACGCTTCCACTCCACTTTCTACTCCTGCACATCCTTCAACAAGAAGCTCTTTCCATGTCCAAAGTACCGTTACTGTTATACCCTGACCTCATTCAGTAATGTTTCCGTCAATCCCATTTGTCGTAACGCTTCAGTGTTTTCTTTTATCGCCCGCAGTGACATCCAACCCATCCGTCCATATAACCACTATTTGGGAAGCTTACACTCAACCGTGAGGGTTATAGCTGCGCTAGATTTTATTAGGAGACAGCAAGTCAAAATGTTACCAGCTAACAGTATACCACAACAAGCAATGATGTACAGACCAGATGGAAGCAGAGGAAGAGGCCGACCACGTAAACAATGGACGCGGGGAATAACAGAGTCCATGGGAATATCGATACATGAAGCCCGTAAGCGGGCACTCACCCGCTGTTTATACTTCACCTCGACACCGCAAGGCACAATAGGAACATGATGAGATGAGATGAGACACAACCGTCTCATTATTTATTATTTGTACATGCCATACACGACGTTAGACGTGGTTATGTAACGAATGTTACAGTAGCGATGGGAGTCTTCGTGGCGAAGTCGTCAAGCCGTTTAACTCGGGCTCCGAAGGTTGTGGGTTCGATTCCGGGCCGCGTCCTTCGGTTCACGAATTAAATTTTTCGGAGACTCCTGTGGTTTGTCGCTAGAGCTACGGAGTTCGTGCTTTGTGCGACGCTTTCCGCACTGCGGAAAGAGACCGAGCCATGGGATAAAACCCGGTGCAATGAAGTCGAACCTGTCGACTTTTAAGCGACTTTTATGTTACAGTAGCAATTTATAACCAGGACGGAAGGATACAGTAAGTATAGTTAAGCGATACTGGCTGTCTCCCTACACGAAGAACTTGAAATCTCCTGGCTTTTCGTCTACTAAGAGTAATAATGTAAGCCCTTATAAGCAGGATCGTTGGTGTAATGGTTAGTACATAACGACGACAATGGTGCATGCTCTGACGGTCACAGGTTCGATGTCAACTTTCGACGTACGCAATGAGAAGTAAGGACTGGTCTCCTATCCTTGCACTCAGGCCTACAACACGTGATTGTTCCAACACTTGGCATACCCACACCAGGTTCCAGTGCTACGGTATCAGTTGTGTGGGCTGATCAGTCAGTACGGTACCAATTGTGTGGGCTGATCAGTCAGTACGGTACCAGTGGTGTGTGCTGATATCAGTCAGTACGGTACCAGTGGTGTGGGCTGATCAGTCAGTACGGTACCAGTGGTGTGGGCTGATCAGTCAGTACGGTACCAGTGGTGTGTGCTGATATCAGTCAGTACAGTACCAGTGGTGTGTGCTGATATCAGTCAGTACGGTACTAGTGGTGTGGGCTGATCAGTCAGTACGGTACCAGTGGTGTGGGCTGATCAGTCAGTACGGTACCAGTTGTGTGGGCTGATCAGTCAGTACGGTACCAGTGGTGTGTGCTGATATCAGTCAGTGCGGTACCAGTGGTGTGTGCTGATATCAGTCAGTACGGTACTAGTGGTGTGGGCTGATCAGTCAGTACGGTACCAGTGGTGTGGGCTGATCAGTCAGTACGGTACCAGTTGTGTGGGCTGATCAGTCAGTACGGTACTAGTGGTGTGGGCTGATCAGTCAGTACGGTACCAGTGGTGTGGGCTGATCAGTCAGTACGGTACCAGTTGCGTGGGCTGATCAGTCAGTACGGTACTAGTGGTGTGGGCTGATCAGTCAGTACGGTATCAGTGGTGTGGGCTGATCAGTCAGACACCTATTGGTTTAACAACTTATCGCCACAGACGGATATAGTATGTAAACACACCGGGATGACAGTAAATATGGGCCATGGGACCGACATTGAGATGTTTGGCTTGTTATATAAATATTATAGATGACCTCATGTCTGAGACCCTTCGGTCAATGTGCGCACTACTGTTTCACAATATCAATTTAATCTAATGAAACCTTAGCCGTTCAGCTGATAATATGTCTCGGCATTGTAATCTGCGACTAGAGTATTAGCGGGAGATATGAGGTATAAGCAAGCTTGGCCATGGGACATATTTTTCTGTCCCATCCCATCCCATAGTAATTTCTGCCTATCCCATCCCATCCCATTCCACGGGATTTCCATTATAATATTAATATGGAATACAGTTCAAATAAAATTATGAAATTTATGAAAGTTTAGGTTTAGCATCAACTAAATAGGACTACATGTACATAGAGACATGTAAAACGACAGAATTTATTAATTTTAATATTCAAGAGTATTTTTTTTTTTTTTAAAAAACGTTTAATTTAAATATGAACATTCAGTGTCATTCTGACACTCTCATTCTGTTTCTGGATCACTCTGCTCATTTAGCACATTATCAATTTCCTGCTGATCGACTGTTTCCAATAATTCAGTTAATCCAGGTAATCCCTGACCCATTTCCACAATTTTCATCTTACATACAAATCTGACATTCACCGAGTTTATAACGAGAGTTGGTAACATCCGTTTTCGTAACTCACTCAACAACAATCCCGCTGCACTAAATAAGCCCTCTACTGCTGCTGATGACACTGGTATTTCTTTTTTTTTCTTTTTTTTCGGCGTTTCCATTCTGTTTCAGGATATTGCGGTCAACACCAGCATCTTTCAGCTGTATGTTGATTCCTAGGCTAGATTACGCTCATCAGCACGTCACGACTTTCTGAGCGACCGGCTCCATACTCTCACAAGTCACTGGCGCGACTCGAACAGCTTATTCTCGTGCACTCACGTCAACCACGAGAGTATTCGGGGGCTGTGTGGTCTCGAGGTATGGTGTCCGCCTCGAGTGCTGGAGGTCCAGGTTCAGGCCCCAGTGAGGACCGGGATTTATTTAAAAATCCAACTGGACTTCCAGTAATAAAATTTCCCCTGGTCTCTGGATAGTGAGATCGGACGCCCGTATGTATTGTTGCGCACGTAAAAAATCCCTTGGCAGTTGGAAATCGAAAAAAGAGTAGCCTAGCGGCGCTGCCCGGGCAAAATTTCGAGTTAAAAATCTGCCCAAAGTATTTCAGGATCTTCGCCGATGCAATGGAGTTCGTGCATTTAGCTGAGTTTCTCCAGACTCACGTTTGAGTTAGGAGGAAAACGGAGCACTTATGGGTTAAACCGTGTGCCGTGATGTTAATCCAACGACTAAACTAAACTAAACTAGTATTCGGGACACTGGTATGACCAAAACAATTTTCGCACTTGCTTTTAGCAGTGGAAACCTATGTTCATTTTCTCAATAATTTAATGGTTGTAAAGTTGGTTGTCGTAATATTTGAAACATGATGACTTCATCCTTAAGGCATTTTTTTTTGGGGGGGGGGGGGGGTATCAAACTTAAGTACTTTATTTGGTGGAGGATAAAAAATAAGTCAAAATCAATTTTCGGCTTTTGTTCTACAATTCCTGCTACTTCCCTACAGTAGATTATTCAGAAGAAAGATTTAAATCCTTGATGAATGAAATAACAGTTGGAACAACAGACTTAGAAAAAGCGGTCCAATCATTGGCCCATTTATTGGAGTCCACATTCCCTTTCTTCTTAGTAGCAATTGATTTGATCATGTCTTCTATTTTGGCTTTAATATCAACTCCAGTCAGGAATTTTGCTGCAACTGCCAGAGAACTGCCGCAATATGGCCATAGTTTTTCTCCAATAATTTTCTGAAAGTACTGACAATATTTCTTCACCATGCTGCTGGAAGTTTCTTCGTCAATATCAAGAATAACTTTGTACAAATGATAGTCTAGGAGGAAGTATAACAGCAAAATTAAATGAGATGTAGCGCCATCAATTTCTAGTTTGTCAATAACAGCTTTGAATTTCTCATGTATGTACAGCATTCCTTTAATGTGAGCAATATTGGGAATGTGGTTTAAGAATTCTTCATCATCTTCATTAAAGTAATGCGAGTAATGTTTTTATTTTTTTTGGGCATTGAAACGTTGGTAATATAATCGCCATTCACGTGTTACAGATTTTGTTGGTATGGAAAATGATAGCTGTGATGCCTTTGCCTGACGTGTATTGTAACATTTTTCAGTAAATGACACTTGATCCATGATCTGATCCAGTTCAGAAATCACTCCTCTGCTGAAGCTATCAGTAATGCATGTTGATAACCTGTGCTCAGTACAACCAGATCGGTGCATTTCTGTATCGGTATCAAACCGTCCATCAAATGCTGCCATCATGGTTGCTGCATTATCAATACACACAAACAATGGACTGGAGAATGTGGTAGATTCGGCAAGAAATTCACGTGCAAAAAAAAAAAAAAAAAAAAAAAACTGCGTAAATTGTGCAGTAGGAATTGATCACTATCAATGTTTATAAGAGACAGAGGAAAATTAATCCATTCCCAATTTTGATCTAGTCCACATGCAATAATTTCCCCATTTGGCAAAAGATATGTTTGTCTTGCAGACCAAAAGTCAACTATTCTCGGATCTTGTACCATATTTTGAAACAATTTTTGAAACTGCAGTTTGGCCAATTTTCCTTTCTCCAAGATAGAATGAGTCACTGTTTGCCGTGATATGGTGTAATTGTATTCCCACCACAAGATAACGAATAGATACAAAATTATAAAGAAAAAAAAAGAAGGATAAAATGCTTTAAAAAGGTAAAAACTTAAAAAAAATTTAAGGGTAGCTCTGACGTAGATCAAGTTGTTATGACATGGCTACTATCCCACGGGAAATACAAATGTGTGCTACCCCATCCCATCCCACCCCATGGGTATAAGGGTGAATGGCCGGAATCAAAATGCTAAAATTAATATATTTTCATTTCAAAACAATGTTTTCCCATGATGAATTTGAATAACGAAGACACAAACAATAGATTGCACGATTTATTGCCTGGCATATTTCGCTGCATCTCGTCAGGTACATACTGCAGAAATCACACAACTTACGTGAATTAATTAGATAAATCCTTCAAACTGAAATATACACATGTTCGCACAGTAATGTCGATTGTCTACCACGGTAATTTTAAACTGACTAACATGTCTTTCTGCTTGCACAAGGACGGCTTACGAAGGTTGATTATTATAGCTTCAGCAAACTTTAACAATCGACTACTTTGTGTGTTGAACAACAAATATTTTCATTTGTTTTATCTGTGCTGTGCGTTTTGTGTTCCAGCCAGCGGAACGCCGCGTTGACTCCCTTCTCCTCCATTCTCATACTAGATGTTGTGGTAACATATGCTTATCTTTCCTGCTAGATATTGTGGTGTCACATGGCTGCCTTTCCTGCACTAAACCCCGTCCATTAATCTTCACTATGAACCCCCAAGCACTTCTCTTGCCTCTTAAGACAGAGCTATCAGTGTAGATAATTACATAATCTGGGCGCGAAACTATGAACCCCCAAGCACTTCTCTTGCCTCTTAAGACAGAGCTATCAGTGTAGATAATTACATAATCTGGGCGCGAATTGTCATGCTTCACTTGTTGCACCATTACCTTCTGAGCAGCCTGCTGGCCAATCCCTGCACTCCTGGTCGAGCGAGATTATGACCACGGCGATCGCAAGATGTGGAGAAGCACGATCGCCAACTCCAGTCGGCAAGGCACTTAAGGATAATGGATTTTCCCCGTCTTCGGTGAAGTTCCTCCACAGACAGTTCTCCAGACGAAAAATTCGTTCTCCATTTTATGAGGTTGCAGGACCTCAGAGCAGGACAGGTAAAGAACAGGACCATTTTACACGAATTGAAGCGTAGTAAGTATATGGTGCTAGCCCAATATGCATTTCAGACCAATCGCACTTGATGGCTGATGTGGCATATAGTACATCGGCCACCTTTACGTCCGAGGACATTTCCTGGTACCATTTTAGGATGAGTCGACCTGGAGCCAAGATTTGTTTGATAAACTCCGCCTCGGTGCCTCAGCGCACAGAACCTGGAGCCAAGATCTGCCTGATTAACTCCGCCTCGATGTCTCAGCGCACAGAACCTGGAGCCAAGATTTGTTTGATAAACTCCGCCTCGGTCCCTCAGCGCACAGAACCTGGAGCCAAGATCTGCCTGATTAACTCCGCCTCGATGTCTCAGCGCACAGAACCTGGAGCCAAGGTTTGTTTGATAAACTCCGCCTCGGTTCCTCAGCGCACAGAACCTGGAGCCAAGATCTGTCTGATAAACTCCGCCTCGGTGTCTCAGCGCACAGAACCTGGAGCCAAGATCTGCCTGATTAACTCCGCCTCGGTACCTCAGCGCACAGAACCTGGAACCAAGATCTGTCTGATAAACCCCTCCTCGGTACCTCAGCGCACAGAACCTGGAACCAAGATCTGTCTGATAAACCCCTCCTCGGTGCCTCAGCGCACAGAACCTGGAGCCAAGATTGTGACGTAATAGACAGTCTCCCCCTTTATTTTTGCTTAAATTACAGTGGAGATCATATTTTTCATTATAAATATATCTAGGAAAACGATCTTTTCCCTATTTACCTATGTTTGTAGATATCTATAAATATGCCTGTATTATTGGCGAGAATTTAATATATTTAATCTCCTGTAAACCTAGTGAATATTCTAGTGTTTTTAATATATATATTATACAGTATATTATAGAACTATTAGTTATGCATGCCTTCTGCCCCAGCGCAAGTTTGGCTGAATAACATATTCAGTTTTAGCCTCCGACCCGGGTGGCAACACGAGAATCTGCCTGGCCAGTTGTTGTCAGCCGGCAGATCGTCCATTTTGGTCGACTAACTCGAAGCGGTAGGACACAGGCGCCGATACTAGCTGTAAAAAGACATATTGCAACAAAATAATCCAGGCTCTAGTTAGCCGATATTTGGGAATAGCAAATTGCGAATCAAATTGATACCTAAAAGTACTATTTACACGGCTAGTGGCACTGTTCCCCCGTGGAGAGGTTTAATCACCACATTTTGGAAGGTACGTTGATTTAATTAATTAGTACGAATTTACATGTATATATTTACCGGCATTTGTAGTGTAGATTCAGGGTGAACTACGTGATAACTAATGTTAGAGAACAGGGATCGTAAACTACAGCCAGAATAAATATATAATTAATGGAGACGCTGATTATACTAAGACAAATAGAGGACTTAAGAATGAAGAGAACGGTGACACAAAATGGCGAAATCTAACAGGCGGGAACTGGACTATCGAAGAATGGTCAGACAATGAAGCTTGATGTTTAACTAGAGATTAATATAATAAATACTAGAATAATATATCGCCAGTGAAGAATATAATTATAGAATGAGAGGGGTAATTCGGATGAATAAACGGTGACAGGAAATACTGATAGTTAATTGTGAAATAATAATTCTTTCACATAGTCTACTGGAGACCACGCTTGTCAGAGGTCATCTCATGACAGCATGGGACAGGCCTTTCATTCACATCAGTATCCTTGCTTCAACGCAGTCCTTCACTGCCTACCCTCTACACCTATGTTAATACTTCAACCCCCTGTAGAATTTAATTTGTGTGTTTCGGGAGTGAATCAGAATTATAATTTACAATACTGCTTCATGAGTGATTCATAATATATGTTCGTAATTCGTCAAGTGAATGTAACTTGTGTGCTTCATAATCTATGGTGTTCCTTCGTCGATTGAATGTACTCTGTATGATTCATAATCTGTGGTGTACTTCGAATGAAGGGAATCTGTCATTCATAATCTATGTTCATACCTCGTCATGTGAATGTAATCTGTGATTCATAATCTATGGTGATACATTGTCGAGTAAATATAATCTGTGTGATTTATAATCAATGTTCATGCTTCATAGTTAAATGTAATCTGTGGGATTCATACTCATTGTGTACACTTCATTGTGTTAAATGTAATGGGTGTGATTTGTAATATATGTGAATGCATCATAGTAAGAATGTTGTAGAGTGTGATCAGACTCAGAAATATACATTGATGTGTCCGTGTCTGTAGACTGGAATACATGAGCATCTGAGTCTGATGAGATTGATAATATGTGGCTAAGGAAAATAGTATTTGTCCACGTTAGCCATTTGTCATTGGGTTGTCATAGTGATGGGTCTGTGACAGAGGTGATAGTCTTGTGATGCTAGTCGTGTCTGAATATGAGACTGAGAGCGAGGTGTGCAATGAGAGTATCTTGGACGTAGGACAAGCATTCACCGGTTCTGTTTTTCTGATTAACTTCCAGCAGTTCTGCACCTTCTTTGGTGGTACCATGAGCCAGCAACTTGCAGCAACGCACACTTACCAGTCGTGAGCACCATGTCTATTGCCGGAGAGTGAATCCGCAACCTGAACTGGAACATCACCTGAGTTGACAAGCCGGACCCAAATCTTGAGCTGAGTGGCCAACCTCCTCGGCTGACACCTTTAGCCTGCCAACTTAGTCTAGGATTTGATTGCCTACACACTAGGGCAACAGACTTCTACATGCCACACTTTTCATTAAATTAATAGTTATATGTGATACCAGAAACATACTTAGTCTGTTGCTGTTATACTCTAATTTAATATTAGGATACTGAGAGAGCGAGAAGGAATGCAAGTTGTAACTTTATATTTGTACTCTTCCTCCATGTTGTGAGAATGGATCAGTTAAAGGGGGCTCTTTAATTTTTGCAGGCATTCGTCGCCAGATTCATTAAGCCTACTGTCTAGAATTATTCCTAGTACGGTTGTTCGCTTTACCTATCTGTGCCTGAACACTGTCTGAAGACCTGGTCATTCCTGGGACAGTTCCGAATCATACTTCCTAGTTCGAGCCATTTCGGCCTCTTCTTCGACAGTGATTAGTCTTTCGGAATCCTGAAAGTCTATTGGTTGCTATTTCTGATCCTTGTCTGTCAAAATAGTCAACAATACGCGACAAAGATCTGCCTGATTAACTCCGCCTCGGTGCCTCAGCGCACAGAGCCTGGAGCCAAGATCTGCCTGATAAACTCCGCCTCGGTGCCTCAGCGCACAGAGCCTGGAGCCAAGATCTGCCTGATTAACTCCGCCTCGGTGCCTCAGCGCACAGAGCCTGGAGCCAAGATCTGCCTGATTAACTCCGCCTCGGTGCCTCAGCGCACAGAGCCTGGAGCCAAGATCTGCCTGATTAACTCCGCCTCGGTACCTCAACGCACAGACCTGGAGCCAAGATCTGTCTGATAAACCCCTCCTCGGTGCCTCAGCGCACAGAGCCTGGAGCCAAGATCTGCCTGATTAACTCCGCCTCGGTGCCTCAGCGCACAGAGCCTGGAGCCAAGATCTGTCTGATAAACTCCGCTTCGGTCCCTCAACGCACAGACCTGGAGCCAAGATCTGTCTGATAAACTCCGCCTCGGTGCCTCAACGCACAGACCTGGAGCCAAGATCTGACTAATTAACGATAATATACAGCAACTCAAAATATAAACACAGCGACGGAAAGAACACAAATAGCAACACACAGAACAAAAAAGCAAAACCATTTACTGATTGCTACTACTATTTCAACGACAATAATTACTACGTTCTAGTTAGTTATATATATGCCCGTCTCTCTGGCCGAGAGGTTACACGACTTTCTCTGCAATCCCATTTATCTACGCAGGATAACGCAGCGCGCGAGAATTGGAAGCGGTTCTCCCCGCGTTGGTGACCTGCAGGATAACTGAGCCGGCCGCTCAGAAAGCAGTGGCAAACTATTGAGCGTAATCTTGCCAAGAAATCAATAATCAGCTGAAAGATGCTGATATTGACAGCGATGTCCTGTAAAGGATATGCGAATTAAAAATAAATTTAAAAAAAAGAAGTTATATACTTAACAGAAAGGAGGCGGACAGGTTGGCTGGATATGTACCGTTTAGTGGAGTATTGGTGCACGTTAAGGCAGATGTGGTCAGAGCCGTATGGGATCGTATGTCAAGCTTGGAAGAATAGATAGCTCACCATTGCTTATAGAGAATAATGCGGCAGGTATTGACCAGAAGATCTAGCTGACACTCAATACTCCGAAAATAAAGCCAGACGGACACAAGATTCGATTGCAACCGGTACCAGTAGTATTGGGGCTCTTCGCTGGTTGTTGAAGATGAGGACGGAGCGAGTATGAGAATGTCCCGAGTGCTGTGATGTCGATTCTTGAATCTCCCTCCCCTCTCTCTCTCCCTCCCTCCCTCCTCCTCTCTCTCACTCCCTCTCCTCCCTCCCCTCTCTCTCTCCCACTCCCTCCCTCTCTCCCTCCCTCTCTCTCTTCTATCTCTTCCTCCCTCCCTCCCGCTTTCTCTCCCGTACTCCCTCCCTCTCTCTCTCCTCTCTCTCTCCCTCCCCTCTCTCCCCCTCTCTCTCCCTCCCTCTCTCTCCCTCACTCCCTCTCTCTCTCCTCTCTCTCTCCTTCCCCTCTCTCTCTCTCCCTCCCTCCCTCCTCTCTCTCTGTCTCCCTCCCTCCCCCTCTCTCCTTCCCTCCCTCCCTCTCCCTCTCTTTCTCTCTCTCTTCTCTCTCTCACCCACGAATACACACACACACACACACACACACACACACACACACGGGTGAGGGAGAGTTTCCGTAGTCCCTTCAGATAGCCACGCACAAGATGTTAGTTTCTGGTCTTCTCATTCTAAGTTTATCATAGACTTGTAAACATGTACCTAGCTTATCTTTTGGTAAACATGCATTTTTCAGTTGTTTAGCTTTAGTGAGTTTACTTCAAGTAAACATTTGTTGTCCACTTTTCAGTGTTAGCCAATTTACATCACAGATTTGTAAAAACTGAGGTAACCTAGTTTGTATTCGCATAATTTGGACAAAATAGGTCGCATTCTGTTCAACCCTTGTGGATTTACCTGTCATGTTATCATTTATCCCACCACCTCTACCCAGTTCAACCTCAGAAGAGAAGTTATAATTAGGGCCCATCTCAGCCTCAGATTAATAATCCTGTCCGAATCAATCACATTTAAGATATTAATGTGAAATGAATTGTTGTCCGCAGGAGATAAAGGCTGAACAATCTATCATTTCGATTGTACCATTACCCTTACCCCGTTCAACCCCAAAGAGAAGTTATATTAGGGTATATCCCTGGATCAAATAAATAATTCTGTACCTGAATCCACCACAAAAAGCGGCTGACTACTGTTTTACCTACACATGATATTAATTTGAAGATAATTGTTGTCCAAAGAGGCTATCATATTATGTGCCTGTTAATCATATCAGGTATAGGGTGTATTTTCAATGACTGTGCAGTGTTTGAAAATATTGCCGCTCCAATCTGTGTATTCACCCTCTGTAAAGTTCATGCAACATAATAGGTAA
This sequence comes from Cepaea hortensis, assembly GCA_963921405.1. Taxonomy (NCBI): domain Eukaryota; kingdom Metazoa; phylum Mollusca; class Gastropoda; order Stylommatophora; family Helicidae; genus Cepaea; species Cepaea hortensis. The sequence continues at coordinate 65,352,840 of OY992877.1, read as the reverse complement.
ATACAAAACATGGACAGGTAATATTTTCAAACACTGCACAGTCATTAAAAATAGACCCTGTTGTAGGTTTCTAGATGTGGCGTCTCCAATTGCGCAACGAGAAACCAAATCCACAGCACGTTTGCTTACAACATACGTTACTTCCTTGATGTTGTAAAATGCATCCGTCAATATATGACTTTGTACCAGCATGTTTTAGTTATCTTTCCTACATAATTTGTTTATTATCAATCTTGTATTTCTGAGCATTTCGTAATGGGAAGTGCGCACCGGAAAATCCGGGGATTTAAATCATGGAAGGAGATTTTAATACATCCAAGGGACGCAACAAGTGTCGTGTCGGCTTGGTTGCGTCATTTCCTACTTTCTTGTATCGATCAAGAAGAGGAAGAATGTCAGAAAAATAGTACAGAAACAATAAATCGCAGCTGTCCTGCTGTATGGCATTAAAAAGTCGCTTAAAAGTCGACAGGGTCGACTGCATTGCACCGGGTTTTTATCCCATACGGCTCAGTCTCTTTCCGCAGTGTGGAAAGCGTCTCACAAAGCACAAATTCCGTAGCTCCAGCGACGACCTTCGGGAGTCTCCGAAAAAATGCACCCGTGAACTGAAGGACGCGGGCCGGAATCGATGGCAATGCATGTTGGAATGTGGGTGACAAAATTATGCTTTAAGGCGATTCTGAGACCAATTTTACGAATTCTTTGAACGGCTGGCGTAACTAAAAACGAGTGCCAGGAGGAGGCAAATAACCGGGGAATATTGTTCACAGCTATAAAGAAAAACAAGAGAATTGATCTTTGGCCGTATAATGAGAAGAGAGGCCGACGGCTGGAAAGATAAACTGTCGAAGACGCAGAGGTAGAGATAAATGATGCTTGCTGGTCTAAGTGGTGGCAAAAAGGAACGTCAGCAGTCATCCGTGGAAATGACCCAGAACCCCCAGGCACCGAGATCTGTGGAGAGACACGGGCGCCTACGTCCTCAGGCAGAGCACTTGTGATGCTGGTGATGAGATGTAGCTTGTACTATTTCTGTTCGCATGCAGACACGCACACCCGCACCCAACACACAGGCATACATACATACACACACACACACACACACACACACACACACACACACACTCACACACACACACACACACTATATAAGAGATCCTAAAATGTATATACGATTTGAATTATTATAAATCAATCAAAACTGTGTTGTTTATGCAGGCACTAGTGAAATGAAGTAATGACATACAACTTAAATAGAAGTTTGAAGACTGAAGTAATGACAGAAGACTGAAGTAATGGCAGAAGACAGATTTGAGTAATAGCGGAAGACGGAAGTAATAGCAGAAGATTGAAGTAATGGCAGAAGATTGAAGTAATGGCAGAAGATTGAAGTAATGGCAGAAGACTAAAGTAATCACGTAAGACCGAAGTGATGGCAGAAGATTGAAGCAATGGCAAAAGATTGAAGTATTGGCAGAAGACTAAAATAATGACGTAAGACCGAAGTGATGGCAGAAGAATGAAGTAATGGCAGAAGATTGAAGAAGGAGAAGGAAGACACCGTTTTGAGAAAAGGAAATTTATCTCAAAGGGAAACTGGAAGAGTAAGCACGTAGCTGAAGTGTAACAGGAGATTAAAAGGGATTTTCAGACAGAAGCGCCAATGCGACACCGCATTACTAGCGCCAGAGAAATTATGAGGCAGCTGGAACCCTTCGAGATGCCCACGAAGGACGTTCTGGAAGACTGCAAATATCCACGAGCTCCAAGCGAGAAGCAAGGATATAAAGTTCGTTCGGAAAACAGCCAGCGAGACTGGATTCCCAACATCAGGCATCCATCGCATCTTGAAGCGCTTTAATTGGAACAGCTTCTTCAGGCTTTTGTCCATGCCCTGAAATAAGATGACCCAGATAGGAGAACTGAACGTGAGTGGTACCTGGGAAAATGCGCAGAGGTTGCAATCTCCAAACAAGGTTATCCAGAGAGATGAAGCTATATTTAAATTAAGTGATTCATTTAATCGCTTCATGTGCACCTACTGGGAACTTTAGAATCCACATGTTAGTGTTGAACACCACGTAAATTTACCAGTGGTTACAATATATGCTGGCTCCGTGGCGAAAGACCAGTCTTTGTGCTATGGAGAGATATAACTCCATCCCTGGCCTTACTGCCACGGATTGTAGTTATTCTGCCTTTATTGAAAAAAATGCGCAGAGGTTGCAATCTCCAAACAAGGTTATCCAGAGAGATGAAGCTATATTTAAATTAAGTGATTCATTTAATCGCTTCATGTGCACCTACTGGGAACTTTAGAATCCACATGTTAGTGTTGAACACCACGTAAATTTACCAGTGGTTACAATATATGCTGGCTCCGTGGCGAAAGACCAGTCTTTGTGCTATGGAGAGATATAACTCCATCCCTGGCCTTACTGCCACGGATTGTAGTTATTCTGCCTTTATTGAAAACAATGTAGCGAACTATCATCTGTCAAGACGGCAAGGTACCAGTGGATAACGAAATGGTCCGCCCATGAATCACGTCTGAATAGTGCCACGGAAGCATTGTACGTTTTAAAATGTTTACTGTAATTTGCTTGCTGTGGTTGTACCATAGGTTCTTAATAGTGTTAAACTTATGCATTGTTGTGAACAAACTACATTTGACTTCTTTAGCGCAGCCCCACGTTTATTTACAGGTAGTTTTGTCTGTAGACATTAGGTTTGTTGTTTTAAGTTCAGAAAAAGAATTTTACTCTCAATGTGTCTGTTGATAGAATAGATAGCTCTTCTAATCTACTAGCACGATTTGAAAGAAGTACTGTTGATCTGCATATATGAGTTTTGGAAGTGCATTTCCATCAATTATGAATGGATCTAAATTGTCTCTAGTTCTATAACTTTTAACGTTTCTCGTTGCGTTTTCTGTATAGAGAAGGGAATGGGGAGAGCATGCAAACCTACTCGTATCTTACTTCCCCGTGCACCTCAAACATGTTTGATGTTTCAATGGCTAATCTGACAGCTGCTTGTTGTTGGTGATAAAGTAATTCAAATAAGTGAGTCTAATGTGCTGGAAACTCCCATATCTCTCACGCTGTTCTACAATTTCTGATGTTGATGACACTCGAAGAAATAACTGCAGTCTATGCAACAAGCATGAAGATCTACATTGTACACTCTCTATTTCACAAAAATAGTTTGTGGTTGTTTAGTTTTATTAATTCTTTATTCCTTAATATTTGGCATTGATATATGCAAATCTGTTTAATTGTGTTAAAAATTACACTACTTCAGTCGTTTTTAATGTGGTTGATTTGAATAACACCATGGCCACTTGCAGGTGAAAATATGTGATCCTTATCAGCATTACCAATGCTTATCTATTTTAATCTTTGCTGTATTTGATATAACCTTTGGAAGATTTAATAGGATTTGTTAATGATGTAGGTTATAACATGTAGTGTTTCGATCTCATCTTAGAGCTAACAGGCTTTATTACTTGTAAGTACCGCTTGTTTACCAAGACAGTAGTCTAGGCCGGGTTCAATCCCCAATGCGGCGTTGATGTCGGCCCAGTCTCATAAGATGTATATTAGAATTTACTGGGAATTATCGGCTATGGGAGAAGATGGGCCACCTCATCTCATTATATCTTGGCCTAATACTTCACATCACAATCACGGCATCTGGAACATATCTAATTTGAGCTTTAGCAGTAAATACGGTCACACACGCAATGATTTTGTTGTTGTGGTTGTGGTTGTTGTTGCGGTTGTTGTTGTTGTTGTTGTTGTTGTTGTTGTTGTTGTTGTTGTTGTTGTTGTTGTTGTTGTTGTTGTTGTTGTTCTTGTTGTTCGAGACTACTTTAGCAACAAGTTATATTAACGCCGTGTCCCCAATAAGTATGCTCGGATGGGCCAAAGGATGTGACGCATTTATTAATATACCGTGTTTTAAGGTTACGGTTTGTGTGGGGAGTACATTGTGGTTTAAGGGTATGGAGTGGTGTCTGGCATAGTGTGGTTTAGTGGTACCGTGTAGTGTAGAGTACTTTTTGGTGTAGTAGAACCGAGTAGTGTAGGGAACTGTCGTTTAGTGGTACCACGTGGTGCTGGGGTACTGTTGTTTGGTGGTACTGTGTGGTGTAGAGCACTACATGGTGTAGTAGAATCGAATAGTGTAGGGAACTGTGTGTTTTAGTGGTACCGAGTCGTGTTGGGGTACTGTGTTGTGTAATGGTACCGTGTGGTATAGAGGTACTGTGTGGTTTAGTGCACCTCAAGGTGTGGGGTACTGTGTGTTTTAGTGGTACCGCGTGGTGTAGGGTACTCTGTAATTTAGTGGTACTGCGTGGTGTAGGGTACTCTGTAATTTAGTGGTACTGAGTCGTGTAGGGTACTATGTACTTTACTGGTACCGCGTGGTATAGGGTACTCTGTAATTTAGTGGTACCGCGTGGTGTAGGGTACTCTGTAATTTAGTGGTACCGCGTGGTGTAGGGTACTCTGTAATTTAGTGGTACCGCGTGGTATAGGGTACTCTGTAATTTAGTGGTACCGCGTGGTGTAGGGTACTCTGTAATTTAGTGGTACCGTGTGGTGTAGGGTACTATGTACTTTACTGGTACAGCGTGGTATAGGGTACTCTGTAATTTAGTGGTACCGCGTGGTATAGGGTACTCTGTAATTTAGTGGTACCGCGTGGTATAGGGTACTCTGTAATTTAGTGGTACCGCGTGGTGTAGGGTACTCTGTAATTTAGTGGTACCGTGTGGTGTAGGGTACTATGTACTTTACTGGTACAGCGTGGTATAGGGTACTCTGTAATTTAGTGGTACCGCGTGTTATAGAGTACTCTAATTTAGTGGTACCGCGTGTTGTAGAGTACTATAATTTAGTGGTACCACGTGGTGTAGGGTACTCTGTAATTTAGTGGTACCGCGTGTTATAGAGAACTATAATTTAGTGGTACCGCATGTTATAGAGAACTATAATTTAGTGGTACCGCATGTTATAGAGAACTATAATTTAGTGGTACCGCGTGGTGTAGGGTACTCTGCAACTTAGTGGTACCGCGTGGTGTAGGGTACTCTGTAACTTAGTGGTACCGTGTGGTGTAAGGTATTGCGTGGTTTAGAGGTAACGTGTGGTGCAGGTTACTGCGTGGTTTAGTAATACCGCGTGGTGTAGGGTGCACCGTGGTTTAGTGGTACCTTGTGTTGTAGGGTATTGCATGGTTTCGTGGTCCCCTGTAGTTGTAGGGTACTGTGTGGTTTAGTGGTACTGTGTGGTATCAAATAATATAAGTAATAGATGGCCAGAATAAATAGTAGACCCACGGTAGCACAGTGGCTAGAATCTCGCTGCCGGCGCGGTGGTTGCTGGCTAGAATTACGCATCGGGGCACATTTCTAAACTAACCAGGGGTCCCAGGTCGACCCAGCCTAAACCGGATGCTAGAAAATGTCTTAGGAAGTAAAGATGGACGGCGTGGTACTGACCTCATCACTAACCGTATGTAGGTCAGCATGGCCGAATGGATAAGACATACAGGATTGCTTAAGCCGAGGTAAGAGATTCAACCCCTACACCGGGCAGTTGGGCTAAAATATTGACCCATCGTCCTTGACTTCTTCTTCATCATCATCATCATCATCATCATCATCATCATCATCATCATCATCATCATCATCATCATCATCATCATCATCATCATCATCATCTTCCACTTCTGCCGTCAAGCGTCGTGGGGAGGAATAATTTGCGTTCCAGCGCCCGGTGGCCGGCACTGGATAGCGTCATTCCGTGTGGTTGCACAATGTCTTTGATGTCGTAAATCTATTTCTTGGACGTCCTCGTGGTCTCGTCGCAGATGATCTTTGATGTAAGGCCAGTGATGGTAGTTGTTGGTGTTGCATTCTAACGACATGGCCAAACCACTTGATCTTCTGTCTTTCAATAAATGTGGCACAAGGTGTTGATCCCACAGTCTGTCTGATAACAACATTTCTTACTCGGTCTCGGATTGTCAAGTTGGCAGCTCTCCTCAGGCATCTCATTTCGCAGGTGTTGACTTTGCGAAGGTGTAGTTTGGATAAAGTCCAGGTTTGAGATTGGTAGCATAGGGTTGGTATGAATATGCTGTTTATTATCTGTCGTTTTGCGGACATGGGTATATTTGGATGTTTCAGTAAGGGTGATAGTTGATATGTAAGTGCACTAGCTTTTTGACATCTGATTTCGATTTCTTTGTCCAATCTGCCATCTTCTGTGATCATACTTCCAAGATATTTGAATTCTTTATCTTGTTTCAGAGATGTGTTATTTATCTATATACTTAGTGGACCCGGCGATCTGCTAACTTGCATTACTTCGGTTTTGGCTGTGTTTATACTCATATTGTATCTGCTGCAGGTTGAACTCAGATTAGTAATATGATTTTGCAGTCTGCCCTCGTCGCTATAAAACAGGCACCGGTCGTCTGCAAATAGAAGTTCATTTATTTCCTGTGAATTCGATAGTTTTTTTTCACACATGTGATCCTTGACTTGGGGACGTAAATTACAAGTACCTCTGAAGTCGGAGTGGGTTCGCCTGATGGCTAGGGACACTGTTATTAGTGAAAGCTAATCCAGACGCAAAATTTAGTCCAGCACTACTAGAAGTAGTGTGTATGAACTACACTTGAGTTGAAAGCGATCGAGAGGGAAAAAAAAAGTAACCGTATGCCGATCTCAGGAGATTATTAAGTAGAACCATACAAGTACAAACCATACAAGTACAAACCATACAAGTACAAACCATACAAGTACAAACCATACAAGTACAAACCATACAAGTACAAACCATACAAGTACAAACCATACAAGTACAAACCATACAAGTACAAACAGATGTTTACTGCTGCTTCATGGACTACAAGCACGGGGTTGACAGTGTGAAACGTGAGGAAACAATCCAACGTCTAGAAGTTTGATGGCAAACATTCGCGAATAATAGTGAACGTACGATGGCAGTAAACAGCAGCCATAAGGATCAACGGTAATTTGGGAATATTTCAGTGTAAAAAGAAGAGTGTCAGACGAGTATGTATCACGTGAAGAACCCGCTTCACACACACTGTGCATGTTCGATAGACCCGTATATTGATAGACACACATATATTAATAGATCCATGTATTGATAGACCCATACATTGATAGACCCGTATATTAATAGACCCATGTATTGATAGACACATATATTGATAGACACATATATTGGTAGACCCATATATTGATAGACACATATATTGATAGACCCATATATTGATAGACTCATATATTGATAGACCCATATGCCGCATTGGTAACTTGCGGGATAAGTGAGCCGGCCGCTCAGATCATTGGCACCTTTCCGTATTGACAGACGATAGTTTGGTACATTGTGCTACAAAAAGGCTTAATAACTGCGACCCATGGCGGTGGCGAGTGTGGCTGATAAGGCCAATTCGTGCTGTAAATGTTTGTCCACAGTGGATGCATGTGAAAACATGGTCATTTCCACCATCATGCACCATCTTACGTCTCTCACGCTTTGTGTGTGCTTTATCTGCAATCATGTTCTCCTTTGTCTTTATTCCATTTCTGATTGTTGCCCTCCATGCAACACGTTCAGCGGCGACTTGATCCCAATGTGCATTATCAATGCTTGCAATCATGTCCCGCTTACACACATCTTTGTATCTTAATAGAGGTCGACCTTGAGATCTGTATTTCACCAAAAAAGATGTCCTTTGGTATTCTACCATCATCCATCCCCCTAACGTGTCCTATCCATCTAAGTCTACGAAGACTAAGCATGGAACGCCGCTCAGAAAGCAATGGCAATGAGCGTAATCTTGCCAAGAAATCAACGACAACGTTAAAAATTCTGGTGTTGACAGCGATGTCCTGTAAAGGATATGCGAAAAAAAATGTATTGTATAAATCAGGCGGCACTCAGTAGGTGATGTGATGTGATGAGATGTGATGTGATGAGATGTGATGTGATGAGATGTGATGAGATGTGATGTGACATGTTGCGATGTGATATGATATGATGTGATGTGATGAATATCACACCACCGCCTTTACTTCCCAAGCCATTTCCTGGTATCCATTCCAGGCCTGATCGGCCTGGGAGCCAAGGTCAACGTAACAGGTTTCTCCGGATGCGGATTAGAGTTCATGATTACGTGGCCGGGAAAACGAACTCCTCTGTCTGTCTGTCTGTCTGTCTGTCTGCCTGCCTGCCTGCCTGCCTGCCTGCCTGCCTGCCTGCTTGCCTGCCTGTCTGTCTGTCTGTCTGTCTGTCTGTCTGTCTGTCTGTCTGTCTGTTCCCTCTCTCTCTCTCTCTCTCTCTCTCTCTCTCTCTCTCTCTCTCTCTCTCTCTCTCTCTCTGCCTATCCGACTCTGTCTGCAAGTATACATGTATCTATGTATTAATTTACATTATTTTACAGCAGGTAAGTTTGCTTACCATACACACACACGCAAACACACACGCACGCAAACACGCACGCACGCACAAGCACACACACACAAATATATATATATACACACATACACACACTGACAATATGCATAAAACAATAACATGTCACTAACAAATTACACTCACACACATGTCAACGTTGCTGCCAGTGAGAAATTGAAGAAATCATTACTTATTATCGCAGACGGGATGGCCAAATTGTGGGCTGTGTCGCTACTTTCTAACCTGTTGGTGGTCGTTTCGTTCATGTTAAAAACAAAACACATAAACAAAAATACAAAGACGTCAGAAAATCAAATTCATTACTAAATATGTTAGTTAGTTAGTTAGTCGCAGTTCCAACTTCACAGCAACGGGTCGTCCCCATTATGCTCCGTTCCTGTGCCAGTGAATATCATACAAAACGCTCCCCACTGCCCAATGTGAAAAGTGGAAAAGACAGGAGTCTCGACAAACAACAGCCCGCACAGATGCACTGTGCATAATGCCGCCGCCAGAATGTCAACACAATAGTCCCCCACAAAACACTCAGTTCATTTCTGATGGAATCTGCAGCCATTTTCCCATCTGGATGTTTCCTAGATGTTCACCCACACATTCTACGAAATACAGTTCATCGTCGATGGCAGTGGCAGTCAACCAGAAGCCCAGCAGCCACGCATTTCTGCATAAGGCAAAAACCGGTCAACTCTGGGACATAGCCATCTGCCATCGCTCCGAACATGCAGTCACGTTCAAAAACACCTCGGGCAGATTCAAAAGCATTTCACACGAAACTCACAGCTCACAGTGTCGCGCCACGCACTCACTCAGTAGCAGGGCGACGGAACCATCAAACCTCCTTAGTCGCCTCTTACGACATGCGTGGTAGGCTGCAGTGTTGCTATTCTTTGCTTCCCTTATGGGCCCCGGCAACACACGGGAGATTTCAAATATATTTTGCTGTAACTACAAGAATGGCTAAATGTGGATCAAATGACTCGTTCACACATACATAGACGCACATTTAGTGAATCCCAGGACACGTCCACACATTTATAAACCCTATTTAGTGGATCATAGGACACGTTCACACATATATAATCCCATATTTGCATGACACATTTACACAAATATAGACGCACATTTAGTGAATCACAGGACACGTTTACACATATATAGACCCACATGAAGTGAATCGCATGACACGTTCAATATATTTAGACGCACATTTAGTGAATCACAGGACACGTTCATATATATATATAGACCCACATTTAGTGACACATGGCACGTGGCAAGAATAACACCAGAAGACACCCGACATTCAAGATGAACAGCGTGGAAGCCGCCAAGACCATCAAGAAGATACAAGAAGAGAACCTGCCTGGGAGCTGCAGCAAAGCGCCAGAACCTCAAGCAACCGTAAAGGAAGTTACCACTCCTACACCAGCTGAAGCCGCTCCTGTCGCTGAACCGACACCAAAGATTACATCGATTACAACTGAAGCCAGCAACAGCGGAAAAGACCCCAACACTAACGAGAAGCGGCCAAGCAGCCCACCAAAGACCTCCACATCGGAGGAAACCACAACAGAGGACTTCGCCGGCAAAATCCTGCTGAAACAAATCATCGTTGGGGAGGTCAAACTGTCAGCGCTACCAACAGATAAGATACAGAGTTTGTTGGAGAACGAGCTGGGAAGACACAGCATCACCCAGATGCACAAGACACCTGATGGAATAGTGGTCTCCATCAAAAAGAACTTCAAAACGACCACTCATTCAGCAGAAGATGTTACAATAAGAGAAAGCCGACATCAAGATTCCCCACGGCATCACAGTAGAAGCCACCCGACTCCGCATAATGAAACGATGGGTCATCAAACGAGTCAAGACCCATCTCACCAACGACCAGATGAGGGAGATGTTGTCGAGAGAGAACTCGACACTCAAGATCATCAGTGCAGAGAGGATCATCAGCAAGAATATCCCCTCCACAGTCGTCATCGTAACATCGGAAGACCGAGTGATCTCTCAAACAAACAGATGGGATAAGTCAGACCAAGCTCCAGAGCACTACATACCGAGAGTGCTGCAGTGCTCTAAATGCCAGAAGTTTCGGCACACCCGTGCCACCTGCAAAAGTGAGGTGGAGGTATGCAGATACTGCTGTGGAACCCATCCTTACAGTCGGTGCCAGCAAGCAAAGATCGACACACACACACACACACATATATATATATATATATATATATATATATATATATATATATATATATATATATATATATATATATATATATATATATATATATATATATATATATATATATATATACAGCTAGTGCTCGACTTACGACCACGATCGGTTCCGACAGACCGGTCTGACTCGATTTGGTCGTAAGTCGAGTACGCTGTGTGTACAGTAATGTGAAGTGATGTTATAAAAATATTTAAGTTAAATTATATCATACGTTTCTTTTATTATTGTTATAAATCATAATTTTCGATGTTCATTTTGTGCCATCTGTATCATCTCTACACCATTTTGTTTCTTATGTTTACATCGTCAGGTTTAAGAAAAACACTGCATTAACTGTACATGTACAACTGGTTTAATATTTGCAAAACATACAAAATAAAGGTGTGGAAAATACTATAGGAAACATGTTCCCAATCGCAAAACACACCAAACTGTCATTAACATCAAAATATATAAATATGTACTTTCATTGCTTCTCTTCTTTCTTCTTCCGCCACTCTTTCTTCATCCAGTTCGATTAACTCTTCATTTGTAAGTTCTCCGGATTCTTTGTCTAGCAACTCTTCGACATCTTCAATTTCACACTCCAAAGAAAGGTCTTTTTCGAGTTTTACTATTTTTCCTGAATCGTTTCAAGTTCATGTTCACTGTCAAATCCATGAAAATCATTAACATAGCGCTTAACACAATTGTTCCAGATGCCATTCATGCACTTTGTCGTCACAGCCTCCCAGGCGGTAGCGATATTCTTGATACACATTGAAATGTTGTAGTGTTTCCAGAAATCTCACAATGTTAGTTCTGTGTCAGCATCTATTGCGGATATTGCTTGAACGAAGGTGGTTCGGAGATATTTGGCCTTAACAGTTGCAATCAAACCTTGGTCCATAGGCTGGATGAGTGAAGTCGTGTTTGGCGGGAGAAAAACAAATTTTACATCTGGATGGAGATCGCCTAGATGTGGTGGGTGTCCAGGCGCGTTATCGAATAGCAATAAAATCTTGAAAGGAATATCTTTCTCCAAATATATATATATATATATATATATATATATATATATATATATATATATATATATATATATATATATATAATATGGCTAGTGATTGTGGTCGTAAAGTCGAATGGTCGTAAGTTGCATAGGTCGTAAGTCGAGCACTAGCTGTGTGTGTGTGTGTGTATGTATATATATATATATATATATATATATATATATATATATATATATATATATATATATATATATGTGTGTGTGTGTGTGTGTGTGTGTGTGTGTGATTTAAGTCACAATTCATGTTCCCAATCCATTAAAAAGTGTTTATTACACACAAGGTTTCATATGTTATGCATGCAATTTTTATTTTCAGAGACTTACCGTACGTGTTTCCTGTAGTTTAATAGGTCCTTTTATAACATCTTCTTTTAATGTGTCAAAGGTATTAAGCGCATTTGAAGATCTCTTTATTTCAGAGTGTTTATGTATATTTCATCAAATAAACTATATGTTACCACAAACATCTGGTGTATATGTTAAAAACACAACTAAACGTAGTTTCATTATGCTTTTGTCGCGCCAGGCATTAGTGGCATGAAGCTTATCAGCAAATAGAACAACTGACCAGCGTCTGAGCTGTACTCTAAAAGTGTGCCAGGTTTCTAATATTAGGATAACATAACAAACAAGCAAATCAACAAGCCTGTGCGCGTCAGCACTGTATTGAAATTGGCCAAGGTTTTTTTTTCCTAAAGGATATTAGACGACTGCTCGAGAACTCTGGGGAAGCTCATGTGACAATTACTGCCAGGAGTTGTATATTTTAATTTGGTATACGTCATCACAAGTGTTAGAGTATCTTCTTCTGCTTCGTCATAATTTGTTTTTAAATGAAGAAGAAGAAGAAGAAGAAGAAGAAGAAGAAGAAGAAGAAGAAGAAGAAGAAGAAGAAGATGCTGATGATGCTGATGATGGCGATGATGGTGATGATGATGATGGTGACGATGATAATGATAAAAAAAAGTGGAGGACGAGGAAAAAAAAGAAGTGGAGGATGAGGCACAAAAAGATAAAGGAGAAGGAGGAGGAGATGGTGGTGGAGTTAGAAGTAGAGAGGGAGGAGAGGTATAATCATGTAAAGTGGCATTAATGGCATTAAGAGCACTCAATTTATTACTATTTCAAGTAACATTGATACAGTTTTCGTGATGAAGAGATGATTTGCTAACGTTCAAGTTTTCCATTTCTGATACATCAATATGTCGGTGTTTCCGTTTGGGATCTGGAATGTGTATAATCGGCATTACTGGCCTATTCTCTTGATCAGATGTATGTATCGATATTGCGTTGCCATCGGGGAAGCCTGTTTACGTCTTTGTTACTAATGGTGGCGCCCATCAATTTCCAAGTAAAGTTTATAGCTTTGAAATTCTAGTAAAAGGAAGATTATGTGTCGTGTGTCGAGTAAGACCATAGTCTACTCTTGCAAAAGATAGGTGCTGAAGACGGAGGCAGGCAGCCAGGAGGCGCACCACAGAAATCAGGCTGCCACGCAATAACGCCGTGAATTATGTCGACAACTGCTACATGTTATGGTGCTCGCCCTGCTCTGGTCCCACAGACAGGTGCAATGCCGGGCCTTATGCCTCGTAAGGGTCTAACTACAAATAATGGAGGTCCATCTCAGATGTCCAGCGGAGCCAGAGGGCCTGACAATAGACCGTCTGGCCGTACTAAACAAAGACTTAAAATAATGCATTGGAATGCAGAGGGTATCACCAAAAAACGAATAGAACTAGAAAACATCTTGGCCAATGAAAATGTAAGTGTATGTTGCTTAGATTACGCAACCACTTGTATACAAAATTTAAGATTGGTGACTCAGCCATGTGCACATGTGGTTTGGCGTCGCAGACAGCAGAGCACATACTCCAGGATTGCCCAAACTACAACATATCCAGGCGAACGTTCTGGCCTAGAGAGACAACAGTAGAAGATAAACTCTATGGACAGCTGAATGAACTAAAAAAGACTGTTAGATTCATACAAGAGACGACATTGCAGTTGTAGACATGTTTCAGGCGAACGAAAGAAGAAGAAGAAGAAGATTACTATTGTATTATGGTTTTATTTGTTTAAGGTTCTATTTCGTTTGTTCGTGCGCGTGTATACACACACACACACACACGCGCGCGCGCACGCACGCTCGCACACTCACTCACACACCCACTCACGCACACACCCTCCCACACACACACACACACACACACACACACACACACACACACACCACACACACACACACAAGGCTGGGCAGTCTGTATAATGAAAGATGCATTAGTTTCTGGGGACATGTCAACTTGTCCAACCTTCCATCTGACTGACACCTTTTGCGTTTGTGGATTCTCTTGTTAGGCTCGCTCTTTTACTGAGCCATGTAGACTTTTATTTATTTTGCTTCTGATGAATGACTTAATTGAAATTAATCTTTGTGCAAGTTAATCTGTAACTAGAGCAATGAGATGTCTTTACTTCATTTAACGTTTTCTTTTATACAAAATGGATAGGCAGTACTGAATTCACCTGCGGATTTCATTTTCAGTTTGAATACATTTCTTTACATTTTCAAGTATTGCATTTTATAACATTTAAACATGTTACTCTGTGGTGTGGAGGCATCCTTGGGGAGGGGGGGGGAAGAGGTCTCGATATATCTCTATAAGTATCATAAGGACGCACACACATGCACACACTGTGCTAATTTTTCAAACCAGTGCCTCTGAAGCACCTCAAAATGAATCGATCCGTGACGCTCAGCAGTGAGGTATGGGGGTGATATCTTTCTACCACCGATTCTATCAGTATTGATGTCACATGTGTACATTCCATTTCTTGTTCTACAGATGCGCTATCTGATCTTTACCAGCCCTTTTCAGTCTCTTCTGTTTTCCTTTGCGTCATTAAAGAAACCTCACGCTGGCTCATTATGTACGCCTTTTTTCAGTTCACGTTTGAAAAGAATGTTCCTATTTTATTTTATTACCCACCTCTCGTGTCTCTCTCTGTCTCTCTCTCTGTCTCTCTCTCTCTCTCTCTCTCTCTCTCTCTCTCTCTCTCTCTCTCTCTCTCTCTCTCTCTCTCTCTCCTCCCCCCCCCCAAAAAAAAAAAAAAAAAAAAAAATTTTTTTTTTTCACATTTTAGCGTTTTCCCTCAATTCGCACATTGGGATATTTCTTTCAGAATTCTCCACGCTTCCATAAAGTAAATATAAGAAAACGAACCCTTTTCACGCCTCGAGGTGCATTGAGTATACGAAGCTAGCGCCGTTGTTTTAGACCAATGGGCACTCCATGGGTACTAAGTAAAATGCAAAGGATTCTTTGACATGCCTTGAGGCTCAATAGGTATACCCCTAGTGCTGGCCTCTTATTTATATAGGCCAGACGGCTCTCAATGGGTCATGTGATCAATATTACGTCAGAGGCATCTACTTCCCAGACAATTTCCTGGTACTCAGTTGTTAGTTTGGGTGTACCCTGGAGCTCAGATCAATGGAAATAAAAGACTGCCACATTGGCATATATGACATAAACTACTACATAACCGTGTCAGATCTAATTGGTTTATTTCAGTTCAGTTCAGATTACACAACCTTACCCCCCAAAAAATGTTTTTAGGGATGCCAAAAATTTACACCTGATTTTGCATAAATGAGGCCTGCTAAATCCAAATATCACATTTATTTGTCTGTAGCAGCTCTAGTCTTCGAGATACAGGCATTTGTATATTTAATTTATATTATTATAGTATTTTCTATTTAAGGCCCTTAAAAAAAACTATTGCTATCTATAAAGCTAGTTGCATATCCTTTCAAGACGTCGCAGTCAACACCAGTATTTAATGCTGTTATGATCGCTTGTCAAGTTTATGTTCAGTAGTTTGCAATTACTTTCCGAACGACAGGCACCCATACCATTTGGAAAACAAACGCAAGGCGGTCTGCTGCCAAATCGCCCACAGCTGTGTTTCGAACGCGGGTATGAGAAATTATGACCTGCGCCCGTAACCTCTTCGACACCCACCCCGCTATCTAGTCCCTTACAAAATTTAGAATTCCAATGGTTTTGGAGAGAGCCCAAGAACCACTATGATGTCTGTTATTTCTGTGTTGTCAATATTAAGAGAATTAATGGGGGGGGGGGGGGGAATATTTTAATGGAAATATCCAGATTTAGATTCTGCTGGATGGCCTGTTCCACAAGGAGTTGACATATCAATTATAACTTTCAGTCAGATGTCGGATTCCTGCTAGAAGATGTAACAACAGTGACATGTTGAATGACAAGTGACAGTGATAGTGATTTCGAAGATGATTTTCCAGCTGTTCAACGCTTCGACCATCGTGAACAGAATGATCTAATCCGAGATTTATATCTCTCTAAGGAATTTTAGCCGGCTTCGTGGCTTAGAGGTTATGACTTTTCTCCGTAATCTCGTATACTCTCGTCGGTGACGTGACGACGGTGAGAATCAGCAGTGGTTCGAATCGCATCGGTAACTTACGGGGTATGTGAGCCGGTCGCTCAGAAAGCAATGGCAAACTACAGAGCGTAATTGTCACGAACCCACTGTCGTTAACGATAAGATGATAAACTAACAGAGAACCAGTCTGTATTCACAGCTGCAATTGTTTGTTACTAGTGGAGAAAAACTCAAGTCGGATCAAAGTAAACTACAAGTCTTTGAGAGTTTCCTCGGAAGGAGAAATTTGTCGACATTGTTTGATGCAGTCGTTGAGAGAAAAAGCCTGTTGTATTCGGAGTAGAAAGGGGAATAACTCTTCTTGTGAAGTTAGGGGACGGATTGTCTGCCCCTGGGGACACCTGTTGTTGACAGGAGAAATGAAGTCTCTAGATCACAGGCGGAAGGGACTTTTGATGTACGGGTAACTAGTCCCGACAGGGAGGCAACCTGGTGTTTACCTCGAATGACGTCACAAGGACAAATCCCTGACTGTATGCAAAACAGAATTTGTTACCGTTAGTTTGCACAAGAGAGTTGGTCTAGGTGGAAGTGTTTCGACTCGCTCTGTGTTAGTTTAGAAAAGAATCTAGCGTGTTCGGCATCAAGTAACGTTGAGGAACATGTGTCTTTATGGCAAGCATAGATTCGATGTAGGATAGAGCTGAGTGTTTATAAGGTATTTACAACAAATCGTTTAGATGTAAATAATGTAGAATAATCTAGTGTTTAATAGAACTAGAGCTTGAACAAAGTGTTGTTGAGTTCTGGTTATGTATTCAAGGAGTGTCGGCGACAGTGGGCATTGTTAAAATTAACTAGTGTGAGACGTCAATTAGCTCAGCTGGTTGGAAATAGTGAAGTGGGATGCTATTTAGAAGGATTGAGGATGTTGGGGGATAGGGCAAATGTCCAATAGTGAGATCTTCCAGTGGGGGTCTACTGAAGTTCTGCACTTTACATTTTGGTCTTTCCTTGTCTTCCATAATTCAGACCGATGTGATGAGCTCCTCTGCACCATGACAGAGTATGGTTCACTGTCATCTATCTGAGTGAGGCCGTCGGCCTACACTCATCTAATGGGAGTCAGTGTCCGGTTGCTCTCAACGGTGTGTTCTCTCTCTTTCACAGGTTCCCTCAGGTTACTCAAAGTACTCAAGTTACTCAGATTACTCAAAGTACTCAAGTTACTCAGGTTACTCAGTGAAGCTGAAACATCACTGCTGACTAGAATGGAGACCTTAGTGCAGGCAGAGTTATTCAGCAGCTTTTGCACTGGGCCCATGATGAAAGGGGTCTGAAGGAACATGGTTCTGTTTAGCTGAAACATATACCAGTACATATCCAACAGATGACTTCTTAGTGATAGGTATCATGGAAGTCAATAGTGAAATTATTTATCAAACCCACATGTGAGCAGAACACTAGAGATTGTTTATCCACATCATTTGGAGAAGGAACAATCGTGAGATTAAAGTTTCAAAACCTTACATGTGAACAGAACAATAGTATTTGCTTTTCCACATCATATGGGAAGAGAACAATAGGGAGTATTTTTAGGAAATCAGCATATTCCTATGAGGCCATGTACAATAACTGTGTAAGGGTGAAAACTTTAGGACTTTTAGAACAAGAATCATGTTATGTCAAGGGACAGTGTTCCGGGTTTTCACAAGACAGGGATGTTTTAAGTCTCATAACATTAGGGACATTTAATAACATGCTGTGTGATCGATTCAGGATCAGTATCTGACTATATCTGTGATTGGTGACCAAGTATCTGGGTTATCCAAAAACCACCGGAGGAAGTCAACATCTAGCTGGAGGGACACATCGTTTGGTGAGGTCATTTTGTGCTGACTCTAATGATGTGGTGTAATCCTTACCGGGATGATAGGATCTGGCTCCTAAGCTGGTCGGTCTGATTCTGCAGACACACTAGAGTATACGACATACATTCTACACATACACTTCTCACATACATACACTTTTCTTTATTAAATTAATCTGTTATTAATTTTTTGAAGCTAGAGTTGTTAAGTATGTTGTTTTGGGGAAGTGTGAGAGGGGGCATGAGCAAGTGGTGAAAGAGAGAGAGAGAGAGAGAGAGAAAGAGGTATCCATTGACTGAGGGAGTGTGGTGGATGGAATCTGGTGGATTCTCCAGAATAATGATATGGGGTTAAAAATAATGTGGGTGTTGATTCCCCTCACTCCAGGGACGACACAATAAAGAAAATCCACGACAGTAATCTTGCCAAAAAAATCAACATACAGCTGAAAGATGCTGGTGTTGACAGCGATGTCCTGTAAAGGATATGAAAAAAAGGGATGTTAAGATATTTTGGCTTCAAGATTGAAAGAAAAATAATTACTGACTGTTGAAACAAAGGTCACATTTTATCGCAGCAGAGAGCAAATTTTTCTTCCACTTTTTTGTAAAGAAAACAACCTTGTGTTTTATACTAATGTATAAGGTATTGTAAACGAAATGGGTGTAAGTTACACAGCAGATAAGTGGCGACTTTTCATTGACAGTTATCTTTGTTATCTTTCACATTGGTAACAAATGTGGCTTAATTCTAATTGCCCATTCTATTACAATGAAGGAGGGGTGTGCTACAATAAGCACAGTTTTGAAAAATAATTGAAGTATTTAGAACATAACTGAATGGTTTGTGTAAATCCTAAAATGATGAACTTCTAGCTTGGACAGCAAAGGGGATTCACCAAATGTCAATGCTTTATATGTTTATGGGATAGCAGGGCAAAAGACAGACACTGAACAAAGATATAGTGGCCGTTGAGGGATGAATTTAAAGTTGGAGAAGATAATATTGTCAACGAGCCTTTTATTGATTGAAAAAGAATTCTACTGCCACATTACATATAAAGCTTGGATTGCTGACGCAGTTTGTTAAGACACTGAACAAAGATGGTACCTGTTTTAACTATTCATCCACAAAGTTTTCGGAATTGAGCATAGATAAACTTGAAGCTGGAATTTCTGATGGACCTCAAATTGGAAAGTTAATCAACGATCATATTTTATTGAGTCGATGAACATAACAGAGTTCACAGCCTGGTCATTATTTGTTTTAGTTGTGCAAAACTTTCAGGGTAACTTTAAAGCAGACAGTTATTCTGAATTAGTTGAAAACATGCTTACTGTTTGTAAGCTTGGATGCAACATGAGCAGAAAATTGCACTACCTCATAACCATTTACATTTCTTTCCCGAGAATCTTGGCGAATTTAGTGAGGAGCAAGGTGAAAGATTTCACCATGATATAAAAACAATGGAAAAGAGATACCAGATACTTTGGGATGCTCACATGATGGCAGATTACTGTTGGACTCTTAAGTATGACTGTTTGGGCATATCACATTCCAGGAAGTCCTCGAAAAGAAGCTTTCTGTGTGTTGACTACAGATAACAGAATGCTGGTGGTAAAGTTTTAATACTGTTTTGGTGCTTTATATGAAGGCAATAAATGTACGCTAATTACATATAGAATTTTTTTTTTCGCATTTCGTTTACAGGACATCGCTGTCAACACCAGCATTTTACCGCTGTCGCTGATTTCTTGGCAAGATTACGCTCAGTAGTTTGTCATTGCTTTCTGAGCGGCCGGCTCACTTATCCCGTAAGTCACCTAAGTTACCAATGCGGCGAGAACCGCTTCCAATTCTCGCGCGCTGCGTTACCCTACGTGGATAAACGGGATTACGGAAAAAAGTCTTTTAACTGCTCGGCCAGGGAGACCGGCTAATTACATAAAGTATGAATGCAAATTACAGTCAAAATGCCACTGATGGCACCTAACTCTAGGCTTGTACATAACAGTTGCCATACTATAGTGTGTTTGTTGCCTCAATATAAAATTCAATATCTCAGTAACCAATTGAGGGAAAATGATGAGATTTAGTATATAACCTTATAATTATGTCCACCCAACAAAAAAAATTTTGTTCTGGAGATTGTACAGCAGATTTCAATGTTTGGTTATACGCGGTATATATTTTATTGCCCCCCCCCCCCCCCCCGCAATCATTCCACCATTTTAAGAGTATTACCGTTTCAACAAGACACACCCCCAAATTTTTAAAATTTGTCTGCGCGGTTTTGCTTTTGGCAGACTGAGGGAATTTATATGGGGTAGGTTCAGAGGTGTCGTCAAACTGTGGGTTCTTTCATGAAATGTGATTATATAAATAAACTAGCTGGCTCGGCCCGGCTCCTGGCGGGGATCTATCTATCTATCTATCTATCTATCTATCTATCTATCTATCTATCTATCTATCTATCTATCTATCTATCTATCTATCTATCTATCTATCTATCTATCTATCTATCTATCTATCTATCTATCTATCTATCTATCTATCTATCTATCTATCTATCTATCTATCTATCTATCTATCTATCTATCTATCTATCTATCTATCTATCTATCTATCTATCTATCTATCTATCTATCTATCTATCTATCTATCTATCTATCTATCTATCTATCTATCTATCTATCTGGCTAGCTGGCTAGCTGGCTATCTATCTATCTATCTATCTATCTATCTATCTATCTAATCTACCTACCTGCCTGCCTGCCTGCCTGCCTGCCGGCCGGCCGGTCCACCGACCGACCGACCGACCGACCCACCGACCCACCGACCCACCGACTCACCCACCCACCCACCCAGTCAGCCAGCCAGCCAGCCAGCCAGCCAGCCACCCACCCACCCACCTACCTTTCTGCCTACCTACCTACCTACCTACCTACCTGTCTGTCTGTCTGTCTGTCTGTCTGTCTGTCTGTCTGTCTGTCTGTCCGCGCTATTAAATATTGATAAAAGTTACTGGAAAAAACGTCAGGACCATGTGTTGAAAGAGGAAGAGGACTATTGGAGAAAGGATGGATTGACTTTTATGCAACCGAGAGCAATCATCAACCTACTGGAATCGTCCGACACAGATTAAGGTATGAGCAGATCGCAGACCTTAATCTACGTACACATTTACTGGGATATTTTGCTCCAACTATTCAGACGAATTGCAGGCCCTAAACATTACAGCATCAGCATCAGCTGAAGAAACAAGAAGGAAATGAAAAATAAGGTAAGAAATATATTCCTTCTACTTTCCTGTTAATTTACAAATTATTTACCCCGTGCCTCTGTAAATTCTCTGTCTTTACTAATATTACACATTGCACCCCTCTCGGGATTCTCCGTGGTGAAGTAGTCAAGCCGTCTGACTCGGGCTCCGAAGGTTGTATGTTCGATTCCGGGCCGCGTCCTTCATTTCACGAGTGCATTTTATCGGAGACTCCCGAGGGTCGTCGCTGGAGCTACGGAGTTCGTGCTTTGTGCGACGCTTTCCGCGCTGCGGAAAGAAACTGAGCCATATGGGATAAACACCCGGTGCAATGCAGCCGACCCTGTCGATTTTAAGCTAATTCTATCATTCCACCCACTCTCAAACGAATCCGGATACGCCTTTGTGTGTCAACAGAATTGACATGTCTCACATTACCGTAAAAATAACTTCGTTAGCGAGAAATCACTAGTTGTTCAGCAAAAGATCAAAGGAATGTCGCCGCTTTCAATGATTTAAGTTGTTTATGGATCTATCAAAGACATTCCTTGGGTGGGGTAAATATAAGACGGCTGGAAAAAATTTCATAACGATGCAACAGACAGTTTTCAAAATAATTGATCGTGAATGACGGCATTCGTTTGTGGACATACTATAAGGAGGTCTTTCTTAGTTATTTCAAAAACTAGAGCTGATAAAAAAAATCTGATTACATATTTGGAATAAGCAACACGCAATTACCTAAGAACAGCTATGCAGTTTAAGGCATCAAAATATGTGTAGACCAGTGTTATCAACGTTGCGCTCCGGATAGTCCATGGGTGTTCCGGTCTCCTTCGTAGTCAATTCACCAGCGGACAGCAACGAACTGTAAATTGACGATCCTCTTTGTGCAATTGATGCGCTGTTCTTTCCTGGCCACACACATCTTCGAACGGTTCTATTCTGTTGATGCTAATTCGTTGAGTTCCAAGTCCTTTTGTCGACCAGACTTTGTAAGAGCGTTAATCATGTCGGTACTTCCAATTCCAATTCCAATTCCAATTTTCAAAAATAAAAATTCCAAATTCGGCCTCGTCTAACCTGCTTCATCAGCTGTGGTTATTGTTGAGGTCCGTGGTTTTTTTTTTTTTTTTTTTTTTTTGGGGGGGGGGGGGTTATTTACCCTAATTCTTGTCTTGTGAGTCCTTTCTCGGACTGGTTATGTATCGTTTGTGTCTGTGAAGTCAGCAGGGGGGTCGGTCGGTGGCTATCCTTTGCGCTAGTCTGTTCTTGTGGTTTGCTTTGTTTGAGTAGGCTCCTGGCTCGTCTGGCTTGACTGGCTGCAGTCCTTATAAGGACTTTTCGTAATCCCACTCCAGCTGAGGGATCGGTCGGCGGCTGTCCTTTGTGCATGTTTCCTCTTGTTTTCTTTGTTGGCGCAGGCTCCTGGCTTGACTGGTTGCAGTCCTTAAAAGGACTTTTTATTTGGTATTTTTGTCTCTTTTTTGTGTATTTTCTGTAGGAGCTTTTCGACGTTTTCATTTTCCTCCTTGTGCCTGTTTTCACTGTCGCGTTTGCGAAGCTGCTGCCTAAAGTTTTCTTCCTCCGTGGCCAGCCATGGGACGATTTTACCGTCATCTATATAGTACTCGAAGTCGTTCTCACAGTCGTAGTGTAAGACTGGGTATACCATCGGTTTACCCCGGAGTTTCTTAGGCTTCTTCTTTTCTTTTTCTTCCCAGCGCCTTCTGAATTCCACTCGCTTGAGTTCCTCCTTGTCGACTGGGTATTCTGTGCCTCCTTCAGAGATCCGACGGTATAGTAGTTCCCTCTTGGGCGTTATTGTTGGGCTGCTGGCTTTAGTTTGCGGTTCAGGCTCGGACTCTTGGTTTTCTTCTTGCGGTTTCTCTGAGTTCTTGTGTGGCTTCTGTTAGTTTGTTTTGAAAGAGTTCCATTTCAGCTCTATGCAGTTCTCTTTCGGTCTTGATCATTTGTAGGATTTCTTCGTTCTCCTTCTTCATCTTAGCCATGCGCTGGATCTCTTGTTTGATGTTGAGCTGGATTTCTTTCATGTCGGCCAGCAGCTTCTCATTATCGCTGGTCGGAGTCGTCGTCAGCAGTGCTTTGACTTGTTTCTTCAACTCGTCTATCTGCTTTTGAAGTTGATCTCTTTCAGCTTGTGCTATACCCGTGGCTGTCTCGCCCCTCTGCATTGCTTCCTTGAATGGTGTCTTTGTGGTGATGGCGATTTCTAAGACGTCTCTATGTCTCTGCAGGTACGGACAGCCCAGGTATCTTGCTCCATGTTTGCCCAGGCAGTTGGCACACTTTCTTTTGTTGTTGGGTGCTCGGAAGTCCGTGTCTATCTTGGCCAGCGGTCACTCCTTGAAGGTGTGGTGAGCGGCGCAGTATCGGCAGATTTCCGTCTTACTGCGACACGTAGCTCTGCGGTGGCCGGCCTTCTGACATCTGGAACATTGAGTGATTCTTGGGATGAATCTCTCTGGTTGCTGCATTCTCTTGTTGTATGATACTGTGGTCGGCATTTCGCTGCCCTCCGATGTCACTACTCCCAAGGTTGTAGGTATCTTGGAGTAGGTGAGGAGCCGCTCCGCCTTCAAGAATCGAATGTGGAGATTCTCTTCTCGTAGCTGCTTCAGGATTGCTTCGTCTGTTAGCTCCAGTGGTATCCGCTTGACGACCCATCGGACTGTTTTTGAGTCGGTGTTTCCGACTCTGGTGTCTTTTTCCTCCTTCTTCTCTGCTGTCTTGGTTCTTGATTCTGTTGGGATGTCAATCTTCCCCCTCGTAGTAGCTTCAGTAATAGCTGAAATGTCAGGCTCTTTGATGCAGCTAGCAGGTAGGCTCTCCACGTTGTTCTTCTTGTTGTCGGCTCCCACGCTGCACTTCTTGGCCGCAGCGTGTTTCTTGTTGTTGGATTTTCCACGTGACATTTTCCCGCGTATCAGGCTTCTTGACAGGATAATGCGACTTGACTTGTTAGCGCTCGCAGTGCGAATCCCGATTGCACGATGGACGTCGGTACTTCCGTTTCTTGACCCTCTTATATAGCAACAGTGCCAGCCATCCCATCCCTCTTTCATTGTCCATAGCACCCCAGGTCTTGGTACCAATATATACGTTACTTTGCGAATTGTGGACTTCTGCGGGGATTCAATCCAACGCCAGCCCGCGAGACTTGCCTCTATTTTTTCTTTCTAGATCATGCTCAATGAATCAATTAGTGTGCATACATAGATTTAGTTTTGCGACTCAAGAAACTGAAATGTTATCCTTACGACCAACTATTTTTTCTTCTCCTTTCGTTCGCCTGAAATATGTTTATAACTGCAATGTTGTCTCTTGTATGTATCTAACACTCTTTTTTAGTTCACTCAGTGGTCCATAGAGTTTATCTTCCACTGTTGTCTCTCTAGGCCAGAACGTTCGCCTGGATATGTTGTAGTTTGGGCAATCCTGGAGTATGTGCTCTGCTGTCTGCGACGCCAAACCACATGTGCACATGGCTGATTCACCAATCTTGAATTTTGTATACATGTGGTTGCGTAATCT
>OY992877.1:65282906-65322906 GCA_963921405.1 Cepaea hortensis | reverse complement strand
GACTTGTGTTTTCTATATTGTAGCCCAGAGAAAATACTTTGTTTTGTCACCAGTGTTCGGTGTCTTTTAGTTAAGTCGGGTTTTTGAGATTATTAATGCAGAAGGAAAATTCGTTTTCGTCGACAAGAAAATTTTCATGATTCTGGCTTTGCATGTGTTTCACTTTATTTATTTAATACGTTAAAATGTAACCCTAACTTGGATTTTTTTAAGAGATGGGAATTTTAAGGCGATGAATGTAATATGTTATTTGTGCCATGAAACTCGTCATGACTTGTACACTGACTAGCTTTTTATTTTTTTTTTTACTTTTCACTTCATTATTACTCTTTATTACTCTTTATTAATCAATATCACGCAACCCACCATATCCAAACTGGTAAACTGGCACTTTACTAAGAAATTACATACGTAGCACTGAACTAAGAAATTACATACGTATCACTTAACTAAGAATTTACTTACGTAGAACTTAACTAAGAATTTACTTACGTAGAACTTAACTAAGAAATTACTTACGTATCACTTAACTAAGAATTTACATACGTAGAACTTAACTAAGAATTTACTTACGTAGAAACTTAACTGAGAATGTACATACGTAGCACTTAACTAAGAATTTACTTACGTAGAAACTTAACTGAGAATGTACATACGTAGCACTTAACTAAGAATGTAAATACTTAGCATTTAACTAAGAATTTACATACATCGTGGCCAAGCCATCCATGTATTTACTTCTCAGCCCACCGATTGTTCTCTTTCCCTCGATCTTGTCAGTTGTTACCAAGTTTTCCAATTTATTCCTTCTCATAAAGTGACCAAAAATTTTGACTGTCTACATCTAATTTCTCCAATAAGTTTATGGTTTTCATTTGTTTCTTGTATGACTTGGTCATTGGTTTTTCTGTTAGTCCATGGTATTCTTTGCATTTTCCTCAGAAACGACATTTCCACAGCCGTCATATGTTTTTCAGCTTGTTTGCTCATTGCCTATGCTTCACATCCATACAGAAGCATAGGTATTGTGTACCACCTCAACACTCTTTTTCTAATTGCAAATTACATCTTTTTATTGGTCAGCAGTATGTTTTCCATCTTGCATAAGGCCGCCTTCGCTATGGTGATTCTTGTTCTAATCTCTTCAAGGCATCTCCCATAAGATGTCTTGACTGTTCCGAGATAATTATACCGATTCACTTGTTCAAGAATATTCCTATTTTCTTTCATATTACACTGTGGTATTTCCTTCTTCTTCAATCAATCAATCATGTGCCATGCCGGAAAGCGTGGGCGGTCATGACTCGCCATTTCACTCGATCACCAGTGTCGTGGATCAGCTCAGTGTTCCTGTCTCGTCCATGCCATGTGGCCAAGCCATCCAGGTATTTTCCTCTCGGTCTGCCTCTTGGTCTGTTTCCTTCGATCTTGCCAGTTGTCACCAAGTTCTCCAATCCATTTCTTCTCATAACATGTCCATAAAATTTTGACTGTCTACGTCTAATTTCTCTAATCAGTTTACGATGTTCATTTGTCTCCTGTAGTACTTGGTCATTGGTTTTTCTGTCTGTCCATGGTATTCTTTGCATTTTCCTCAGAAACCACATTTCTGCAGCCATCAGATGTTTTTCAGCTTGACTGCCCATTGTCCAAGTTTCACATCCATACAAAAGAACAGGCTCTATGTATCCCCTCAACACTCTTTTTCTCGTTTCAATTAACATCTTTTTATTGGTCAGAATGTTTTTCGTCTTGCTAAAGGCTACTTTCGCCATGGCGATTCTTGTTCTAATCTCTTCAAGGCGTCTCCCATCAGATGTTATGACTGTTCCAAGATAATTGTACCGATTCACTTGTTGAAGAATATTTCCATTTACTTGTATATTACATTGTGGCACTTCTTCCTTCCTAGTGACGACCATAACCTGAGTCTTTTTACAATTTAATTCTAACCCCAGTTGCTCACTGTGAATAACAACCGCATCTACTAATTGTTGCAGGTCCTGCGCATTGTCTGCAATTAATACTGTATCATCTGCATATCTAATGTTATCGATGTTATGTCCACAACTGATGTTTCCCTTCATATCGTCAACATTTCTGAATATACTTCCACTGTACAGGGAAAAAAGACATGGAAACATTACAAACCCCTGTCCCACACCTCTCTTAATAGAATGATATTGACCTGCTTCATTATCAATCTTTATGGCAGCTTGTCGTTTCCAATATATGTTTTTATGATTCTAATGTCTTTCCCATCAATTTGCAGATCTGCAAGCATCATCATGTTAGCATGTATTATTTTATCGAAAGCCTTTGTGTGGTCAATAAAGCAAAGATGTAAGTCTTTGTTTACTTCTATCATCGTCATCAAGTGCCCTGCCAGCTAGCGTGGACGTTCATGGTTCTTTACAGATCTTGGTCTTTGGTTTTCTGGATCAACTCTACTGATGATATTCCTCCGTGCCACCGTCTCAGTCCGTCCAGCATCATTCCTCTTGGTCTGTCTCTGCCTCTTTTCTCCTCGATCTTTCCAGTTGTCACGATGTTCTCCGATGTCTATCTTCTCATCATATGACCAAAGAAAGCTGTTTGTCTCTTTCTTATTGTTGTACAAATGAATAAAATTTGGTGGAACTGCGGTAAAGCTGTGAAAATGTAAACAATATAAAATAACACAAAATAATGCAGCTTTACATATCAGAATTACTACTCATGTTACGACTGTAATTTTATATTATTGTTGTATATAGTGTTCTAGCTTCATTAGCATGTTTCAGGCAATCGTAGTTCGTTACTCTGGCAGTCCATGGAATTCGCAACATTCGTCTAAAAAACCACATCTCTGTTGCTTCTAAGTTCTTCATAATTTGTTCATTTACATTCCAAGATTCACTGCCATACAGCAAAACTGGTTCTATATAGCATTTCAGCACTCTCTTTCTTACATTCATTGATAGTCTTATTGCATAAAATACTCTTAATTTTCTGAAATGCGGCTTGTGTCTGCCCTATTCTGCTCCTAATCTCTATTGTACATCTTCCATCTGATGTTATAAATGACCCTAGGTATTTAAAATTATCCACTTGATTAAGAATTTTCCCTTCTATTTCTATGTCACATTCTAGTTTCATCATTTTCTTTGATATCACCATTGTTACTGTTTGTCTTTGCACTCTCTGTTACTACAATGTCCAACAATTGTTTTAGGACTGTTGCATTATCCGCCACCAATACTGTGTCATCTGCATAGCGTATATTGTTCATATTATAACCTGAGATTAGTATTCCTGGCTTCTCTTTGATCTCTCATTATTACTTCACTATAGAAGGAGAAGAGATTCGGTGAAAAGACACACCCCTGTCGTACTCCTAGCTTTATCTGTTAGTAGTTATCCTCATTTCCCATTTTTATTGCTGTTACTTGTTTCCAGTAAATAGTCGTTATTATTTTTAAATCTTTCCAATCAATGTTGATATCTTCCAACATTGTAATCAGTTCATCATGTTTTACTTTATCAAATGGCTTAGTATAATCTACGAAGCGCAGATATATGTCTTTCTGTGTCTCTATTGACCTTTCTATTAGTGTTCGTAATATAATTCTGAGAAGAAGCTTAGTGACATGGTTTATTAGGTTAATTGTACGAATACCTTCGCATTCAATTGCTCCTAGTCTTTTTGGTATAGCCATAATTACAGATTTCAGCAGATCCATCCATCATGTGCCATGGCGATAAGCGTGGGCGGTCATGTTCTGCCATCTCACTCGATCACCAAAGTCGTGGATCAGCTCCGTGTTCCCGTCTCGACTATGCCACGTGGCCAAGCCATCCAGGTATTTACTTCTTGGTCTTCTCCTTGGTTTCTTCCCTTCGATCTTGCCAGTCGTCACCAAGTTCTCCAAGTCATTTCTTCTCATAATATGTCCAAAAGAATTTGATTGTCTACGTCTAATGCCTCTAATCAGTTTACGATCTTCATTTGTTTCTTGAAGGACTTGTTCATTGGTTTTTCTGTCTGTCCATGGTATTCTTTGTTTTTTCCTCAGAAACCATATTTCCACAGCCATCATATTTTTTTCAGCTTGACTGCTTATTGTCCACGCTTCACATGCATAAAAAAGTATAGGTTCTATGTAGCACTTCAATACATTTTTTTCTCGTTTCAATTGGTAATTTGTGTGCCAGGATGTAAAACCAGGAGTTTATACTCAAGATCTGCGCCGATGCTACGGAGTTTCGTGGATCGAGCGAAATAATCCTTGAGTGACTTTTTCGCAGCGTGTGTGATTTCTGTGGTTTTCGGTTTTTAAACATGGCGGAACAACGTGTGTTCTCCGAGCGGTCGGCAGTCAACCTAACGAGGCGACGTGGGCGCCGGGCAGGCCGAAAACGACAAGGTAAGCGTGGTGGTTTAAGGCGTTTTAGACTCAAGTGTCACCGTCTGGGACTCAGGAATATCCGTATTCTGTATTGGAACTGCGCCAGCGTAAAACAACGGGGCTCTATTCTAGAAACCCTGGTTTACAGGAATGACATTGTAGCGCTCCGGGAGACGAGACTGGGCGATCAGCTACTCCGAATTGCCGGCTTCAAATGTTTCTACAACAGACGACATCTGGGAATGGCGATTCTCATTCGCGACAGCATGATGTGGCGTCAGAGCTAGACATGTCCAGTTGGGACAGTGACGATATATAAATACAGGCGTTAAGAGTTCAATCCAGTCTACCATTCGTGTTGGTTAATGTTTATGCCCGCACGCAAGTATGGATTCCCAGAAGTGGCAGTGCTTAAGTGACATATTAGGTCACGAGATAAATGTTATTTTCTGTGACGATTTCAACGCTCAAGGCAGATCATGGGGAAACATTTCCTCCAACACACAGAGGGAGGAGCTCGATACTGCACTTGAGATCATTGACCTGGTTTGTATCAACAGTGGCTGTGTCAATAGGTCAGCAAGCCGTCCAGGCGATGAGGACAGTGCTATTGGTTTCTCCTTCACAGTGTGTAGATGGGGTGTCCTAGGACACCACGGCAGCGATCACCACCCTTGCAGCATATTGGTGGAGAAATTCAGAATCAGGCAGCACAAGCTAACGGTCAAGACTTTCCAGTATGACAGTACAGGGCAAGATGTGGTGAGTAAAATAAGACGTGACAAGCGCAGAAAGCTTCAGGGCAGAAAAAAAGCTGGGAGCAGCCACCTTGGGGGAATTTCGAGGTGGAGAAGGCTTGGGTGGATAAGCGTAGTGCTGTAAGAAGATGGCAAAATGCCAAGAAGAACAGAGCTGGTCATCCTAGTCCCTGCATGCACTTAGAAAGAGAGATGCACACAAAAGTAAGCTATTTCAAGAAACTGGTCAAGGTGGTTAAGAGTGAAAAATGGGCAGAGATGTGTCAAAGAGTAAGCACAGACAAGTCATTGAAATAGTTCTGGTGACTATATAAAAGCATGAGTGAGGTAGTCAAGAATAAGAGCATTTCTGACTTCCAAGGTGCTGACCTCATCTATCAGAGGACTGACGAGGACAAGGGCAAAGCCCTCTTTGAACGCTATCTAGAGCAGAGCACCCAGACAGACATGGAAGGCCGAAATCTTGCCAAGGAGGTCACCTCAGACAGGTGCACGGCCCAGAACACTTCGGATGAAGACACAGTGACGGTGAAAGAAATCAAGGCTGTGCTTCGACGATCAAAAAACAGCGCTCCAGGGCCAGATGGCATAAGATACGATGACATCTATAGGTGTACGGAAAACGAGCTAGAGAAACTAGCAGACATGTACAACAACAGTATAGTGAGTGCTATTATCAAGGAGGAGTGGTTACACAGCTATCTGATTCCCTTGCGAAGCCTGGCAAAGACCACACAAAAATTCAGGGATATCGAGTTATAACCATGCAGAATACAATAGGCAAGCTGCTGGAGAAGTTAATTGCCAGGAAAATATCAAGCCAGCTAGAGAGGCAAAGTGTTTTCTCACCTACCCTGGGTGGGTACCGTCCAAAAAGAGAAACTTGGACCAATGCAGCAGTTTTTCCCCATGATGTCTATGAAGGTTTCCACTCAGGCATTGAAACCTTTGCTGCAGCGATTGATCTTGAGGACGCGTACAACAGAGTATCTTTGCTGCAGCGATTGGTCTTGAGGACGCGTACAACAGAGTATCATTGGATTTTTTAATGCTTCAGCTTCTTGAACTCAAAATAAGTCCATTCCTCCATAGTTGGATCGCTGCAGCCCTCTTCCAACGGAAAGTAGTTTTTAGATGTGGTAGTTGGACTTCGGAACCAACAACAATATATCCTGGCCTACCACAGGGATCACCATTATCTCCGGTACGGTTCAACGCCTACACAGTGAGAATCACCAGTGAGCAGATCACTGGACCTGGTAGGACATTGTCATAAGCCGATGATGTTTTAGTGTATCGTCAGGGTAAGGATAAAGATCAGGTTGCTGTGGAACTAAAATCCGAAATCAATCGCATACGTACTTGGTGTGATGAAGCTGGGGCAATGGTCAACCCAACAAAGGCAACAGTGACTTGGTTCTCGTTGAATAATCATATTGTCAACACTCCAACACCAACTGTAAAGCTGTGTTCAGAGACGGTGGAATGAACGCAGGCAATGAATTACCTGGGGAAAGTTTGAGCAAAGCCTTGCTTATAATGAGCACATAGACCAGGTGATAACAAAGGCCAAGCGGGGTTTGGCTGCGATGCAGGTGATGGCGGCAGCAAGCTTGTGAGCAGCGCCATCTATGTCGTCTGTACGAGGGGCTGGTCATGTCTGTTTTTGAGTATGCAATGGCAATCCTGACTCTCAGCCGTAAGCAGATAGAAAGGATGGAAAGGATACAGAATGAAGCTATGCGCATTATTCTTGGATGTACAAGAGATACAGCATGCAGGGCGATGCGCTACCTTCTTGATTTTCCAATCATTGAAGACAGAATACAAGTTTGTAGAGCACGCGCCTACCTCAGAGTTAACGCAAACACACAACATCCACTGCATAGTGAAATTATGAAGGTGAAGGACAGCAAGTTAAAAAGAGAACGGTCGTGGATGGGTCAAGCCGAAAACATTCTTCAATAGGTGTCTTCACTTGAGGACTTAGAACCTGGCGAGGAGTGGGTACAAGTGCCAACAGATTTCTGCACATCCTTTTCAGTTTGCATCCAACTAGATAGAAAATGCAGACAAGAAAATCCGGCTGCTGTGGAGGCTGAAGTACAAGCGTTGGTTTTCGAGACTTCGCTAGACGATGATGCTGTCATCTACACAGATGGGTCGGTCGTCCGACATGTGAGAAGCTCATGGACCTTTACGGCTCGGGCCGGAGGGAGAATTGGGAAGGAGGACTCTGGTGCTTTCACTGAAACCACACGTAGCCTGACTATTGAAGTCATGGCAGTAAGTAAAGCAATAACATGGCTCGAGACACAGACATTCACTAGGGCATGTTTCCTTAGCGACTTAATGAACGTGATCAAGAGGATAGAGGTGGGGTGGATGTGGGGCACAGGACGAACAGAAAAGTTCGCTGAGTGGACGTAGTCTGCAGACTGGCCGTTCCTGGTTTGCGCGGGGAGAGGCCTGTGGCACACGAAATGCCCAATACATGGAAGTGTGGAATTAAAGTAGCCATGTGCAAGACGTGGCGATTCCTTGGGTGAGCCCAGTACCAGAGCGCCATGTGTCGGCTCTGCAATTATGGAAGCCTCCTTGGATGGAGGTAGATGTCCGTGGACTGCCCCTGCCTTCCCTTGAGGGTGACCGTGAAGTCTTTGACCATACTAACTTGACCAGCTGAGATGTCGACGGCACCACAATAGTGAGAGTCTCCCGAGAAGGCAAACCCGATTTTTAAAAAACGCCCTCTAAAGTCGAATGTGTTGGCCTAAGGACGCATAACGTGACACATCGTAACTACGTCTGAAAAAACACTCCGGATGAACGCAGCAGAAGAAGAATTTTTTTTTTAAAGTCTTGTCTTGTTGCTTGTACTAACATAATATTTGAGTTCTTCAATGTCACTGTTACTCTCGGCACGGAGTCGTCATCTAGCCTTGTATTCCGATGTTCTCATGTAGAAAACTCTAGCCGCCGGTTGATATTGTTCTCTAAATAAATGTGCGAACCATTTAATTCTTCGGTGTTCTAGAAAGTCAGTAATTGATGTTATCCCAACACTTATTCCAACTTTCTCATTTGTCTCCCTATCTCTTCTTTTGTTTTCATTTGCGTTTCTTATGCATCTCATCTCACATGATGTGATTTTACTCCTATGTGTTTCACGTCTGTCCATGTCT
The DNA here is from genome assembly GCA_963921405.1 of Cepaea hortensis. Classification (NCBI taxonomy): domain Eukaryota; kingdom Metazoa; phylum Mollusca; class Gastropoda; order Stylommatophora; family Helicidae; genus Cepaea; species Cepaea hortensis. Next base: position 65,314,575 of record OY992877.1, on the reverse strand, counting down.
CGCACTGATAACACAACGTTAGAGCGAATCAAGCGTCTATCAGCTTCTTTTCTGCATGCATGTTTATTTTTTTTAAATTTTAGATTAGATATTTTTTGATAGTCGACGTTGGTTTCTTTCTGAATTCTCGTTTCTGTTTCTAAATCTGGTCTTCCTTCCTCTATGAACATACTGACCAGATACTTGTTAATTGGTTTTAATAAGGTTTGTGTTATATTCTTTATATGGAAAGAAGATTTGTGTCACTTGTCATTTCGACAGCCTGCTTCTCTACCCCAGCGCTATGATAGGTAGCTATTTCTTATCATCATACAAGAGAACGAGGAGGGGCTGGCCGAGTGGCTAGAATGTCGGATTCTCCTTCAGGAGACCCGGGTTTGAATCCTCGGTAAAGTGTGAAGTTTTTTCTGTCGAGGGCAAAAGAAAACTCTAACCCGCACAGTTCGCGGCGACTGCACTAGCCAGGCGGCCTTAATTCCTCAGGCTCAAGACCCCCTGCCACACACCGCAAGGTACTATATTGGCAGTAAATGACAGCTGACACACAAGAGAACAGATATCACCAGAGATGCGGGAGGTCAGCATGGCCGAATGGATAAGAACGCTCTTTTTTAAACATCCTGTGTACTGATACTGAGGTTGTGGGTTCAATCCATACACCAGTCAGTTGGACTAAAATGTTGACTTCTCGTTATTGACTTGGGGACGTAAATTACAATTACCTCTGAAGTTGAAATGGGTTCGCCTGAGCGCTAGGGACACTTGTAATAGTGAAAGCTAAGAAACTATTAGTTGCATATCCTTTACAGGACGTTCCAGGTCAACCCTAGTTGATTTTTGTTGTTGTTGTTGTTTGTTTTGCTGTTTGTGATTTCTTGGCAAGTTTACGTTCAGTAGCTTGCATTGTTTTCTGAACCACTGGCACTCATATCTTTGTATGGAAACCAACGCAAGGCGGTCTGCATCCAAATGGCGAACACGGTATGCGGGATTACGAATTTCATCCGTAAACTCTTTGCCACAGAGCCGACACAGAGGGAAAGCTCATCCACACCCAATATTAAGTCCAGTGCAACTAGAAGTAATAGCACATGTATCGACTATGCTTGATCTCAAAGCGTGCGAGCGCAAAAGAAATAAAGACAACAGAGATGCCTGAAGCCTGAGTTTAATTGAAAAATAATTCATCTTCTTTATTACATTCAGTCTTCCCCTATCACGTGAGGCCAGCACCTATCAACAAGTCACAGAAGTCGACCTTCAAGAGCTTAGTATAAATGTAAAGAGGCTTGTGTGCGATGTGTTTGCTCTAGATCAGTGGTTCTCAGCCGGTGGGGAATTTTAGGGTTTCCGGGGAAGTTGAGGGGGTATTAAGATTATTTCAAGATCGCGTTAATTCAAGAACCGATTACTTGATATTGCTTTTCCCTCCATACTTTACGGTTCTGTACTTCTCGCCCTTCTGAAATTCATTTTATAACGTAATTTTAAACGTAGTTTTATAACCCACAAATCACGTTTTATGTCGACGTCTAGACTTCTTCTATTAGGGACGTTTATTTGAAACCCGTTCCAATGGCTTTATTACAAAAGCATGAAAGAAACATTAACATGTGTGGTAGAATTAAACAAATGGCCGAGGGGTTAGCAGCTTTCTCCGTTAACCCCGAATACTCTCGTGGTTGACGTGAGCGCACGAGAATTAGAAGTGGTTTGAGTCGCGTCAGTGACTTATGAGAGTATGGAGGCGGTCGTTCAGAAAGTCGTGGCGTGCTGATGAGCGTAATCTAGCCTAGGAATCAACATACAGCTGAATGATGCTGGTGTTGACCGCAATATCCTGAAACAGGATGGAAACGCGGGAAAAAAAATTCATTTTGAATGAATTATGCACCATGGCACGATAAGCACGTGCTATTTTATTCATTGGTCAGTACTCATCACATGACTATGACATGATCATGTTCAACGTACGCAATAACGCGTGGTGCGGCACGAACGGATTTCAAATGAACGCCCCTTGTATGTGTTATTAAATTTAGCTTCCATTTTTAAGTAAACTGTGTAGGGGCTGAGGGGGGATTTAAAGGGAGGAAATACGAAAGGGGGGGGGGGAGATGACGTTCTGAAAATATGGTGAAGGGGTGCAAGAGCCAAAAAAAAAGGTTGAGAACCACTGTTCCAGATATACGCTGAAGGGCGCCAGAGGGTTATAATGCAGCCTTGGGGAAAACTGGAGCCCATATACCGCAAAGGGGGGGGGGGGGGGTAGCACCTTTTACCTTCCTGTCCGGTACCCAAATCCTTTTTTTTTTATGGACCTGGTCTCTCAGATCGACCCAGATTACAATGAGTGCCAGAAAAATATTGGGAAGTAAAGGCAGCTGTGATATCGTCCACGTCACATACCTAGCGCCGAGTCGTGTTCAAAAATACGGAATTAGTTTCATATGTCCAGTCGGTCTCAGGACGTGTAAGATGGTATTTGACTTAATTGAGTTAGTTGTCCAGCACTGACTGCGGTAAAACAAAACTTCCAACATCATTATTTATAACAACTGCACTGTTGGTATCTTTAATGATGTCCATAATGCTATTACCAAAACTAAATTTTCTAATTACTTGCCATACGTCTACCTGGCAAGCTCGATAAGCAGATTTCGTGAAATGAAAGAAGTGACGCTTTAGGTTACAGGTTTGGGAGATGCTTTTCGGTAAATAAATTGATGTTGAAGAATTGCCGCGAGGTACTCGTCTTGTAGGGGGCCGCGGTAGGGCGGTGGCTAGTGCTGTGATTGCCGGTGGCTAGTACTGTGATTGCCGGTGGGCACGATGGTCATGTATTCGAATCCCTATCGATGAGCATTTTGTTTTTTATATTGACTTGTACTCCGAGATCGACGCAACATTTTCTTTTGGGCTCACTCCCTTTGAACTCAAGCGTAGACCATACACACTACTTTTAGTAGCACTGGACTGGATGTTGCGTGTTGATTAACTTTCCATATTAACAGTGGCACTCGGTCATTAGGCAAACCCACTCCGACTTCAGAGGTACTTGTAATTTACGTCCCCAAGTCAAGGACGAATTTCTTGGTTAGCTGCAAAGATTAAACAGTATTAAGAATCTTTGGCACAACACAAGCAAACAAGATAAAATAATATTTTAGAGGACAAGCAACTTTCCTGTGGCATCGTATGTGAGTCACGAACAATTTCGCAATAACTAAAAAAGGAAATTGGGGCTTTTGAGTTCAATTGCTACAAGAATGTTCTATGAATGTCTTAGACCAAGAAGAAGACAACTACTAAAATGTTGCAAGACCTGAACTTCGTAGAAAACTGGTTTATAAACAGTATCATGTCTGGGAAACGGAAATACGTTGGCCTTATTACACGTCACAGGGGCTCGGAAAGAACAAAGATGGGAGGTTCCTGGTAGAAGACACAGAGGTCGACCAGATGGCCACATGATGCTGCAGACACCTGGGTATGAGGGTGCACAAGGTGGGTGAAGTGTCCACATGATACTGCAGACACCTGGGCATGAAGGTGCACAAGGTGGGTGAATTGTCCACAGGATACTGCAGACACCTGGGCATGAGGGTGCACGAGGTGGGTTAAGTGTCCACAGGATACTGCAGACACCTGGGCATGAGGGTGCACGAGGTGGGTTAAGTGTCCACAGGATACTGCAGACACCTGGGCATGAGGGTGCACGAGATGGGTGAAGTGGCTACAGCATACTGCAGGCACCTGGGCATGAGGGTGCACGAGGTGGGTTAAGTGTCCACGGGATACTGCAGGCACCTGAGCATGAAGGTGCACAAGGTGGGTGAATTGTCCATAGATAGAGAGGTTTTTCGATGCGCCGTGATGAGATCCACGTTCTGGAAAGCACCTGGTGAATGATGAATATGATGATGATGATGATGATGATGATGATGATGATGATGATGATGTTTGCCTGTAAGCTTACATCTACTTGTTTGTGCTGCTTTCTTTTCTTACAATAAGGGAACTTTGTGCATATTTTCTTTCTTTTAATCGTAATGTTGTAACAGATTCTGAAAATGTTTACAAATTAAATTGAAAAATTCTGTTAACTTATACTGTTTGGCATATGAAACCTCTCGTGGTTGTAGCAGACCTGTTCACAGACGTATTCACCAGTGCACTACAAGCGCAATCATTCTCCCTACATTCCAGCATCTGCCGAGAGATATTCAAAGCACATATTAGGTGTGCAACTGAAGTGCCGTGACGTCCATTCTAATAACTCAGTCAATGAAACCATCAATCTATGAAAATACAATTTTTACATTACAACTTAAAAGCCTGTCCACAGCTCATCTACTAGCAAAAATTGTTAGTTTACACGTTGTCGGGTTTTTGCTAAATATCCCACAGGGCCCTGCAGGCTGAAAGAATATAATTGGTCCGTGGGGGATCAAAGTCTCAGAAAAGTTGAAAACTTCATAGGTATGGAGTAGCTAATAAACATATCTGAGTTCTTTAGTATCGAAAGTCCACAGGATATTAAATGTGCTTTTCAAATAATAATTTTTAAATGTATTCATCTTTACTTTGCATAAAATTAGTTACATTCCGAATGTAAACCAAATATTCAATCATTATATCTCTTCCATGCGGCTTTTGTATTATTTATCAAACGCTCACGTGATACGCAATTCGTGTCTTCTAGTTTCTATTTGTCTCTAGGCTTTATTAAAGTGTGCACGTGCTGTGGGACTTTGTCACGTGTGCGTTTGCTTTACTTTGCCATGACATGACATGCCTGTTTCCTATTAATTGCCCCGACATCAACGATATCCAGTGTCATGAGCAAAAGTACATTCCCGGCACTTTATCTGTTTACAAAAACTCAGCGTTGCTAAATGACAATCGATCAGCTAATACAGGGTTAAATTACGAATCAGACTCGCCTAAATTGATCTGGATACATATTAAACGTTGGTTTTGTATGGCTTGTGGCAATTTTTTTTTGGTGTGGAATGGATCGTTATTGCTGTCAAGCTTGCAGAACATTTTGCTCGTTGCTGTCCGTGTGGCTTTGTTGGAGACTAGGTTTATTGAGCTGACTAGTTTGTGGCTTTATTGGAGACTAGGTTTACTGAGCTAACTAGTTTGTGGCTTTGTTGGAGACTAGGTTTATTGAGCTGACTAGTTTGTGGCTTTGTTGGAGACTAGGTTTATTGAGCTGAATAGTCTGTGGCTTTGGTGGAGACTAGGTTTATTGAGCTGAATAGTCTGTGGCTTTGTTGGAGAGTAGGTTTATTGAGCTGACTAGTTTGTGGCTTTGTTGGAGACTATGTTTATTGAGCTTACTAGTTTCATCTTTGTTTTATTTTCTACAGATGTTACGTGAGTATGTTTCTCAGCAGGAATCATTATTACCATTTTATTAACGCTTGAACTCTGACAATCCATTGAAGTGGCTAGGAAACAAAAAGGGGGTTAAAGAGCAGGAATATAGCCTCAATTGCACCGGATTTTGTCTCCGTCTCTTCACAAAGCAACTAACCACCCGCCGAAAGCGTCGCACAGAGCACGAACTTTGTAGCTCTCGTGACGACCCAGGAATCTCCGGAAAAAAAATAACACTCGCGAACCGAATGACGGAATCCCAAACCGAATCCGCGACCTTCTGAGCAGGAGGCAGACGACTTAAGCACTTGACAGGCCCTCTAGTGGCAGGCATATGTAGCCACAGATATTAGAGGCCACTTCCGATACTTCGGAAACAAATAAATGTATTAAACGATTTGCGTACTGTATTAACATCAGATTAAAGATGATTAAACAAGTTGAATGTAGAATAGCCCAATCAAAGGCAGCATTTAACAAGATGAAGAATTTTCTGTGCAATAAATCTTAGTCAATCAAGGTGTGAACAAGAGTTTCTCGGGTCTATATCCAGTCAATCCTTATGTACGGAACTGAACCGTGGACAATTAGCAGACTAGTGAGGAATTAGGGGAAAGCTACAGAAGTTATAGAAGAATGGTGAGCGCACCAGTGACGGATACAAAGCGTCATGAAGATATTTTAAAAGAAATAAACTCACAAACAAAACTGGTTACTCTCAATAGAAGAGAACAGTCCAGAATCTGGGGGAACATGAGAAGGGTAAAGCTGGAGCCAGTTGTGACAACGGGCAAGTTGACGGAGAGGGGGGAGGGGTAGGGAGATGCAGAGGGGGGTCGACAGAGAAGATGCTAGACATTTTGACATCATGGCATGGAGGAACACAAGAATCAGAAATGAAAGGCAGTATACGATACAGAAGGCAGTAGACAGAAATGATCTTCACGACATAAAACTATAAGAAGAAGATGTTATAACAAGTAATTGTTTTGCTTCCAAACAAAGGATCTAAGGTTTCCCCAGGAAATGTCGTGCTCACTTGCCAATAAACTGTGATTTATTTACTGTTTTACAATGCTGTTTCCCCGGCAGCTGTTGTGTCTACAAGCTCCCGGACATATGTGATCATGGCCAACTCTGTCCCCCGGAAGATGTTGCGCCTACACACGTGACAGTGGCTTAACACTCATCGGCCCACTCTAAAAATATTCACTGTTACGATTAATCGAATGCGCATTCTACTCAATGAACTACTGCTGCTAATAGGACTCGTCTCCGCGACTTGACACGTTTGGACTGTATGCTGTTAACCCCATATGTCTATAGACCAATCGGCACTCGATATGTGAAGCGGTTAATATCTAGCCGCCGCCTATACTTCTCATAACATTTCCGGGTACCCATTTTTGCCGTGGATCGATCCAGAAGCCCACTTAAATTTAAAAAAAAAAAACCCGCCTCGATAATTTCAAATAAGTGACCATCGGGCCAACAGGCAAGCACACGCATGTAATATGAAATGTTAAATATCATTTAGTACATAACATGCAGGTATGGATGAATATTTCTATGTATGTACGTATATATGTATATTATGTATTTTATTTTCACGCGTATACACACTTGAACCCGCTGATCATGCAATTATATAAAGATTTTTTACATATCCTTCACATGACGTAGCAGTCAACTACGGCATTTTTGGCTGCTTGTGATTCCTGGGCAAGTTTACGTTCAGTTGTGTGCCATTGCTTTCTGAACGATCGGTACTCTTACCATTGTATGGAAACCAACTCAAGACGGTCTGCTCCTAAATCTCCCATAGTTGTGTTTCTAACGCGGTATGCGGGATTACGAACTGTATTCGTAATCCTTTCGCGACAAAGCCGGTCTTGGCCGCACAGCAATTATAGAACATCATCATATTAGTGAAAACAGCAATTATAGAACATCATCGTATTTGTGAAAACAGCAATTATAGAACCTCATTATATTTGTGAAAACAGCGCTGATTTCTCCAATGCCATAAGTAAAGTCTGGTAAAATGCTGTCCAGTGTTCACAAATTCGGAGAAGGAGGAGAACAGAAGGTAGATATGAGGAGGAGGAGGAGGAGGACGAGGAGGAGGAGGAGGAGGAGAGGTGACGGGGGAAGAGAAATTGCCAAAGATCAAGACTGATTCAAAAGGACGGCGAGTTGATAGCCACAATACTTATATTCTACAGATGACATTTCAGGAGGTACTTGTGTTTGCCAGTCCACTACACAAGGGCCCGTAACTGTCTGCTCCATATTGAATTTAGCAAGCCTAACGCCGCTGTGTCGGTAACTACAGACTAGCAAGCACTCTGAATTGCAATCTGTAGAATCTACAATTTTGTTGAAAGCAGAAGTGATTTTGTCTTTATCGTCTGTCGGGTAATTTTACATGTGAATAGCTCTCAATTTTGTTAACTATCAATGTATAGTTATAGCTGTCTGCTGCATGTGTGTGTTCACATTACTCTAATGCACTCTTCATTTATTTGCCTTAGTGTTTCGATGTGTACTTCAAGCTGTAGAGCAAATTGTTATTTCATCGCGTAGATTTTGTCCTAAACTTTTGTAAATGGTAGTGTATTAAAACACTTTTCGAGTTCTACTTTTAATAAAACGACGAGTTTATTGTTTTATGCGAGGATAGTTCCTTGTAAACAATGTGTAATGAATGGCGTGGACGTCTGTGATATGGTTTCAGAGGAGACAGTTGACAGAGAGTTTCATAGACAGAGAAGAAACCAAGGGTTGTGTTGCTGAGAGACGCACGTGTCATTAGATCTCCTATCACAACCGTTAGTAACATACACATGCAATGTATGGAACAAACTGTACCAAGGGATTCATTCATTCATTCAGTAGCATGTCCTTTGCAGAACCTCGCTGCCATAACAACCTTCCGGAAAACCTCTCGATCATAAGCAAGATCCCTGTACCAAGGGATTAGAACAGTTAATTACGTCTGTTAAAAGATACAGCGATAATCAAAAACCTTGTTTAATATTACAACAACAACAACAACAACAACAACAACAACAACAACAACAACAACAACAAATACGCACATATAATGTCTAGAAACAAACTAAATGTTAACTAAAAAATTATGATCAGCCATGAAGAAATTGAAAATGTCAAAAACGTTGAACACCTAGTCTCTATAATTAACAATAATGGAAACTGTTGGAAGAAATAAAGAAATCAAAAGAAAATTGGCCCTAGCAAGGTAGAGGGAAAACAGCACAAATAGTCTATGGCACAACACCAGCAAAGAAGTACAAGTGAAAGTGTTGAGAACATGCATCTTTTCTATGGTATCATGCGAATGTAAATCATGAACCATTTTACAACCACTAAGGAAGAAATTAGAGGCTTTTAAACTGACATGTACAGAAAAATTCTTGGAATGATGTGGCTCAAGAAGACAAACATCCTGATATTTGACAAGATCTGAACATGAAGAAAACGTATTCATAAACAGCATGATGTCTCGGAAACTGCACCATGTGGACTTTGTTAAACATCACAGTGGTTTAGAAGGAGAAGACATGGCTTCTGGGAGAAGAGGCTGGGGTCAACAAATACGACGGTGGAGACAGGATATCATAGACACCTTGGTAAGACATTTCACGATGCACAGAAACATGAATGAACTATAGAGTTCGTGGTAGGGGTATCGGAATATAGCAGGAAAATAGGACAGAAATAACACTTTGTTAAGGTTATTAATTAATTGATGTTGCACACCCAGTTAGCTAGTTTGAATCAGATCACACATCCTTACATCCAAAGTTTAAAAACATTTTCATTTTGAAGCAATGTAACAACGGAAAACAACATTAAAAGTTTAAAAAGTGTCGAGAACACCGGCACCTTTAACTGTATGCTTCAAGGTAATTAAGATTACAATTTCTTTTTATGAATACTGTATTTCAATTCACTCAACGTGCCATTGAAAATCGTTCCATGTGCCACGCTTGGCACGCGTGCCGTTGGTTGTGACGCCTGCTTTATAGGCTTTTTACTGGCTAAAATAATTTCCGAATTTGGTAACAGTAGTTTCCATTATAACCTCTAAGTTACTCTGCAGCTGCTTATCCTGTACACTGCTGTTTCCTCTAAGTTAAACACAATGCTCAGAGAGGTGTCTGAAGAAGGCAGCAATAAACTTCGAAAACGATGCATTAATGTCTATAATTCTCTCCTTGCCCTGTTGTCTTTTCAAGAAGTTCTGATTTGACAAAAATCTTTTCCTTCTGATTAACCACAGAGAATTATAAGGCCGACAACAGCAGACGGGAAGACTGACTAGGTTCGCGGGCCATGAAATAGGTTATTTAGCGGATAATAGATTGTCCAAAAGTAAGAAAGACGACGGGTATGGGGGAAAAGGATTCCAAGCAATCAATGACTTTGATTGACAGTCTCTATGAGCAAAGAAAATTGAATAGCCAAGAAGTCAGTAGAGTGATCATTGTGAAGTAACTCGGCAACTAGAAAGTAATGGAAGCTGATGTTGTTGTTGTTGTTGCTGTTGTTGTTGTTGTGTGTGTGTGTGTGTGTGTGTGTGTGTGTGTGTGTGTGTGTGTGTGTGTTGCTGCTGCAGCGGCTGTTGTTTTCCCGCTGCTGTTGATGTTGTTGTTATTGTTGTACGAGCCCAGTTGCTCGAATTGTTTAATCTTACACTTCTTCTTCTTCTTCTTCTTCTTCTTCTTCTTCTTCTTCTTCTTCTTCTTCTTCTTCTTCTTCTTCTTCTTCTTCTTCTTCTTCTTCTTCTTCTTCTTGTTCTTCTTCTTCTTCTTCTTCTTCTTCTTCTTCTTCTTCTTCTTCTTCTTCTTCTTCTTCTTCTTCTTCAGCGTTCCGAGCCATTGAGGTTCTTTGCTGCAGATACAATCCGTCTCCATTCGTCTCTCTGGCGGACCTTCTCTTGTCAGTCGTTGATTCCAAGTGCTTGTAGGTCTGTATATATATTACCTCTCCACCGTCTTCTTGGTCTACCTCGGGATCTACGGTCATTTATTTCCTGAGTGTAAGCGAGTTTTGTTTCCCTATTGTCTTCCATTCTTTCTATATGCCCTAGCCATTGTTTAATCTGACACGACATGAAGAAATTGTGGAATGGGTAGTGGAAGAAAACATGAGTGTACACACCAGTAAAACAATTTTTCATGCTTGAAAAGTAGTACGATCATGTGCAACCCTATATAACGGGGTTAAAGAAAACAAAGAAAGTTTAAAGGAGCATGTAGCGGAAGTTTTGAACAGAAAACCTTTAGTTCTACATAACAGAGTTAAATAAACCGTGGAAAGTTTGAAGAAGCATGGAACGGAAGTTCATTAAAGAAAACCTTCAGTTCTTCTAAGACTTTTAAGATTCTAAAAGTGTTAAATTATGGATAAATTAGAGATTTTCAGAGGACATGTGGTGAATGGTTAGAACGTTACGCTGACAAAGGTTGAGCGCATTCGGACAAGGCTTCGATGTCAGCCCTCGACGCCCACTACGGGAGGGAAAGACTAGCCATCTATGTCTCCTTGTATTCAGGCGTATAAATCGTGATAGTCTAACACTTCACATACCCACAAAAAAGTTCATGCTACGATACAGTGTTTTCTTAAACAAGATATCTCCTATATCATATCAGAAGCAGGCATTGGGCTCGTTGTGATTCTTGCACCATTTACGCAGTACAGACACTAATGCTTGACAGTTTGCAAGATAACAGAAAATATCCACGGTAAAAGAAGACAATGTTAAGATTATCGTTTATATTATGCTTCTGGACACTGTTATATTGGTGAAATCCCTGGACCGTTGAACGTTTGATGATGTTCGCATTATTTATTGCAAGTTACCGATGTTCGCATTATTTATCCCAAATCATTACATAGCACTGACACGAATGGATGTCGTTTGCAGACCGACCTCTCCTGGTTTTTCGTGGGGAGCGGCCTGCGGCGAACGAAATGCTCAATTTACGGAAGTGAGGAAGTGAACCAGCCATGTGCAGGACGTGACGATTCCTTGGGTGAGTCCAGTACCAGAGCGTTATATGTCGGCTCTGCAATTATGGAAGCCTCCTTGGATAGCAAAGAATGCCCATGATTTGCCCCTGCCTTCCCTTGAGGGTTGACCGTGATGTCTAACCGCGTTAGACCGCGTTCTAACTTGACCAGTTGCGATGTGAACGACACCACAACAGTAAGAGTCGAAAGTCCGTCGAAAAACTCGGGAAAGTTAACCCGGTCAACAAACGCCCTCATAAGTCGGATGTGTCGACCTATAGGCGCAAATAAACAGGCATAACGCAACTAGATTTGAAAAAAGAAAACACTCCGGATGAACGCAAAAGAAGAAGATATAAGAGCTGAAACCAGGTTGTTGATCTACAGCGAAAGAGCATCAGACAGCAGGATTCTGCATTACTGAAGTTGAATAAACGTGTCTATACATAAACAGTTAATGCATTTGAAATATTTTCTTCATAAAATATTGTAAAAGATACACCCACATAAACACATGGATGCGGAAACACCCACCCACACACACGCATGAACACACACACACACACACACACACACACACACACACACACATACACACACATATCAGCTGTTAATGAACCTGAATAAACACACCAACTGTTAATAAACATAAACAGAGACACAGCTGTTAATTAATCTAACCAATCACATCCAGTCTTAATGAATATAACAGAGCACCAGCTGTTAATTAATCTAACCAAACACACCAGCTGTTAATAAACCTAACATAACACATCGGCTATTCAAGGCAATAAGTAATTAATTATCGACAGATCGGACTAAAGAGAATTGGTCTGGTTCGTGAGGATAAGACTAGGCTATAAATGCGCTGATAAACACAAATAATGTAAATAGCTAATAAGTAAAGGAATTGGCAATGACTACAGAAGAAAACGTGTGCCTCATAACTTATATGCGGAGGGGAAATGCTCACAGTTTCGTGGATCAAGAAGAATTAACTTAATAGCTTTCAACAAGATCTGAATATGGAAGAACATTGACTCACAAACTGCAACATGACTCGGAAACTGACATACTTTGGCCATATTAAACGTTTTGGAGAGAACAGTGATGGAAGGTATTGGGAAGGTGAAGGTGTTGACCAGCACGAAGGAGGACACAACCCATAGAAGACATTCTGAGCATGATAAAGACAGTCTTTGTTTTCTTCAAATCCAGTACCCCATCAGTGGTTTGTCAAAAGCGCCACGAGTTGGTAACTAGGGTCATGGATAGCTCAGTATTTTCAGTAGTAAATCTTAAATGTGACCATTTTATAACCTGTCCTTTCAAGTTATTCTTCTTCGTAATCCTTCCCTTTCTCTTCTTCTTTCTCTTCCTCTTCTTTTCCTTCCTCTTATTCTTTTTCTTCCTCCTCCTTCATCTTCTTCTGTCTTTCATCTCCCAACGGAACATAGGCCTTCGACCATTTTGATCATGATAATGTAAAGAAAATGGGAAAATGGATAAAAAGGTGAAACGGTACTAAGGTACAGAAACATCTAAAGACATTGACAGTCAAGATATATTGGGGCATATGATGAGGAGAAATAAATTTGAAACAAATGTAGTGACAACAGGCAAAAATATGGCATTATGGGAACACGAAAACAGACCTGATCCATCCATTATTAGTAATCTTGTGAGATGGTGAACCGTGACCGCCCACGCTTATCGGCACGGCACATGATGATGATGATGATGATAATAATGATGATGATGATGATGATGATGGTGGTGATGGTGGTCTCGTAAAGGGCTTCTCGAATCGGAGGAGAACGTCCTTATTCTAGCCTCTCCGCCAGGCTGGTGAGTTCTAACGCCTAGATGTGGCGTCCTGGTTGCTGTCTAATTACTAGGAGCGTTGTCGAGGAATAGAGACCTCTTTCCAACGGTTAATCCACACTTCACATCGCCTGAGAAAGTAAACATGAAACCTGAGACGGTCGATGGCACGTGATAAAGCTGCAATATAAAAGCTCTACTTTAATCCAGCTTTCTTTTTATACGTGATGTTTTGTCGATTATCTGACATGGGGATCTATAAGGAAAATTATTCTGTTCATATTACTTTCATTCTAGTTGTTCGATAACTTCATCATATTTCATCAGTCGCATTTTGACAACAACATTATCAAGCACAATGTAAGCGAATTATACGTACTTCTGTCTGTTTGGCGAGTGGAAAGCTGTGCTATGAACTCTCAGAAAAAGAGATATTATAAGCCAACTGATAAAGATGGTACGATTGAGGTTTGGCGCAAGGATTAGAACGAGTCATCAAGAAATCCAGCCATCGCCGAATAACCCGAAATTCCAATCTTCGAGCTTGTCTGATAATGGAATTTATAATGATCACATTGTCCTGAATACCGTCCCTTCTTTGGTTTAATATTAACAAATAACTCCTAATGTTTTCTTCTCTTCATTTTTTAATATTAACTCTTTTACAGTCTTCCAGCGTTTGATTAATTTTAGCGGTATGTATTATTTCTCTATTTCTAATAGTAATTTCCCTTGCTGTCTCCAAGAAGGAGGCATCTGGCATCTCTCGAGTAAACATGATCATTCAACTGAGACTCGCGGCAGCAGCATCACTAACGTGAATACAGAGTTACAATCATCGGTGATGCCTCCTTGTACTTGCCCACAAGATCTCCTAGGAGACTGCTCTATACTTCACAACCATTTCCAGCTTATCTTAATCCTCTTCACACAAGAGTCCAGTACAGGAGCAACCTTAATATTTGGTCCATCGTTACTTTCAATTGGTCTGTCGTCACTTTATTCAGTCTTGATGATTTGCTGACTGATCTTCCAAGCTCTACTGTGGGAAGCGGTCAAACAATGGACCGGTGGATGTGTTGAATGCCCACGGAGAGGTAGAGAGATAAAACGAATCTGTGATGACTGAATCTGCCATCTTGACCAGACTGCGAGAACATCAAGTCAAAAAGAGAGTAGCCAGTCAAGAACGCTACTGGGGAGGGGCCGGGAGAAGAATAGACAACCAACACAGAACTAGTGTCGCCAACTGTCACACTCTAAAGGAGATACTGGGATTCTTATGGACTGATTGGTTCGATGTGCCGTGAAGATAATATGTCGATTAACTAACTAACATAGTAACTAACTAACTAACTAACTAACTAACTAACTAACTAACTAACTAACTAACTAACTAACTAACTAACTAACTAACTAACCACATGTTGTTTGTCCATCAAGAATGATGATGACCATTCACTATCTAACTAACTAACTAACTAACTAACTAACTAACTAACTAACTAAATAACTAACTAATTAACTAACCAACTAACTACTAACTAACTAACTAACTAATTAACTGACTGACAGGCTGGCTGATTGATTGACTAAGTGAATAACTGGTTGACTGACCAACTAACCGACTGACTGTCTAGCTAACTAACTAAACCTATAGTTAAATTTACTACATCTATGTATCCAGATCTGTCAATTTCTTAGACATGTCTGTCATTATAACAATTACTCGTCCTATCACCTCGGTGTGTTATAAACCAACCAATGCTCAGCATTTGTTTATGTAAACTTCCAGCCATCCCAAGAGTTGTAAATATTTCACCAGGTTTGCCCAACTGTTACGGCTCCGCATACTATTCATTATTATCTCATCCAATCTCTACTTCTTTCCCTTACTTCTGTGAATGTCAATCAATACCTGTTAGTATTTTCTCATACAATTTAAATAGACTTATATGTTTCCAAATAATTAATATTTCTTTGTGATCAGTGTACGTAATGTATTAGTATGTCTTAGCATGAGTTTAACTCTTAGTATTTTATCTTAGAGTCTTAGTATGCGTTTAACGTATGTCCCGCAGTTACAACATTTCTGAAAACATCTTCTGCGTTGAATTTATCGGTCTACTTTCCAAATATTATGTTTCCAAATGTTAAATGTATACATTTAGACATTTTCATTATAAATGCTACTATACTTTTGTGTTGCTTTAGTTTTGTTACAACTAAATATTCTTAGTACATAAGTTTCTTGTTTCGCACAGCTTGGTGTTGTAACCCTATGCCGTGTTTGTCTGTTAGTTACAACTGTGATATGTGAAGCATTGAAATTACCTGACACAATCACACAATCCTTGATTTAATAAGAACTAATTAACAAGTTCTACTTTTATTACTTCAACAGATTGTGAAAGTTGTAAGAACCTAAACATCTAAACGTCACTGCTGCTGGACCATCACGAACACACAATTTGTTCAGGCATTTCCAGTCACAGACATATCTGTTGTTTGCTTGTGGTTTTAGAGGGTTTCTAACATCCTCCAATGTCCACGTAATATAATGAAATGTTTAAAACCACAATTCATCGCTGTGCTCTCTGTTCGGTGTACGTGTAAATTATTGTTTCAAGTCAACTCCCGTGAAATATGATTACGATCTACAACACACTGCATAGGGCTGAATTCAGTCATGCTACAAGTAAGGAGAAAGTAACAAGTGCAATTGAAAGTGTGACTTTGTAAGTACGTCAATGTGTAGACTACAAACTGTATTTGCAACATACGTTAATATTTCTACAAGTGTTGATCAATTTACCTTTCAAGTTTAAACCTACATTTTGAAGAACACACCTTACGGCCGTCAGCTGAACACACTAATTAAGATGTAGTTAAAGCGTGCTATTACAACCAACCCAAACATATTTATCGGCAGTATAAATGATAACTGTATGTGTACAATAAATATAAAGAATGCGTGCGTTTTCCGTACTTGTGTTTTCCGTAAATTGTCATGATACAAGTGCATAAACAACCATTGTTAAATTACGTTCTACTTCATAACGATTCCTTTCGAGTTATTTTTAAAGATACTTTGAGCGGAATTTTTTTTGGTTGTTGTTCAAAAAATTGCAACAATATCCATGTATTCCAACTGGACAAACTCCAGCGAGTTCGTGATTGTTCGCGATTGGAAGTCATTATATTTCGTGCTGTCTCAACTAGCCCCCTTCTCACTGGCCGTGGATCGATATGTCACCCCCCTTTGGTGTATCATTGGAGTTCTAGGAAACCTGGTGAGTATCTTGCGTGTATGAGGTCAGCATCTTGTCTATCAGTGATAGGGATGTGGGCATTTATGAACAGGCTTGGAATATTTGAAGACTGAGGGAGGGGGAAAAAAAAAGGGGGGGGGGGGAGGGGGGTAGCGCTATTGTTTTCATGAACAATGTTAGGTTTGGAAGTGCTAGTGTTGAGAGCGGGAGTAATGTGGTGCTGCTCTATAGGGGGAGATTGTTACTTATTGTACCTAGTCTTTCATTGTAATCTGTGTATGAGGGCGCGCGCGCGCGCGCACACACACACACAAGGTGTGAGATTTTTACATAATATTTCATTGTAATCAGTGTATCAGGACACACACACACACACACACACACACACACACACACACACACACACACACACACACAACGTGCGAGAATGTTACTTATTTTACTGGCTCTTTCATTGTAATCAGTGTATCAGGATAGACACACACACACATATCTTATACAAAGTCACTATCATTGAATGTAAGATAGAGAGTGCTGAAGTGTGTTCTATAGAACCTGTTGCTGGGTGGAAAAAGGTGGGAGGGGGGATATGTAGTTGTTGAGACGAATTTACGAATACTTCGGAATGCCAGAAAAACTAATAATGATTGTCTGAAAGAGGGTAATGAGACCAGAACATTATATCATCTCATCTCATCTCATCCCCATCTCATCTCATCTCATCTCATCATGTTCCTCTTGTACCCTGCGGTGTCGATGTGAAGTATAAACAGAGAGAGAGAGTGTCCGCTTATGGGCTTCATGTATCGATATTCCCATGGACTCTGTTATTCCCTGCGTCCATCGTTTACGTAGTCGGCCTCTTCCTTTACTTCCCTCTGGTCTGTATATCATTGCTTGTTGTGGTATACTGTTAGTTGGTAACCTACTTGTATGCCCAAACCATTTGACTTGCCTTCTAATAAAATCTAGTGCAGCTATTACCCCAACTTTAGTCCAGATTTCTTCATTTCTGATCTTATCTCTTCTTGATATGTTGAGTATTCTTCTCAGGAACCTCATTTCTGTTGTTATGATTTGTCTTTTCTCTTTTTCTGTCATTGTCCAGGTTTTGCATTGGTAACAAAGAGTTGGTAGGAAGATTGTGTTGTAAAGTGCTTTCTTGGTAGTTATTGATACATATTTGTTCTTCAGTATTGGTGCCATTTGTCCAATGAGTTGGTTTGCCTTATTGCATCTATTTTCGATCTCGTCTTCTGATTTGCCATTTGATGATATTATACTTCCTAGGTACTTGAAACTCGTTTATGTGAATCGTTGTTGCTTCTTCTTCTTTAGTTATAGTCATTACCCCTGTTTTACTTGTGCTAATGTTTTGTTCCCTACACATTTCGTTTAGACTATTCATGTGGTCTTGTAATTCAGCTTCTAATTTTGCTATTAGTGCTTGACCGTCCGCAAACATGAGTTCTCTAATGGTTAGATTTGCAGATGGTTCTTCTTCTGTATTCTCGTCATGCGGTGTTCTTGCGGTCTCTGTTTGGCTGGTTTCTTTACATTTTGTGTCTATATATATATATTATGAACAAGAGAGAGGACAGGACACAACCTTATCGTACTCCGTATCTTATGGTGAAGGGTTCTGAGTGTCCTCCCTTGCTCACACTGTGAATTCACTGTTGTTGTATAACCTTCAACATAGGTTTGTTAGATGTGTACTCACTCCATAGCATTTAAGGAATTCCCACAGCTTGTTTTTATCTACTCTGTCAAATGCCTTTTCTTGGCCGACGAAGGCTAAGTAGAGTTTTTCGTTGAATTCGATTGATTTTTCTATAAGTTGTCTAAGAGCAAAAATGGTATCTGTACATCATTTGTCTTTCCTAAATCCAAGTTGCGTTTCGCTTAGCTGGGGGTTTATAGTAGTTCGTAATCTTTTCTCAAGAATTTTATAAAATATTTGTCCGGTATGACTCAACAGTTAAATGCCTCTGTATTGTGTGCAGTCTCATTTGCTGCCGTTGTTTTTTTCCAAATTGGGATAATTCTGGCGTTTCCCCAGTCTATTGGTGTCTGTTGTTCTACCCAAACATGGTTGAATAGTTTATGTAGCCATACTGTTCTTACTTCTCTTGCTGCTTAAATGAGTTCATTTGATATTTCATCTTGTCCTGGTGATTTGTTAAATGGAGCTCACCTGTATTCTAAAATTTCTTCTTTTAGCATGTCTGGTTCTAGTTCTTCGGTGGCATCTGTGTGGGTTTCTTGAATTCCTGTGACATCTAATGGGATGTTGACAACAATATTTACAACTATTAAAAAACAACAACAGACAAGCAGCATGTTTGGTCATTTGATGAGAAGAGAGGCATTTGAGAATACAGTGACAACTGGAGAGATCACTGGGGAAAAGAGGCAGAGGCAGACCAAGAGAAATTATGCTGGATGCACGGAGACGGTGGCATGGAGAAATATTACCAGAAGAGTTGATCCAGCGCACCAAGCACCGAAATCTGTGGAAAGATATGAATACCCACGCCAGTTGGCAAGGCACTAATGATATATATATATATATATAAGAGATGGGGGAAGGGGGGAAGAGGGACAGAGACGGCATATGTGTGGGTGTTTATGTATGTGTGGGTGCGGTGTTTGAATCCATATCCATCCATCATGTGCCATGCCGGTAAGCGTGGGCGGTCATGTTCTGCCATCTCACTCGATCAACAGAGTCGTGGATCAGTTCCGTGTTTCTGTCTCGACCATGCCACAAGGCCAAGCCATCCAGATACTTGTTTCTAGGTCTTCCCCTTGGTCTGTTCCCCTCGATCTTACCAGTTGTCACCAAGTTCTCCAAATCATTTCTTCTCATAACATGCCCAAAAAATTGTGAATCCATATGCGTGAATCGATATACGTTAAGGAATATGAAACAGATTTGTATATCGCTCACACTGTAAGAAAATACATTAGCTGTCAAGACTCTTCAATACCGCACGCTGGAATACTCCAGCGAAAATATCAAACTCAGACAGAGAGAGAGAGAGAGAGAGAGAGAGAGAGAGAGAGAGAGAGAGAGAGAGAGAGAGAGACAGCGAGAGAGAGACAGAGAGAGAGAGGGAGGAGGGAAGGGGAGATAGAGAGAGAGAGAGAGAGAGAGAGAGAGAGAGAGAGAGAGAGAGAGAGAGAGAGAGTGTGTGTGTGTGTGTGTAGATTATGTCGAAATGTATCACAAATGGCATAACTCAATGAGAAAGTACAAGATACAAACAGTAGTTCACATGAACCGTCTGTATCAAAAGAGGTAGCTAAAATGGTTAGATGCATTCCGTACAAACATTAAGGGCATTGGGTTGTTCTTGTGTTAGGCTGAAAGGCCAGCAGGGAATGCATCTCTTGGTGGTATTTTTCCTATGGACAAGGGGGAGGTGGTCGTGCGCTTGTGGGACCAGGTGGAGAAGACAGAGGAACAGATTGAGAACCCACATGTGGAAAGAATGAGATTGCGGGGGGGGGGGGGGGGGGGGGTCGGGGGGTTCTAGAAGAATCTCAAAACTGAGAGGGAAGACCAGGAGAACTTTTAATCAGATAGCGGTGGGAACGATTAGTAGTATGACTCTTCACTGGCTGTTGAACGAGGGGACGGAGCACTTATGGGAATGTCCTGAGTGCAGTGATGTCGGTTCTTAACTCAACTCAACTCAATAACTCTTGTGTCTTGCTTGTGAATCATCTGGAAGACAGGGCTTTAACTCCTAAGTCATATGCATTGACATCATGACATAAAGACATAAAAAGTGCTTGTCTCTGTCGGAATGAGGTCGTTGGCGAGACTTTTCTCCCGCCGAGGCACCAAAATCCATCCCATATTGATACCCATAAAGCAGTCGGGTTTTGCAGTGACTTCACGTCTGCTGAAAGGAAAGGTGGGAGGTAACCATGTCATGATTCAGCACACCATATACAGACCAATCAGCCAGTCCTACAAGAAACAATTGATTAGAGGTATTAGATGTCAAGATTTGTTTGGTCACGTTATGAAAAAAATAAAAATAAACTGGAGAGCTTGGTGACAATTGGCAAGATTGATAAGAAAAGAACAAGGACAAGACAGGGTAATAAATACCAGAGCTGACTCACGACTCTGGTGATCGTGTGAGATGTCGATCGAAACATAATCACCCACGCTTATCGGCATGTTACATATTGATTATGAAACATACTCGCCACGGATTTTAGGTAATTTATTTTCAACAGACTCCAATCACTGCCAAGAGGGTGGAAACTGTCCAACACAACATACATAAATTAGCATTCAGTTGAAAAGCTGACGATAGACACCAAATGTGTAAAGAATCTGCAAAAACTAAAAAGTGAAGATCACTTCTCCGCGCCATGAGAAGTATTGTGTATATAGTGCTAGCCCCATATTGTTTATTATAGACCAATCGGCAGTCGAAGGTTGATGGGGACAATATCACTCCGACTGCCTTTATTTTCCAGCACATTTTCTGGCATTATCGACATGGCAGCCCGGATCAGTGTCTACAAACTTCCCCTGTAGAGTTTGCAGTTTGTTGAAAATACTTCCTGTCACTTCTGTTATTATAAGTTGTCACATTTTAAGCTAAAAGAAGTGACTTACGACGTCATTTGATAGTAGAGGGGCTAGTGTCTACCAAGCACACCACTTTCAGTTGTTCTGTTTCATGTGTTACCCAAAATTTCACAGTTGCCTATGTGTGTTATAAATGCCAATCAATGCATATAGAAGAATGGAGACCAGCATGGCCGAATGGATATTAACGCTCGCTCTTAAACTTCCGATATGCTGATGCCGAGGTAGCAGTGTAAATCCCTACACAGATAAGTTCGACTAAAATGTTGACTTCTCGTCCTTGACTTGGGGGAGTACCTATTATTACACGTACCTCAGATATCGGAGTGGGTGTGCCTGGTGGCCAGGGACAGGTAAAGCTAAGCCACACGAAAAATCAGTCGACTGCACTAGAAGTAGGAGCACGTGTATGAACTACGCATGAGTTCAAAGCGAGCGAATGCAATGTGTGTGTGTGTGTGTGTGTGTGTGTGTGTGTGTGTGTGTGTGTGTGATGTGTGTGTGTGTGTGTGATGTGTGTGTGTGTGTGTGTGTGTGTGTGTGTGTGTGTGTGTGTGTGTGTGTGTGTGTGTGTGGTGTTACATTTACCAACCACTTTCTGCTCTACAGATTTCTGCTCGAATATGGACACTACGACGCATGCGCAAGTGCAATACTTCTGCGTCTTATCTGGCAACATTGGCTCTATCCGACTGTTTGTTTTTAATTCTTTTAGTTGGCAACGAGCTCCAATATCCATGGATGGTGGGCGTGTTGGATCTTCAGGTTAGTTTAATCCATAGTAGATCCATATCACTTTTCGTAAGCACTCGTGTACATGTCAGTTTAGCAAACCATTAAAATCATGTGATATGAACCATTCAGTGATATTATGGAACAAATGACATCTGAAAATAAATAAATTAATTAAATAATGGAAAACTTAAACGCAAGCACCACAACCACAATTCTCCAAAACAGCGTATTACTATTAGGATGTTGGTTTCGTACATCTGTGGCAGTAGTACGACGTGCTATCTGCTACGCATGTGCGAGTGTATGTAACGGTGTATGTGTGTACATACCAAGAGTAGGGCTTGAGGCTGATATCCTGGCAGTACTAGTAGAAGTAATAAATCTCATTAAATACGAGGGGAAGTCAATAAGTAAGTCACAAATGGCTGTAGAAAAATAATTAACTATCATAACAACTTGAAACCAGTTTATTTTTATACATACATTGTCCCTTTATTTCTCAATATAATTTCCACCAACATTGATGCACTTATCCCATCGTTTTATCAGTCCTCCTAAACCTACTGCATAGAACTGCGTGCTCTGTTTTCTAAACCACGTTTTCACTTCAGATTCAATTTCGTCATTCGCGAAATGTCTCTCGCCAAGGTGGGTTTTCAGTGGACCAAAAAGGTGGAAATCGCTAGGGGCTAAGTCGGGGCTGTAATGTGGATGTTCCAGAACTTCCCACCTTAGTTGGTTAATTTTCTCCTGAGTTAATCGAGCCGTATGTGGTGTGGAGAAGCAACACTCCTCTAGTCAGCAGTCCTGGACGTTTTCTTTGAATTTCATCATGAAGCATCGATAGAACGTCACAGTACGATTCAGAATTCCCGTTGTCACATTTCTTCTTGAAATTGGTTAAAAGCATTCCTTGACAATCTCAGAACACTGTCAGCATAACCTTCTCTGATAATGGCGTAACCTTGAATTTTTGGTCACAAGGCGACGAAGGATGTTTCCATCGCATTGAAGCTCGCTTTGATTCGGGCTGGTAGTGATGCACTCATGATTCGTCCCCAGTAACAATCTTGTTCAGCATTTCTTCTCCTTCATCTTCGTATCGACAGAGATGATGCAAGGACAAGCTAAATTGGTTCATTTTGTGCTCCTCCTTCGATTGTCTGTGTACCCATCTTAAGTACACTTTATTAAATCTCAATCGGTCGTGCATTATGTTGTATGCTGAACCATGTGAGCACCCTATAGCAGATGCTACAGAGTCTATCGTTACTCGCCTGTCACCTCTAATCATCTTCTCCACCCGCTGCACGGATGCTTCTATTGAAATCTCACCGGACGACCAGATCGAATTTCATCAACAATTTTAGAGTTTCCTTGAGAATTTTTTTTATACCCAGATATGCACCGCTTTACGGGACATTCATTTGTCAGCATAAACAGGAAGTATTTCCTTATGAATGTCCTTTGCAGGCAGCCCTTCTGCCCACAAAAAACGCACAACAGCACGTTGCTCTTTGGTTGTACACTCCGTAAGTACAATCGCCATTTTGTTTATGCGCTGGGCACGCACATGAGACATCTAGTCCCACCTGACGAACGGGAATATAAAGTTCAATGTTGCTGTCACCTAATGACACCTGTAGAAAACACCAACTACATTTACCTGCCATCCCACTGAACTGTGTGACTTACTTATTAACTCGCCCTCGTAGTAGGAACAATCTTACCCAGATGCAGACCCTAGTACTGATCCCTGTGATAGAGAGATGGGTGACTAACTATGACGCATTCTGCACAAAAGAGGACGAAGACCACGAAGGCTGCATGTAGTCACAGGCGGAAAATTGGGTGATCAATATTACAGTACGAATGGGAACGGCGGTAGCTTAATGCTAGACGCTCGCCTTCCGACCCGGTGGTCATGGATTCGAATCCACTTGGGGGGGGGGGGGGTTTATAACTGCCCTAGGCTCCCAGCTCCATCCAGCCTAAAATGAGTACCAGGAAATATCTTGGGAAGTAAAGACAGCCACCGCTATACTGACATCATCCACTGCCTGCTGTTTGGTCTATGACATGCGGTCTAACATAATATGCCTAGTGCCCCTTAAGGTGTGTAATGGGGCTCTTTACTTCACTTACAGGAGATGGGGAAATTGCATCAGTTGTAAACTACATGCAGCACATCTTTGCTTTTTTAATGGACAGTAACACAAAATAAATAAATAAACTACATGTGATCACTGTAACATCCTGAATCTGTGTCGCTATGAAAAGTATCTTCTTCTTCTGTTGTTTATTCCTTGTTGGAGCCTAGGCCCTTAACTAATTCACACCAAGCTGTCCTATCTGGTGCTGTCTGTCCTGTTGCCATCTCCTGCAGCTCCCTCCGTGTCCTCCCCATAGTATTCAACTCTGTGTCTAATTCTATTCTCCCTGTGTGTTAGGTCTATCTCTTTTCCGTTTACCTTGTGGGTTCCAGGGAAAGGTCTTTCTAATGAAACTATTATCAGGTTTTCTATGTGTGTGTCCTATTTCACGCCAGAGTTTATATCCCCTCACTTATTAACTCCTGGAATAGGTCTAGTTCTCTCCTTCAGTCCTGCGTTAGTGATTCTGTCAAACCATTTTAGTCTTTTCTAGGCTGGCACCTGTTATCATGTGAGTAATTTATTAGTGATTGATTTAGTCGTTCTTCGTTTTTCTGAAGCATGCAACAGTATTATTTAGCACCAGAGTTAAATATTCTTAGTTTGATACTAGTCTGAAAATTTTTTTCACTCATGACAATTATAATTAGCATGAAATCGTTACATCGATTATCTTTGCAGCATGGCACTGTTAATTACTTGGAAGCAAGAGCCATAATTGCTTCGTGACATCTTACTTCAATAGGCGGAATCATAGACCTATTTAGGAAGAAATGTAGACACAAATGAAGGGACAGGCAGAGATGCTCAAATAAGAATACAGACGGCAAGAGGGGCTTTCATGGAATTAAGAAATTTTTCACAGTCGCAGAAAGTTAAACACAGCACTAAACTTGGAATTGTCAACTCCAGGGTTACATCGGAACTACTGTATGAGTCAGAAACAGAAATAACAACTAATACAAATTACCAATAAACTACAACTGTTCACTAATTGATGCCTGAGCAGAATAGTGGGAATAAAAATGGTATGACAGAATCATCAATGTTGAACTCACGGAGAGAACTAAACAAATCCCAGTGAGCCAAGACGTCAGGAAAAGCCGCTGGCGCTGGTTAATGCAGCATAACTATAGTCTGTCCGGAAATGAATGCCGTCATTCACGATCAATTATTTTGAAAACTGTCTGTTGCGTCGTTATGAAATTTTTCCTGCCGTCTTATATTTACCCCCACCCCATGAATATGTCTTTGATAGGTCCAAAAACAACTTAAATCATCGAAAGCGGCGACATTTCTTTGATGTTTTGGTGAAAAGCTAGTGATTTCTCGCTAACAAACTTGTTTTACAGTAATGAATGCCCCGCCAATTCAGATGACGACACAAGGCGTATCCGGATTCGTATGGGAGTGGGTGCAATAAAAGAAGTAGCTTAAAAGTCGACAGGGTCGATTGCATTGCACCGGGTTATTATCCTATATGGCTCAGTCTCTTTCCGCAGCGCGGAAATCGTCGCCCAAATCACGAACTCCGTAGCCCCAGCGACGACCCTCGGGAGTCTCCGAAAAAATGGACTCGTGAAATGAAGGACGCGGCCCAGAATCGAACATACAACCTTCGGAGCCCGAGTCAGACGGTTTGACCACTTCACCATGGAGACTCCCGAGAGGGGTGCAATGTGTAATATTAGTAAAGACAGAGAATTTACATAGACATGGGGTAAATAATGTGTAAATTAACAGGAAAGTAGAAGGAATATATTTCTCACCTTATTTTTCATTTTCTTTTTGCTTCTTGAGCTGCTGGTTAATAATTGTACACAAGTATTCATGTTACTAGGATGCATTTAGCTTTTTATATTGAGTTCGTGAAAGCTTCCAAATAGCTGTGCGGTAATGTGCGTATGGAGTGACCAGAAATGATACCGCAATTTAGTCATCATGTGTCCATTTTTAAGGATCTGTTCAGCTGTCTGTGTAGTTTGTTCACACGTACACATGGGTGACAGACCCGTTTTGAGTCTCCTGAAAGATTGTCTACTCTGCTGTTTACTGTTCAGGGACGGAACATGATTACCTCTTTTGCACTATGAAAATAGTTGTCAGTGTCTCTGTAGTGGGCTTTCTTCTTAACGAACAAGATGTTGGTCCTCTTTTCATTGAAGTTTATAGATTTATTCGTATGCACGTGTGTTGTTCCCTAATTTGACAACGTGTTTGCTCTCATGTTTCTTGTTATGCCACAATATGTCAGTTTCCACCGCAATATTACTCTTCTGTTGGTATTCAATGCGTTTAGAGTGTGTGTGTGTGTGTTTTTTTTTTTTCAATACCAGTTGTTTGTCACCGCTGAGGGCTTGTGGAATTGAAAATTCATCACTATGGAATACAAACTGCTGCCATTGACATTGTGCTGATGCTGTAATGGTTAGGGCCTGAAATTCGTCTGAATAGTTGGAGCAAAATATCCCAGTAAGCGTGCACATGGATTAAGGTCTGCGATATGCTCAGACCTTAATCTGTGTCGGACGATTCCAATAGGTTGATGACTGCTCTCGGTTGCATAAAATTCAATCCATCCTTTCTCCAATAGTCCTCTTCCTCATTCATATATGGTCCCCATATTCTTCCAGTAACTTTTATCAATATTTAATAGCGCGGACCGTATTAGTATCTTGACGTCAAACAATTTGAATATAGTATTGTCAGCTGGCGCCTGTCCTTTAATTTTAGCACACACAAGTTCTATAGGGTTAAAATGAGAATGGTACGGTGGAAGTCTCAATCACCCATGACGATGCTCTTCTATCAACTTGTCGATTTGATATTTCTTGCTTTTTGGCGTCTGTTTTACAAGGGACAACAATTATAGCTAGAAATACGTTTCTGGAAATGGTATGTTTTCCATTCGGAGCCATATCTTTATTGCTCCCTTTGTGCTCGATGCTGTAGGTATTTTGTCTTCTTAGGCAACAACATTGATATCATGCATTGTCCATAATTGGACACGACGGTCTATCTAGGGATGGAAGCACAGTATTCTCGAGCCAATCTCTAAATACATTACCATTCATCTTATAATGATAATCCCTATTGTCTGTATGCTTTGGTACGAACACGAGCCCAGAATTCTGTTGTAAGCCATTATGCGTATTACCAGCATGGGCCATGACCAAAAGCTGTCCTATACTACTGGGCACATATCGCTTTATCTGTCCATCCACTGATTGCCATTCCTTATCACTTGTGTGGTGCGCATTGATCCACATTTCATCCAAGTACACTATGCCATAATTTTCTTTGCGCATTTCCCTTATTTCACATAGGTATCTGCGTCTCATGGCTCCTAAATGCGGTTGCTCGCAAAGAATATTTCTAACTCCCTTGTACTTTTAAAAAGTGAAGATAATGTCCTTATAATTTTCCACAAAGTTGTTTTGGATAGCTCTATGTTATTGTTCTTTCTCAACCAAACCCTAAGTTTTCTTACAGTCACTGTTTCTTTGGCATCCAGCATTTTTATAATGCTGGATAATCCTGGATATAAAATCCAAAATTTTTATAATTGTAGGAGTCTCCGTGGCGAAGTGGTCAAGCCTTTTGACTCGGTCTCCAAAGGTTGTGGATTCGATTCCGGGCCGCATCCTTCGGTTCACGAGTTAAATTTTTCGGAGACTTCTGTGGGTCGTCGCTAGAGCTGCGGAGTTCGTGTTTTGTGCGATGCTTTCCGTGCTGCGGAAAGAGACCGAGCCATATGAGATAGAACCCGGTGCAATGAAGTCGAGCCTGTCGACTTTTAAGCGACTTTTTAAAGCATTTATTTAATAGCTCGCCTTATGACATCTTTGTCAAAGCTGTCTACAATAACCTTTCTACTTACCGTTTGGTTATTGCGTGATGGTTTAATTCCAGATTCTTGCACCCATAGACGAAATGACCGTTTACTCAAACCCAATGCATGCACTGCACTGTTCTTTTTTCGGAATTTGTAATAGTATAAAACAGTTTCCTGCCATCAGCTTCTTGGCAAAAATATGTGTACAACTTCATAGCGATGCATTGAAGTGTATACACAATTTCGCATTCAATCCCATTGAAAAATATTCACACATTTCAATGTTAGCGATAAGTGGTAAGATTTTTTTTTAAAATTATCAGGTTTCATGAAATAACCCACATTTTGACGACACCTCTGAAAGCTCCCAGTTTAAACAGCGCGGGGTTCTTGGCACAAGGCCAATCACGTGAAACACGTAGAATATTCAACATTGAACGCTGACCCGAAAATTATATACCGCATATAAACAAACATTGAAATCTGCTGTACAATCTCCAGAAGAAAAATGTTTTTGTTGGGTGGACATGATGATAAGGTTATATGCTAAATCTCATAGTTTTCCGTCAGCTGGTTACTGAGATATGGATTTTTATATCGAGGCAAACAAATGTGAATGCACTATAGACACTCTCTTATCTGGAACTCACACGGCAAGCGAAATAGCAGCATACCTAAAACACTTGGAGAAGATAATTACACAGCGAGAGAGAGAGAGAGAGAGAGAGAGAGAGAGAGAGAGAGAGAGAGAGAGAGAGAGAAAGAGAGAGAGAGAGAGAGAGAGAGAGAGAGAGAGAGAGAGAGAGAGAGAGAGAGAGAGAGAGAGAGATGAATAATAATGGCAGGACAAACTGCAGGGGATAGCAAAAAAAAAAAGGTCGGCATTTCTTGGGTGTTTTGAGACCTGTGCCCCAAATGTGGAATAAAGAGCAGAAGAATAACAAGTGGATTGTTTATCAATATAAATTGTATAAATATAAATTAACAGATGTATATTATTGTTTTCCAATGTTTCATTTGCAGGGTTGGTGTCAGATATGGAATGTCCTGCAGATTATGTGCCAATACATTTCTGTGTTGCTGGTCTGTGCGTTT
Organism: Cepaea hortensis; assembly: GCA_963921405.1. Taxonomy (NCBI): domain Eukaryota; kingdom Metazoa; phylum Mollusca; class Gastropoda; order Stylommatophora; family Helicidae; genus Cepaea; species Cepaea hortensis. The sequence continues at coordinate 65,285,613 of OY992877.1, read as the reverse complement.
ACGGTTGAACGCTTCATTTCTGTGTGCCGACCTTTCTCTTGTGAGAAGTTCTCGAAAACATCCAGGTGGTCGAAAATCATCACCGCCATTTTGTGTATGTCTGTCATGCTAGCCATGCCTCAAGCATTTTTCTGGAATGTGAGTCCAGATATAGGCGAGTGTGCGGTCAGGAAATCCTTCAACAACATTTATGTCGTTTGGAACTGGACCTCAGATTTAGTTATGTTTGGCGCAGTTCCAATTGTGGTGCTTCTGCTGAACTTGTGCGTTCTAAAGCAGATCAGAACAGTGGGCAAACTCTACGTAACAAGCGATAAGCTATACAGACATGCGGGTGCTAGATGCACTTCAACTACTGCAACACTTATGTGGATTTCATTTTATCTCATTTTCAGCAAGCTTCCAGTAACCATTATGTTCACCATGCAATCAAGCATACAGTTTGGAGACAATATGAGCCTTGATGCCATGAAATACGACATAACATGGCAGAACTACCTGAGCTATTTTACAGCGCGAAAGATTATAGAAGAACTTGGCATTTCTCATCACGCTTGTAATATATTTATCTACGCTACCACCAGCAAGCAGTTCCGGTCACATCTTAAAGCGTTGCTGGTACATACTTTTGGGCGGAGAGGAACGGAACCAAGGAGCAGTCCTCCGCCAATCAGAACCAGACACTGTGCTCAGTCTAAACCTTGATCTATTTTTGCGAGGCTGGGGTACATCTTTTCACCAATGTCTTACCTGGGCCCTTAAGGGAAGCAAAGAATAGTTAAACTGTGTCCTGCCATGCGTGTCGTAAGAGACGACTAAGGGGGTTCGGTGTGAGACTGGCTGCCTCATCCCATAGAAACTGTAGCTGCAAAATTCGACCAATCATGAACACGTCTACAAAGGGCTTGATTTACGGCGGTTTAGGGCCTGTGTTAAATAGGAATATGAAAGGATGAAGAAGGGGGAGTACATCTTTCGTATGCTAAACTAAACAATGTAAATATGCAGAATTTCGTACTCATCAAAACGATATGCCTGGTGCTTAGCTTCGTGCCTGTCATTGGATAGCAATTCAATGAATAATGTTAAGTAATAGCTGAGGCCATTAAAGTAAAAGGCGTGGGTATTAGAGGAATTCCGAGATTACAGACTAATTTGAGAACTATCAAGAGAGGTCAAACAATGAGATATCAAATCATTTCCTCGTGGGAACAGTGAGCTTACAGACTTTAGGATTGCTACTGCATCGTGGGATTGACACACATGGGCATGACTGATGTACAGAGAAGTCTTTAGACATAATACAACATAACATCACATTTAGAGTTAGTTGCATTGAACAGTCAAAGAAATTTGAGAAAGGTAAAGTGTTACTGTAAGGAACAGATATAATGCCACGGAGATAATACAGGCTATTGATGAACAATGGATCATGTTGCGGGAATCAATCCAACAGACATTTTAAAAAACACCACTCCACCTAAATATAGAATTGAAACATAGAAAGAAAAAAAAAATGGATGACAGGTGAAATTTTGCAGATGACTGATGAAAGAAGTAAGAAAAAGCAAGATAAAGAAGAATATAATAGAATACATAAAGAAATAGCAAATAAATGCAAAGTGTTTAAAGAAGAATGGCTGAATCAACAACGCATGGAAATTAGAACAAACTATGGAAAAGATCCACATTCCATGTATCAACAAATAAATACAATAACAGGTAGGAAAACATGAAATACCACTGGATAATTAAAATCTAGAAACGGTGCAATATTGATGGGACAAGAGAATATAGTCATTAGATCTAAGAAATGTCTGGAAGAGCTGTATAGTGATAGGAGACCGGATGTACATATTTAAAAGAATTGCGAGGGTTCACCAATACTTGCAAGGGAAGTTGAAGATGCATTACATCGCATGAAGAAAAGAAGCGTACCCGGTCCAGACAACATTAAATTGGAGGAGGTTGAGGCTCTTTGTGATGTTGGAATCGAAATATTGACAAAATACCTAAATAACATCTACACTTGTGAGTACATTCCTAATGATCTATTAAAATCCATCTTTATAGTTCTGCCAAATAAACCATGCGCTTTGGAATTCTAAAAGCATCACACAATAAGTCTTATGAGTAATATCACAAAGCTGTTACTAAGAATAATTATGAAACGAACTAGCTTACCCGGCCCGGCTTCGCCCAGACTCTGGTGGGGAGCATCTCATTTAATTAATATAAGTAGTCATATGAGCTCCCGTTCCCGTTCCCGACTATCTGTCTGTCTGTCTGTCTGTCTGTCTGTCTGTCTGTCTGACCCTGCCCGGCATCGCCTGGCTCCTGGTGTGGGGCATCTCATTTAATTCATATAAGTAGTCATATAGGCTCCCGTTCCCGTTCGCGACTTTCTATCTGTCTGTCTGTCTGTCTGTCTGTCTGTCTGTCTGTCTGTTTGTATGTCTGTCTGTCTGGGAGGAGGAGGAAGGAGGAGGAAGGAGGAGGAGGGAGGAGGAGGGAGGAGGAGGAGAGAGGAGGAGTAGAGAGGAGGAGGGAGGAGGAGGGAGAAGGAGGATGAGGAGGAAAGGGGAGGAGGAGGGAGGAGGAAGAGGGAGGAGGAAGAGGGAGAAGGAGGGAGAAGGAGGAGGAGGAGGAGGGAGAAGGAGGGAGGAGGAGGAACGCAGGAGGAGGAGGGGGAAGGAGGAGGAGAGAG
>OY992877.1:65137760-65282706 GCA_963921405.1 Cepaea hortensis | reverse complement strand
GGCTACCAACTGAAAGGGAACAGGTCACCTCAGTTCATAACCTTGTTGTCTGGTATAGTTGAGGTTTTATCACATTCCCATGGCTGTACTTCCCATGGTCATCTTTATCCTAACATTTAAAATGTAAAAACCATAACAAAGCATATAAAACATTACTGATATTTGATATAAACGTGTAATACATATAAATATATACATATGACTAGCATATAAGAAATATAAAAAATTATAAAAATGATCACACAACGATGGAATTACAAACACGCCCACACTGATTGTAAATTAAACCACAACAAATGCCAAATTGCCTGCAGTTGTGTTTCGATTGTGGTATAATGCCATAGAGCCAGCAGCATGTTATAAAAAGAACTAAAAGCATTACCTTTAAAGCGAACACTAAAATCATCATTCATAGTAACCAAAGAAACAGTCTCCTACAAATTGTGTATGAGATGTATGTCATCACCATAGTTTTTATTTCCTTCGGATCTCAGATGAATGCCCTCCATTTTGGTACTCCCACGGAGACAACAATCTTAGGTACAAGCTTCCAGTGTTTAGTTTTAAGCTAGAGACAAACTAACATCTGAGATAATGTGGACATGGTAACAGGAATGATAACTAGCAATGACAAGGATAGGCTAACTATGAATATCAGAGTAAACGGAGAGACATTAGAACATGTAACATGTGACACCTCACCTATCTTCTGTAATAATAGATGTCTTTTTATCTGTGTGTGTGTGTGTGAGAGAGGGGGGGGGGGTGTGAGTGTGTGTGTGTGTGGGGGGGGGGGGGGTGAGTGAGTGAGTGAGAGAGAGAGAGAGAGAGAGAGAGAGAGAGAGAGAGAGAGAGAGAGAGAGAGAGAGAGAGAGAGAGAGAGAGAGAGAGAGAGAGAGAGAGAGAGAGAGAGAGAGAGAGAGAGAGAGAGAGTGCCAACTCTCCTTTCTGTTAAAGCCATACCAGACCCTATGTCAAAATGTTCCCATAATTAAACAGTCAAAGATGAAAAAGAACATCAAGCTTTCCATCACTGAAAGAGTAAAACATTAAAATTACTCAGCTAATTTTTAAACCAAAGGATAACACCCCCCTCCCAGCCCCTATTATGTATCTTAAAAACCAACCACTATAACAATTAACAGGCATTTGTGAAAATAAGACAAGTGTAAAAACTATTATATATAAATATATAAAATTATTTTTTATCTGTATAGTATATCAATCAGGATTCGTAACCTAGTGAATATTGTCAGTAAACCAGTTTTACACAAATATATTCACGTGACGTCTGAAAATAACCGCATTGCTTGTTATTAGCCAATATTCATTATATCTGCTTGATTTCACTGGAGACAGCAGCAACGTCTGACATCAGGGTTTGTTTAATATTTACACAGAGGTAGATTTATTAAGCAACCGGACTGATTAAATCAGCAGCTTTGGTTAAGGATAAAGAATAACAGGAATTACTTTATAACATACTTATAATGTGAAAAAAATTAAGTAACTCAGCTGATATGAGAATCTTCACAGTAATTGACTTTCATTAAAGCCAACACCATCTATGTCTTTCTAGGGCCCATAATGGAAGCAAAGAATAGTAACACTGTAACCAATCATGCATGTCATAAGAGGAGGTGAAGGAGGGTTGGCGTAAGACTGGATGCCTCATCATGTACAAAACATCAGCTGCAAAATTCAACCAACCATGAATATGTCTACAGAAGGTTTGGTGTGAGATGGTGGAGGGATTTTGTTCCATTGGAAAAAAAAAACAGGCAGATGAAGAACAGAAAGTTAATACCAACACATTAAACATTTCTTCATTTACAAAATGGCAGAATAACAGACAGAAATAATTGAAATTCTTTCTTGTCAATTTCTAAATGTAAATTTTATAATTAAAAGAAAATTAGTTAGTCGTTAGTCACGGTTCCAACTTTATGGCACAGGGTTACCCCCCCCCCCCCTCTAATGCTCCGTTCCTGTGCCAGTGAATATCACACAAAATGCTCCTCTCTATCCCGTGTAAAAAGTGGAGCAGACAGCAGTCCTGACAAACCAACAGCACACAGAGGCAAACATACATAAGACTGCTGACAGGATACCAACACAACAGTCTGCCACTAAAGTTACAGTTCATCATCAATGGAAGCATCAGTCACTAGAAAACCAACAGATGCGCACACATTACTGCATAAGGCAAAACCAGCTAGTTTAGAACATGCAGTTCACAGTACAAACCACCATGGACAGATGTAAATCCACAGCTCTGTGTCGCTCCACACTTAACTCAGCAGCTGGGCGATGGAACCTTGTACTACCAATCCAACTTGAGGAAAATTTGTAAGCAAACTGTAGCTAGAAACACTCCAGAGGCCATAACAGCTCAACAGCCTATCCACCATATATAAGTCCCTAACAATGATCTAACCCTTCATGCTAGTGATACACTTGCCAACATTATGGGGGGGGGGGGGGGGGGGGGAATCAGGCACAAAATAGCTACCAGGGATTGTTCTGGGAAGTGAAGGCAACCAGCATGATATTTACCACCTCACCCATTGAGTACCGCTTGGTTTATAAACAATATGCGGACAGCACAATACAATCAGTATGCCTCAAGGCAAGGAGTTGCTCCTTTATTTTTACTTTTAAAAGACTTAATTACATTGAAAGAATAATAAAATAAGAAACGCACATTAGATTTGGTACGTAATATATGCAATGCTGTTAGCTCCATACATTTAATGACCTTAACCATAACCGTAAAAGATTAACCTTGTAATCATGGGATTTTTAAAAACGTGTAATTAAAAAATCCATTTCCTAAGGAATCTTATTACCAGTTTTACACACCCACCTTAGATTGGTGGGGACAGCATAGAAATATGTTCAAATCAAATCAAAGACATCAGCAAGTACATATGTCTTGTCGGAAGGTTGATGAAAATGGCATTATCTAATAATCTGCAATTTGTTAATTGCTTTCATGATGAAAAGAAGTGTTGAAAATCCAGAAAATGGCAGTTCCACACACAAAAACACCAGCTGATAGCGGAACAGGATTGTCAACTTATACTCTGAGATTTGGAGACTAATCAATTAGTCTGATTACTGTGACAACAATATCATAATGGAATGTGATGATCAACTGATGAGAAATGTGCTAATCAGATTATTGTCAAGCTACATCTGTTCTTCTTCATGCTTCGTCAGAATATCAAACTGCAGTGCAGGGGTGTGATAGATGTATCATCATCAAGTGCCCTGCGGCTGGCGTAAGCGTTCATGGCTCTCCACAGATTTCGGTCTTTGGTGTTCTGGATCAACTCTGCCACCGTCTCAATCTGTCCAGCATCATTTCTCTGGTCTGCCTCTGCCTCTCTTCCCCTCAATCTTTCCAGTTGTCATGATGTTCTCCAATGCCTCTCTTCTCATCACATGACCAAAGAAAGCTGTTTGTCTCTTTCTTATTGCTGTATATAGTGTTCTAGTTTCATTAGCCTCTTTCAGGCAATCGTTGTTAGTTACTCTCGCAGTCCAAGGAATTCGCAACATTCATCTTAAAAACCACATCTCTGTTGCTTCTAAGTTCTTCCTAATTTGTTCATTTACATTCCAAGATTTGCTGCCATACAGCAAAACTGGTTCTATATAGCATTTTAGCACTCTCTTTCTTACATTCATGGATAGCGACTTATTGCATAAGATACTCTTCATTTTCTGAAATGCGACTTTTGCCTGCCCTATTCTGCTCTTAATCTGTGTTGTACATCTTCCATATGATGTTATAAATGCCCCTATGTATTTAAAATTATCCACTTGGTTAAGAATTTCCCCTTCTATTTCTACATCACATTTTGGTCTCCCCATTTTCTTTGATATCACCATTGTTACTGTTTTCTTGATATCCAAGGAGACCTTTCTGTGCACTTTCTGTTACTACAATGTCCAACAATTGTTGTAGGTCTGTTGCATTATCCGCCACCAATACTGTGTCATCTGCATAGCCTATATTGTTTTTATTATATCCTCCGATTAGTATTCTTGGCTTCTCTTTGATCTTTCTCATTATTACTTCGCTATATAGGGAGAAGAGATCGGGTGACAAGACACACCCCTGTCGTACTCCTACCACCGCCACCAATACTGTGTCATCTGCATAGCACATATTGTTTATATTATATCCTCCGATTAGTATTCCTGGCTTCTCTTTGATCTCTCTCATTATTACTTCGCTATAAAGGGAGAAGAGATCGGGTGACAAGGCACACCCCTGTCGTACTCCTAGCTTTATCTGTTCGTAACTACCCTCTTTATTTCCCATTGTAATTGCTGCTTCTTGGTTCCAGTATACCAATCAATCATGTGCCATGCCGGAAAGCGTGGGCGGTCATGACTCGCCATTTCACTCGATCACCAGCGTCATGGATCAGCTCAGTGTTCCTGTCTTGTCCATGCCATGTGGCCAGGCCATCCAGGTATTTTCCTCTCGGTCTTCCTCTTGGTATATTCCCTTTGATCTTGCCAGTTGTCACTAAGTTCTCCAATCCATTTCTTCTCATAACATGTCCAAAAAATTTTGACTGTCTACGTCTAATTTCTCTAATAAATTTACGATTTTCATTTGTCTCCTGTAGTACTTGGTCATTGGTGTTTCTGTCTGTCCATGATATTCTTTGCATTTTCCTCAGAAACCACATTTCTGCAGCCATCAGATGTTTTTCAGCTTGACTACACATTGTCCAAGTTTCACATCCATACAAAAGAACAGGCTCTATGTATCCCCTCAACACTTTTTCTCGTTTCAATTGACATCTTTTTATTAGTCAGAATGTTTTTCATCTTGCTAAAGGCTACTTTCACCATGGTGATTCTTGTTCTTATCAAGGCATCTCCCATCAGATGTTATGACTGTTCCGAGATAATTGTACCGATTCATTTGTTGAAGAATATTCCCACTTACTTGTATAATACATTGTGGTACTTCGTTCTTCCTAGTGACGACCATAACCTGTGTCTTCTTACAATTTAATTCCAACCCCAGCTGCTCACTGTGTACAACAACTGTGTCTACTAATTGTTGTAGATCTTGTGCATTGTCTGCAATCAATACTGTATCATCTGCATATCTAATGTTATTGATGTTTCGTTCTCCAATGCTGATTCCATTTATATCTCCTACATTCCTGAAAATATTTTCACTGTGTAGGGAAAAAAGATCTGGAGACATTACACATCCCTGCCTAACACCTCTCTTAATAGGTTGATACTGTCCCACTTCATTATCAATCCTTATGGCAGCTTGTTGTTTCCAATATATGTTTTTTATAAGTCTAATGTCTTTCCCATCAATTTGTAGATCTGCAAGCATATCTACCATGTTGACATGTCTAATTCTTTCAAAAGCCTTTTCAAAAGCACGTTCAATAACTGTTTGCAGCATATACACAGAATTTACTGTACCCTTTCCTTCTACAAACGCGCATTGTTCTTCCCCTATTTCAGGTTGTATTTTCTTCCTCACTCTTTGCATGATAATTCGTATAAAAATCTTTGTGATGTGGCTCATTATACTAATTGTTCTATGTTGATCACATTCCAAGGTTCCTGATTTCTTTGGGATTGCAATAAATACAGAGTTACATAATTCAGAAGGTATATCACCAGTATCATATAATGTGTTCAGCAGTCTAGTGTCTTGATCTAGTCCAAATTCTTCTAAAGCTTTAATCATTTCTGTTGTGATGTTATCTGCACCAGGGGCCTTGCCAGCTTTCATATGCTTAAGAACATTTTGAACCTCCATCTTCAAAATTGGCGGCCCTTCTTATTAAATATAATATCATACTGTTCCTCTCTGTTATCATTATAAAGGTTTTTCACATAATCTGTCCATACATGTAGAATCTGATCTTTTTCTATTTTGATTTTGCCATCTTTAGTTTTTAAACAGCCTGTTGGTGTACTTGTTCTTTTATTAGTAAGTTCCTGAATTCTTTTGTGCACTAATTTGGTATTTTGACTGTTGTGTTGTTTTTCAATGTCTAAGCACTTTTCCTCAAGTCATGCTTCTTTTGCCTCCTTACATATCCAGTATATATTCTTTATTACTCTTAAATCTTTCCCATAAATGTTGATATCTTCCAACATTTTAATCAGCTCATCATGTTTTACTTTATCAAATGCCTTAGTAGTTACCGAGCATTGAAATTGTGGAAGATACCATGAAACAAAACAAAACTCATGATGACACTAGTATGGCGACATATCATTCTTCTGTACACATGAGAGGTCACATTTGGCGATATATTATCCTTCTGCACTGAATCAGTCAAAATGTTTAAAAAGGTCCATTACTTGTTTTACAAGTCATTTGTCTTGAGGAAATGGTGTATATGTCACATAATAACAAGAAGCATCCAAAAGTTCCTGAAACCAGTTCTATTGTAAAAAAAAACAACCAGAAACATAATTTATATTACATGTCCATCATTATAGTTCCCATCTGTCAACGTTTGTGTCATAAAGCTGTTGTTTGCACCCACGGAAGCCATTTTTGACAATCTCCATCAGGTGATGCTAATCATACTTCTAAGAAAGGCTCTGATTCTGTCTCTTCACTTCCATGTGACATATCCATTCTTTCTCATATCTTCATACATTTCTCTACATTACTCCTCTCATCTTTCTAATGAATCTTTACTTTCTACTAAGTATTACATTTCCATACCTTATGTAATTACAGTCTCAGTTCACAGGTTAATATTCTAATTTCCTTGAACATATTTCCATCTTCTTTTAGCAACTGGAGAGGTTCTAAACTATAACAAGTGTTCCTTACCTCAGAAGTCAGAGTAGGTTTGCCTGATGGCGAGGGACAAAGGTAACAGGGAAAGCTAATCCACACACAAAAATCAGTCCATTGCACTAGAAGTAGTAGCATGTGTATGGACTACGCTTGAATTCAAAGCAAGCAAACGTTAAAAAAAAAAAGAAGAAGCGTTTCTTACATATTATTTCTTATCTTGTATGCTTTTCTCAAAACTGCATTATTTCTCATAATTCACTCATTCTGTTTCTACTATGGTAGCTAGATACTCTTTTAGTATGCAGCCAATATTGTAGTAGAATGGGAAAATGTAGCAGTATGGGTATATTGGGTGGGCAAAACTACAGCACGCTTGAGCATCAGGGTGGAATGGGAAGAAGGATGCTCAAGTCGTGACGTAGTTTGTTGTTAGGAACCAGTCAACATCTGGGCCTGGAAGAGAGAAGACGCCATGTTGTATGAAGGCTGTAGAAGTTGTCATCAAGATGCAATAAATCTCTATTTTTACTAAAACAAAGAACTCGTTAGTCCTATTTATCTGTACGCTGTTACAAAGGACTTAGTTGGTGCCCATGACACAGGATACGAACTTGGAGTGTCGTCGCGGAATCACAATATGCTGTCCAGGTCGAACATCGAACTAAAGTCAAAGTTTTGAAGATCTCGTTCTGCTTACGTCAAATGCCCAGAGACAGAATTACGGCACGATTCCATACTTATGTTGAACGAAAAAGCGAAGTTGAAAAATGGCCACTAAGTCGTCTATGAGAATTACAGCAGCCAAAAGCCCGGCTAGGGGTGGTTGTCTGTGATTATTTTTCAGAGTTCTCGTTGCTATCAAGAATCCTAGATGTATAGTCAGTCGTTGTCACCTGAGTACCTGAGTTATGAAAGCCGGCTTCCCAGGGTGAGTTGCTGTACAGTGGTGATCATCTCGCCGAGCTGAAGAGAGAGAAAGTCCAGTACGTTTTTTCTGGATCGTTTGAAATAAGAAGCTCAGGAAAAAGAAACCTTCAAGGCAAGTCGAATCAAGTAGAAACATTTTACTAACAGAGCAGTTGTCTACTTCTCGTTAAGATAGATTGCCTGGAGTGAACTAAAAGCCGCAGAATCGTAACCTTGAGACTTTTTTGAGGAATAAGAAGAAATGGAAAGCTCATTAACAGCAGCGATACCGCTAAAGAACTCTCGGAAGTGGGAGAGGCAGACTGGGCTGCCGACCTACTGAAATTATCGCTTTCCTGAATTACACCGACGTCGCTTTGAAGTGCCCTGTTCAGGGTGAAAAGAAGGTTCAAGGCTGGTAGGGGCTCAACCAGGGGCTGAAGTTACTGAGACGTTGGAAGAAGAACTCCCTAACTACCTGAAGTGCGTGATCGATTGGAGGAGCATTTCAACTGGCACAGACTCCTGGCGTTTGAATTCTACCTGATATCGAACATAGAAGAATCCGTCTTTCTTGGATCAGGAGCAAATTAGGGTAATTTGTGAACTTTAAATATTATTTTACGTACAATTGACTAGTTGAACAATTCTGTTGTGTAAAGTAAATACGATCATATTGTTAATTTAGCTGGTTACGAATGTGAATTTGATTTATTGGTGCATACATAAATATTTCAGCATGACAGAACAAGATTCATTAGCACAAGTTTTGACGGGGGTAGGAACAGCGGTAGGTAGACTTCATACGGTTATAAAACAACAGGGAATGGCAACTGAAATTGTTAAGTTTAGTGGACAGGCAAGAGATTTTAAGAAATGGATAACTTCCATAGAGAAATATGCGTATTTGGTGTCTGCATCAGATGAAGAGAAAATGAGACTTGCTTATCAGGCGGCAACAGAACCGGTTTCGGATCATATCCGAAGGAAATTAGAGGCTAGAGTAGATGAGACATGGGAGCAGTTCAAAGACGACCTGGCCCATAAGTACGCGGAAATAACGGATCCACAACATGCGTTTTCGGTGTTGAGACAGTCTAAACAAAACACTGGAGAGACGGTACAATTGTTCAGCGATAGGTTGATTAACCTGGCTGAAGAAGCATTCTTGGGACAGAATGTACGAGGAGAGGAGGTGGAGAGGATGTTAGTCGGGATTTTTGTAGATGGCATAAAATCCGATGGATTGAAGTTTAAGCTGATGAGAGAAAACCCTGAGAGGTTATCACAAGCTGTAGACATTGCGGTACAAGAAGAAAATTTGAGACGTAGATTTAGATTGAGAACAGGACGAGAAATAGGAACTAGTCGAGAAGACAGGATTGAGGAGCCTATGGAGATAGGACAAACAAGGTTCGGATGGAATAGGAGAGGAGGTATACAGACGTTACAAGGTGGTAATAGAAGTACTTATGATGAAAGAAGACATATGAGGTATCCTACAAGTGAGACAGTAGGTAAAACGAACAACACAAATATAGTCTGTTGGTTTTGTGGTCAACGCGGACATGTTTCTCGTTTTTGTGATAACAGGCGTGTCCAGTCGAATACACAAAGTAGAAATGGCAATAGCAGGTTGAATAGGAATGTTGAACATAGACACAGGAATTTTACAGGTACAAGAACGCAGGAAAACCGGCGCCCTACCTATTAAATAGGACCTGTAGTAGGAGGGAAAATAATAAGGTCCCAAGGTTTAAAGAATATGTTAATAACAGGCATAGTAGGACGAGTAGAGAATACTTTCAACTAGAGGAAATCAAACAGCTTACAGAAAATAAAACAGATCATAGCTCATGTATAATAGAAATAGGAAAATATAGAGTTCGTACATTAATTGATTCAGGAGCTCAGGTTAGTGTAATTAAAGAAAGTTTTTTGTATAAAATAATGAGAAATTGTAGAATATTTAAGAGTCATAATAATCTTCACTCTGTTACAGGACAGAATTTACAAGTAATTGGACAGACAATGATCAATTTTAAATTAGGGGGGATCAACGTAAGACATCTTTTTCATGTAGTAAAAGATTTAAATAGAAACATGCTTATAGGAAGAGATTTTTTAATAAAAAACGGAGTAAGACTTCTCTTTGATTTACACAAATTAAAATTCAAGGACGTATATGTAGATATGGAAGAAGACATGCATATATCGGCACTAGTTAGAATTAAAATGTCCACGACGTTAAAACCACAGTCGGTTAATTTGATACAAGCCAAGATAAAGAAAAACCCATATTATGTGGCAGGACACACAGTTAGAATCACTGAATTGCAAAAGGAAGTAATTGATGAGCCTGGTCTTGAAGTCCCGGATGGAATAACATCATTAGATAAACACTTAACCTTTCCAGTGATGATCATTAACAACACAGGTAGAGAAATTAGACTATACAGAGGATGTGTAATAGCCAAACTAGAACATAACGTTAGTGACATATTGGCAATGGATAGAGTGGAAATGCCGGGAACAAATTATTCACATATTTCTAGTGAAAGAGTTAATAACAGACACGGACGCGGAAGAAGAGGGAACGTACAAATGGATGAATTGATCCATCCATTCAGAAGAAATACAGCCAAAATACATTCACTAGACAAAATGACAAGGGAACAAGAATTGTTGGCACAGTTAAAAGCTCCACCAGAAAATAAGAAAGTATTAGAACAACTTATAAAAGAAAATCAGGATGTTTTTGCAATTAATGATTTAGAATTGGGAAAGACAAAAACAGTTACAATGGAAATAGATACGGGAGACCATCCACCAATTAGTTTAAAACCATATAGAACTCCATTAAGAAATAGGGAAGTTGTTGAAAAGGCAATAGAAGATATGTTGAAAGCAGGGATAATAACAAGATCGAAGTCAGAATGGTCATCTCCGATAGTAATTGTGACCAAACCTGACGGTTCACATCGATTCTGTTGCGACTATCGGGCGTTGAACAAGATCACTAAGAATGTAGCGTACCCATTGCCGGTGATTGATGATATTCTGGGGTTGCTTAATGGCTCTACATTTTTCACAACGCTAGACGCAAGATCAGGATTCTGGTGTATCCCGATGTCGGAAGACGCTCAAAAGAAGAGTGCTTTTTGTACTCATATGGGTTCTTACGAATTCTTACGAATGCCATTCGGGGTTCGAACGGCCCCATCTCACTACATGCTGTTAATAAATGAGGTATTAGAGGGTATGCAAAAGTTTGCATTGGCATACATAGACGACATTCTAATCTATACAGCAGGGGATGTGGATGATCACTTAAAACATGTCAGATTAGTATTCGACAGATTAAGGGTACATGATGTTAAATTGAAGCTTAGTAAATGCCAGTTTTTAAAAACAGAAACAAAATATTTGGGGTATATTATTAATAGAGACAGAATTAAACCAGACCAAGACAAGATAAAGGTTATTAAAGAGTTACCTCCTCCAACTAACGTAAAAGAAGTGCATGCTTTTATTGGAACCTGTGGGTATTATAGGCGGTTCATTCCAGGGTTCTCAAAGATAGCAGAACCTATTACTAATTTAACTGGAAAATACGCTAGATTTAAGTGGGATGATGAGTGTCAAAAAGCGTTCAAGTTTTTTAAAAATAGCTTAACAGTGGTACCACTATTGACGCATCCAGATTTGAATAAACAGTTAATACTATATACAGATGCTTCGGACAATGCTATAGGAGCGTGTTTGGTTCAACCATATGAAGGAAAAGAATCTGGAATACCAGGGGTTAAAAATGAAAGGCCAATTTATTTCTTGTCGCATAAACTTAGCAGGTCTCAACGAAAATGGACGACTATCGAGAAAGAGGCTTATGCTATACACTATGCTCTCCAAAAACTAAACTACTACTTACATAACACAAATTTTATTATTAGAACTGACCATATGCCTTTAAAATCTCTGTTAGAAGCTCCAGTGCAGAACAGGAAGATACAGACGTGGGCATTGAATCTACAGGGATACAATACGAAAATGAATACATTCCAGGTAGGATTAACACATGTGCTGATTTATTGTCTAGGATCCCGTATCCACAGTCATCAGGAGACACAGAAGATGAAGGTGAACCAGAGATCGACGACCGAAACTGGCAAGTGAATATATTAGATTCTGCCATAATAAATAGAGAAGAGTTTGAGAGTTTACCATCGGATCAAGAGTCTGAACCTAGAGCAGAAGACCCACATTTAGCACAATTTAATATGAAAGAAGAACAAGAATTAGATCCAAAAGTCTTACAAATAAAACAGAAATTAAAAGAAACGGAGGAGAATAAATATAAGAAGAATTATTTAGTTTTGCAAGACGACGAACAGTTATATTATATGAGTGAAAGGAACGAACAGCTAAGGAAATATATTCCAAAACATTTGGAAAATGAAGTTTTAAAAGCATATCATGATGAGAATGGTCATCTCGGTCGTGATAAGTTGGTAAAAGCACTTACAAGTAAATATTATTGGCCGAACTTATTTAAATCTGCTTGTAAATATGTAGATACGTGTGAAAGATGCAGATTAAGGAATATGAAAATAATTAAGTGTCCCTTACAAGATACAGATATTCCTCAGTTTCCTATGCAAAAAATTAGTTTAGATATATCGGGTCCTCACCCTAGAACATTGTCAGGAAACGTGTATTTAATTCACATAGTAGACGTCTACAGTCTTTGGCCAGAAGTTTATGCAATCCCAGATAAGAGCGCAGATACTGTCATTAATATTTTTTTACAAGAGTTCGTACCAAGATTTAGTTGCCCACAAAGTATACTTACGGATAATGGTAGGGAGTTTGTAAATAAAAAATTCGAAAAGTTATTAAAAGATTTGAATATAAAACATATAAAGACCTCATACTATAGACCTTCTTCAAATGCTAAGAACGAACGACAACATAGGACATTATACGATATTATAGCAAAGATCGTCGATGAACATGAAAAAGATTGGGATTTGTTCCTGGGACCAGCGCTTAGCGCTATACGCACAAATCAAAATGAGAGCACAGGGTTTTCACCATTCTATTTAATACACGGGAGAGAACCAGTACTGCCTATAGATAATCTGTTAAAACCAAGACGGAAATATATGGGGGAAGACTTTCAAGAGACTATCATACAGGAAATGCATAAAGCACACGTAAGACTAAAGAATAATATAATTAAAGCTAGAGAAAGACAGAAAAAGTACAAAAATGTGAATACAAAATTACAGGAGTTTAAAGTAGGTGATAGAGTTTATTATAAGAAGCATAGAAGGAACTCTAAGTTTGATGCTCGTTGGGTTCCAGGTTATTACGTTTTGGAAAAGCTAGGAAAAGTATCGTATAGTATCAAGAACCAGGTCACGGGACATGTGGCAAGGGCACACGTGGAACAATTAAGAAGAGATGAGGATGAGAGGGAAAATAATAATTATAATAATAATTATTATTCAGACACTGGATATTTAGATGAACAAGTCGTCAGAGGAGCTACAATAACCCCAGGTTTTAGAAAAGATCCAGCACAAAATCAGTTAATAACAACTCCAGTTTACGATGATACTCAAGAACAGACAATACCGAAAACAGTAGAAGAAGAAAATGTGAATGAGAATCATTATGATAGTATAAAGTCTATGGAAGAGGAAACAGGTGCTCCATTTAAGAATACTAGACAAGCAACGAAAAGAAGAATAGATAAACAAAGAGAAAGAGAAGTAAAAAGACAGAGAAGAATTAGAGATTATTCAACAAGCGGTGAAGATATGCCTATACTAGAAAGGTCCTTAAGAAATAATGATAGACAAATTAGATGGGATATTGAACGGAAGAGATTAGCGGCTGCTAGCGAGAGACATACAGGTGAAGAAGAGGAAATGGATGAAAAGTCAGAATCAAATAGTAGTATGGAAGAAACTAATAAGTTATACGAAGAAGAAGATATTGATGTGGAGATAGCACTTATTCAAAGAAACTTGGAGTTATTGAAGAACTGGAAACGTAAGAAGTAAATGATTAGAATATACTGCAGATGGCAAGATATAAATTTCATGGTGTAAAAAGGAAAGAGATACTTGATGAGGTATGTGAAACGGTGGAAATGGAAAATAAGTTTCATGGTGTAAAAAGGAAAGAGATACTTGATGAAGTATATGAAACGGTGGAAATGGAAAAGGCTTCTATGGATACTTTTCATAAATGGTCTTGAGGAGTAGTTAAGCATTGAGATAACTAATATGGATGTAGGTTCGAGTGAGGCATATATTTTTTCCTCTCTGTGATGGAATTGCTGGTTGATTTTATGTTTCAACTTCTTGAGTTTTCGTAGATAGTTAAGTAGTTAATGGTACAGCAGGTAGATGTACTCTATAGTAAATAGACAAGTTTTATTGGTGCTAGAAATACCGTGGTTAACGGTAATGATTAAGAAGTTGTAGTGATGTTTGGTACAAATCCAAGGGAAACAATTGGTGTGCCGAGCCACAGGTTAATTAGTAGATAGATGACGGCTGGTACATTGAGATGACAATAGAATAATCGCCACATTAGTAATAGATAAAATGAGTTGACCTGTAGTTTACAGTGCTTGCTTAAGATGATATTCCAGATATTATGATGTGTTAGGAGTTAAGCTGGAAAAAGATAGAAAATTGTGAGGGGGAGAGAATCAATGATAGTACAGTCATTGTTGATTAGTGATTTTTTTTGGGTAGAGAGAACAGATATTGTTCCAAGTCAAGAAATTGGTCTGTATATATATATATACTTGGCAGTGAGTTGTTTTGTTTTCTCGGTTATAAAAAAATAATGGAATGACGTGTGAATAGATATGTGTTACATTAGTTCGTATAAGAAGCCAATGTTGCTAGGTCACTTTACGTAGTTAATTATAAGTGAATTATATTATTTTTTTTGAAAACCTTCTCTTTAGCGAGAAAACAGTTGTTTTATTGAGTCTGAGTTTTAATGCCTCATATATAATATGTTTTTTTTTGCTTGGTTTGGTCCTGTAAAATGATTGTTGTTATTTGATTGTAGAATAGGATTGTGGTGTTCTTAGACTTTTGCGTACAAACTATTGGTCCGTAAAAGAGACCAGTAGTGATAGGTAGTAATAGAATATTTTCTTATGATTTGATAAAATGCATGTTATATTATTTTAAAATGTGTTTTTCTTTGAATGAGTTGATATCTTTAGTTAATATGAGGGGAAACATAAATTTTTGTAAAAAACTATTTGGGGGGTATGATGTCCTGTTTTGATTTTATTTCGCTTAACTCATAATTTAAATAAGTTGTTTTGTGTATTAGGTTATTTTGTTAGCAAATATGTTACAAATTTAATTAAGTAAGTTTAATTTTCAAATAGTTATGGTGTTGGCTAAAATAGAGAAAATACATAGGGCTTTATTTAAGACCCTTCGTTCAGAAAAGAGTTAATAAAACTACTAAGGGGCTAATAGAGAGACACATACATGCTCTTTGTGAATATTATGTGGCTGTGATAATCGGCATGAAAAGGTTCTTTTGGATATGAAGTATTAGAAACGAAGGTCGGGGATGGATATGTGTAAAAATAGGAGCTGCATTATACGAAGATATAAGGTTGGGTATATGACTGTGAATGGCAGCATATAAGCTGGGGTATATATATATAGGTGGACAAGGAAGCAGATCATGGGATGTAAGGGGGAAAGATATAGGAGCTGTGAAAAATCAGCGTTAATTAAATTAAAAATGTTCATGGAATATGAACGTTGGTTCGTGGTCAAAGATGAGATAACGGAAATATAAATTGTGGATGGCAATATAAATGTTGAACATATAAATGTTGAGAAAACTTATATCAACTTGATTTATAGGGAACAAAGATGTATTTCATAAGATGTATTTTTTTTTAAAAAAATGTTTACAAAATTTTTTTTTGTTGGCAAGAGAGGTAAATGTGATTGTGTTGACTATCCATTCCTTTATGTAAATGTGATTGTGTTGACTATTCGTTCTTTATACTTTTCACTGGGTGCGCACCCCTTCTTTACTTTTTCTAACTACGTTGTTTTCTGTGTTGTGAAAGAGTGAGGAATTTCATAATGTCAAGTGTATGATAACGGTTATACGAGCTGTTCTTATGATATATATTTTGTACAGGAACACTTTTGAAGAGCCAAAAACGAACAAGAAATGTATAGTGGTTTACTATATGGCAGGGGAAGGAGTTACGAATAGATTGTTTTACTTAAAGTAAAGTTGGTTTGGCGAAGATAGAGGGGTTGTGAGAGGTAAGGAAAGAGGGGGAATAGAGTAAGGGGATTGGGAGTAAAGACTTTTTAAGGGAAAAAGTCTTTAGAAAACATAGGAAGGTGTAGCAGTATGGGTATATTGGGTGGGCAAAACTACAGCACGCTTGAGCATCAGGGTGGAATGGGAAGAAGGATGCTCAAGTCGTGACGTAGTTTGTTGTTAGGAACCAGTCAACATCTGGGCCTGGAAGAGAGAAGACGCCATGTTGTATGAAGGCTGTAGAAGTTGTCATCAAGATGCAATAAATCTCTATTTTTACTAAAACAAAGAACTCGTTAGTCCTATTTATCTGTACGCTGTTACAAAAACATAAGTTGAAAATGACATTAAACTGCATTACTCAATAGGAAATGAACAAACGAATGAACTTTAATTTTAAAGGGTTGAGAATTGGGCAGAAATGATAGAGGGAGAGAGAATTTGTATAGGGAAATTACCAGAACAAAAGGGAAAGCATATCGTTTCCCAATATACACCAACAGAGGTAGCCAAATATCTGCAGATAAAAAGAAAGTTTTAATGAGCACAGACAAATTATTCGTCTTGGGAAGTAAAGGCAACCAGTGAGATACTGACCATATTATCCACCGAGCGCCGACTGTTCTATCAAATATGGGTCTAGCAGAATACGTCCAACGTGCCTTAACTGATTCAGTGCCAAACAAAAAGTAGGTTTGGAACAAACATGGTACACAATCAAATGAACAGGTGTCATGTCAATTTCCTGTTACCGAGCATTGAAATTGCGGAAGATACCAAGTAACAAAACAAAACACACGATGACACTAGTATGGCGACATAAGTAACAAAACAAAACACACGATGACACTAGTATGGCGACATAAGTAACAAAACAAAACACACGATGACACTAGTATGGCGACATAAGTAACAAAACAAAACACACGATGACACTAGTATGGCGACATATCATCCTTCTGTACACATTGGAGGTCACATTTGATGATATATTATCCTTCTGCACTGAATCAATCAAAATGTGTAAAAAGGTCCATTACTTGTTTTACAAGTTATATTTGTCTGGAGGAAAGGTAACAGTGAACTAGTCGATTAGTCGATGGATCAACATCATGGCACACAGTTTAACCCATAAGTGCTCCATTTTCCTCCTAACTCAAGCCTGAGTCTGGAGAAACTCAGCTCAATGCACTAACTCCGTTGCATTGGCGAGGATCCTTAAATACGTTTTTGGGTAGATTTTTAACTCGAAATTTTGCCCAGGCAGCGCCGTTAGGCTACTCTTTTTCGATTTCCAACTGCCAAGGTATTTTTTACGTGCACAACAATACACACAAGCGTCCGATCTCACTACCCAGCGACCAGGGGAAATTTTATTACTGGAAGTCCAGGTGTATTTTTAAAACATAAATCCCGGTCCTCACCGGGGCCTGAACCCGGGACCTCCAGCACTCGAGGCGGACACCATACCTCGAGACCATGTGAACTGCAGGAACACATAAATTATGCCGACTGAAAGTGTGTGTACGTCAGATCATAATAAGAAAACTAATATAGTACAACTTATAAGCCAGAAGAAATTAAAAACCGATAACAGGAAGGATCAGAACAATAACCTGAGATTTAAAATTAAAAAAGTAACTCTATCAAATAAGCAGCAGAGAATACTGCTTATCAAAGTAATAGCAGAGTTGGCAGTACTGAAATCAAAGAGATGATAGCATAGAATAATGGAAATTAAAATTACAAGTGGCAAGTGTTTTGTGGTGCAAGGTTCAGTTTGAGATTTTTTACCAGGCCCATTAAAATAACATAAATACAGAAAATAATGTCGGAGGTCAATACAAGTATAAATATTTATACATTCTTAAAACATGCTGAATGAGGAATCACCTGGTACACATTTCAGAATCATGTGAGTATTATGTAAGGAGACCTACACATTTAAACAGCAAGTATAGTTATTTATGTAACTCATCTTCTGCTTGGAATCTGATCCTATACTGACTAATTAGTTATGCCTGTCTGTCATCGAACAGGTTTACCTGAGGCTGCCAAAAAATATAGATTTGCAGGTCTTTTTTCAACAATAACAAATTTTATTTAAGATTTTCACTCACGACATACAAAAGAAGCATTTCTGACCACATAAAAAATTATGACAACATAAAAATATATTTCCATTATTTAATTCCTTTTGTTTCTCTGTATGATTCTCCATTTCTTCTTCTGCTTTTGATCTTCTAATGCAGCACAGACCCTGAACCAACTCATGAGAAGCCCTCCTGTTCTGTGCTCTCTTCTGCAGCTCCTCCCATCCCTGTTTCTAATTCCCTTCTCCGTGTTTTAAGATCTCCCTCTATTTCTTTTGTCCCGTGAGTTAAAGGGGAAGGACTTTCTAGTCATTTCTCCAAGGTGTTTAAGTAAAAATATACAAATAGAATAAACTAATTAAAATGACTCCTTGATCAGTCTAGTGAATGAGGCTTGGTCATGATTAGTTGATGATGCCCAACTTAAGATCTGGAGCTAGATTTATACTTTTCACTACTATCACTACTCAAGTGACTATTCTCACACACTACTCAATCCACTATCATTATCATGCACTACTCAAACTACTACCATCATCATCACCATGTCGAATATCTAAACATCACTGTTAGCATGCATGTTTTTCATGTGAAACATTTCTAAAATTAACAATTTACATTTAATCCCCATTACTGATGAACTGCCCCTATCTTCAGTGATAAAAGCAAACTAAAACTAAGTAAAATATCCGGCACCATGGCACTTTGTAAAATCAAATACTTTCAAAACACATAATGGAAACAAAATTTGTAAACACAGATCACATCTGAGAAACAAATTAATATTTAAACATGGTATCTGTCACAAGTAAATAATACTTCAGTGGGTACCATCCCACTACAACAAACCAGAAATGAAAAGCATATAAGCCTGCAAAAGAGAAGAATGGCAATACACAAAAAAATAATAAAATCACATACTTAAAAAAAATCTTTCCAGGTTATCAAAAGAGAACAAAATCAACGTAACAGTGATTACCATATTCTCAACAGTCAAGGACAGATGATAATGACCATAATATACTAATAAATGCATAAACAGCTGTCTGTCTGCTTTACTGCTATGCATATGTCATTTGAAGGAATAAGCCATTGGGCATGTTCTCCAGGACTGTCATCTATCATCATCATCATGATGTGCCCTGCCAACTAGCATAGATCCCCATGTCACTCTGCAGATCTCAATCCTCGGTGTTCTGGATCAACTCTGCAATATTTTCCCATGCCACCATCTCAGTCCATCTTGCATAATTCCTCTCATTTTGCCTCTTTTGCCACTGATCTTTCCCGCTGTCATATTTTTCAATGCCTCTCTTCTCACTACACGACCAAAGAATGCTATTTGTTCTTTCTTATGGTTGTGTAGAATGTTCTACTTTTATTAACAATCATTGTTACTTAATCTGGTAATCTAATATATTTGCAATGTTCATCTCAGGAACCACATCTCCGCTGCTTCCAAGCTCTTCCTAATTTGCTAATTCAATCTGTCATCTGTACGGCAAATTAGTTGAAAGATACACACCTGAATTACTTAACACTATATTCAAAGCTGTATGCAGTATATCCTTGGTTTGCCGACTTGCTGGTAGGCTCAAGGTGATGCAGACGAAGGCATACCTCAGAGTAGCTACTGACACAGATCACCCGTTGTATGAGGCGCTGGACGCCGTTAAGGGAAATCATGGATGGCTCAGGCGGAGGATACAATCAGACAGGTGTGCATCTTGGAGAACATTAGGCGAGGAGAGGAGTGGGTCAGAGTGCCAGCAGAGCAGTTAGACCTTTGCAGAGTTATAATCACATTGAGCCGGGAGTGCAGGGAGTGGCCAGTAGAGACCACGGAAGTGGAAATCCAGCAACTAATTCAGGATAATGCTCGCCCTGGTGATGTGATTATCTACACAGATGGTTCGGTGTTGAGAGGTAGTAGAAGTGCCTGGGGGTTCTTGGCAAAGGCTAAAGGTCGATGTTTGGTACAGGAGAACCTGGCATATGATACCACATCTAGCTTAAAAATGAAGGTGGAGGCAGTCAGTGCAGCTTTCCACTGGATGGAGAATACGATACACACACACATCGTGATTTTAACTGACTCAGAAAGCATGCTGAGTAGGGTGAGGACAGGCAAGCTTTGAGCAGAGTGGCTTGCTTCGCTTTGGAAGTCACGGGTGGCAAGCATCGTCTGAATCTTTTCTCCGGGGTATGCTGGTGTGCTGGGGAATGAAAAGGCAGACAGATTGGCTGGCTCTGCAAAACTTGGTGGAGTATTGATGCATGATAAGGCAGACGTGGTTGCGGCCTTGTGGGAGCACGTGTACACCTCGGAGGAGCAAATGGATCACCATGGTCTGGCAAGAATGTGACAGCGAGGAGTGACGAGAGGATCTGGCCAATGCTCGACGCTTAGAGAAAAGGCGAGACACACATATAATCAGATTGCTACTGGTACTATTGGGGTTGGAACTCTTCGCTGGCTTCTGAGGATATGGACGGAGCGCTTATGGGAATGCCTCGAATGCTGTGATGTCGGTTCCTAAATCAATCAATCAATCAAAGTTGTATGGAACTAAAGACTCCAGGTAACAACCAGCCATTGGTTGAATTCATCATGAGAACTTAAGTTTTATAGTTTAAACATCAGAGAGTGATCATAAATAGAAACAAATCGTAAGTCTGCAGATACTGTTCCAGTGTGAACCCTTTCAAAACAAATCTTAAGGCAGGAGATGACACAGACTTATTAGACATCAAGCCCAACCAAAATACATGCAAATTGGTTGGGTAATTGTGGAGCACAATATTTAGGAAGTCTTCTTCAGATGACCAACAAGCACACAGACTTGCCATCAAAGAAGACAGCTCAGCAAAACAATTCTAGGCAGAAATTGAGAAACATAACTTGGTGCCAGCAGTGGATGCTGATTACATGGAAACACAGAAACAGATTTAAAACAAATGAACCACTTGCTGGAAATAACCAAACAAGACAAAAATGTAACAGTAACCAATGTGAAGAAATCAAAAAAAGCTACAATAAAACAAAGAACTAGAACAATTAACAGAACAATTACCCAGCCCTACAATCTTTCCAGATCCTGTCCACTAAAAAATAAAGATCAAGGTAAACCAACGGACGCCCATAGGAATCATCAGAATTAATGCCACTAAACGATATTATACTAAACATTCTAAAGCCCTTTGAAGAAGTGTCAATAGAATTTAAGAAAGTGTGGAAAGGTAAACCCACAAACAAAACTACTGATCAACAATGCTATCGATACGGACCAAAAGAAGCCAACAAAGCAATCCAAATATGATCATCTGATAGCAAAGATAAACGGATTTTATATGTAATAAAAAGTCTAAAGCTCTTCAAAGAAGGGCCAGCAAAATTTAAGAAAGTGTGGAAAGGTAAACCCACAAACTACTGATCAACAATGCTATCGATTCAGACCAAAAGAAGTCAACAAAGCAATCCAAATATGATCATCTGATAGCAAAGGTAAACCGATTCCATATTAAGTATTTCACGGTGTGACCAGATTTATGAAACCCCAAAAATCATTAGTAAAGTATAATATATTATGTACCATGTTAAAGGGGAAATGATGGGCATTGCAGATCTGTTCAGTGTTTTACTTTTGTTACTTCCAGAAACACATATCAAAGTAAAAATAATTTGGAAATTCAGGAACATATTTTAACTTATCCAAAGTATTTTGATAAATCAGTTTACCACAGTGTGATCTCACTGTTACATTTTGTAAACACAGAAAAGGTCAGAAAACAGTGACTGAACAAACAGTTTCTTAAATTTGCACATGTTTGCAAGACAACCTCTTTAAGGTAATGTCTCTAAACAACGATCACACTCCAGGGCTCAATCTCTACTCAGACAAACAAAACTGTAACCTAATAAATAATAACATTATAACATCATGCGTTATTGCTCAAAATAAATTACTCAACACTTTAAATGTTATTCTTGCTAAAATATACTATTTATTGTTACTTTTTTGTTTGTTAACTACTCGGACAACAGAAACAATCCATTACATTGAATGCAAGTCACTCCAATTAACCCTGGTAAATCTATATTTAAGTTGTACAAATATTTTAAAACTTTTAAAAACTAAATTACAATTAAAGTTACCTTCAGTAACTTTTCGTTTAACTAAAAATTTGTAAGTTTCCCCAAAGAATAGATGATAAAAGGTTATCAATAGTAAATAGCTCACGCTTGTGAAATTGTTACCATTATGCCAGTCTAAAAAACACACTCACAACTAATAATAAATCATTCCAATTCATACTAGCTGGAAGAAAGCATATGTTTTAATGCTTAACAATTATTTACTTCTGTCTCCACCATAAGTTTGAGTAAATATGTAAACTCGGAAATAGCAAAGAAACTAATCAGAATCCAATATTAGATGTTACAGCAGAACTGAATGAATACCACTGAGCTAGATATTAGACATTATGAAGTGAATCAGTTTAGCTGAAGTGGTTTTAATAATCATTTTATGAGGAGAAATGATAGTTGCATATCTTTTACAGGACGTCGCAATCAACACCAACATTTTTTGCTGTTGTGATCTCTTGGCAAGTTTATGTTCAGTAGTTTGCCATTGCTTTCTGAACGACCGGCACCTATACCATTTCGTAAAAAAACAACAATGCAATGCAATCTGCTGCCAAATCGACCCAGCTTATTTTGAACGCGGCTATTAGAGATTACGAACTGTGCCGTAACCTCATCGCCATGGATCCAAAATGATAACACATTCTCTTTAACTCATACAAAACCAAGCAAAGAACAATGCATGGAGTTAGTTACTGCCTACATGTTTGAAAGTCGTTTATATTAAGATGCTTGTTATAGAATTAATTAACTATCCTGTCCGCACATCAATTTCATCGTTGACCATAACAGAACAGAAAGGCTAAATGAAATACACAATGATTTTGTCATAAATATTGATAATGAAGCTACCCAAAGTTTAAATTGCAAATGAAAAAGGATCAAGTAAGGCAATCTGTTAAAATATAGTGCAGGTTAGTCAATAGCACCAACATAGCCAAAAAAAGATATCTCTATCTTTCAAGTAAGTGGTAGGAGGAACAATGACATTGCTTCGATTTTTAGAAAGCTGATAGTGCTATCTTGATTGCCTGAATGGATGTTTAGGTGTGACAATACGTTTCTTTTGTTGCTCTGGCCATATCCCTCATATTACTTGTAAATTCTATGCACACTCCCTTATTCATCATCAAGATAATTGAAAGAGGCTTTTCTTCTTCTTTCGTTCACTTGAAATGTCTATAACTGTAATGTTGTCTCTTGTATGAATTTAACTGTCTTTTTTAGTTCACCCTGTGATCCATGGAGTTTATCTTCCACTGTTGTTTCTCTAGGCTAGAAGGTTTGCCTAGATATGTCGTACTTAGGCAGTTTTGGAGTATGTGATCAACTGTTTGCGATGCCAATCCACATGGCCGATATGCCAATTTTGAATTTAATGGCTTTTCTGCGTTGGACAATGTTCTGTTCTTCGTTGTCAAATATTCCTTTCACTTTCACAGGTTGGCCTGGCATGCTGAGGAACTTTTCTGCACGTATTAGCATTTTCGTATCTATGCATATTCTGTGTTTGTGCCCTCCCCATCTTCTCAATCTCCACTATACGGACTGATTTCATTATATACCCACCCGCCTTGGTTCTGAGTGCTTGATTGTGTCCAGATCTCATAATGTGTATTTGATGTTGAACACCATGCAATTAACCCACATTCCAGGTGTGGTTGTAAGCTCTGCTAGTAAACTTTGCTACGTGTTTGTAAGCTCTGCTAGTAAACTTTGCTACGTATTTGCCCACTGGCTTCCCATGTGGTTCCACTGACTTTTCTCACGACGGCTATCTTCCTCCTCTGTGACTGCCTTAGAAATATGATAGTGGCAAAAAATAACAGTAGTGCCGTGAGTGGCTCAGAAAGTTTAAATTAGCCACACGAGCAATGGCATTGTCGTAACTGACTCAGAAAACTGATAGTGGCCACGTGACAATGGCATTTATGTGAATGTCTTAGAAAACTGATAATGGTCAAACAGACAATGGCATTCATGTGACTGACTTAGAAAGCTGACAGTGACCACACAACAAAGGCATTTATGTGAGTGTCTTAGAAAGCTGATAGTAGTAACTGAGAAAGCTGGCAATGGTTAACAGGGTGATGACAAACTGTGATTCACATACAAACGTGATAGTGCTGTTCATATCACAAGACTTCATGGAAAATGTCTACCGAAAGAGTAATGAGTACTGCTTAGTTTAGGTAAAAACTGGTTGCACACAGTACTGAAATGGTATATTGGTCAATTCCTAACATGGTACAAATGTTCTTTTCCCCTCATGATTGAAATCTTGGTACACCTTGAGAGAAAATTATATTGTACAGAGCTAAACAAAACACAGATTATATACAATAATGCAAATATTTCTTTTCTTAAAATACTAAAATATTAAAAGGTAGAACAACATGAAGGAAAAACATGTGTTACAAAAGTTACATCAAATTATTGGGCACTCTCACCATGTTTATACTTCACCTCGACACTGCAAGGTACAAGAGGAACATGATGAGATGAGATGAGACATCAAATTATAAATAAAACAGTCAATTAATAGAACAAAGCAAACTGTTTTTTCAAGATATATACACCAGTTACAAATGTTACATAAGCATGCCTTAATGCAGCACCCAATTACAGAAACAAAATTCCAGAATATAATACAAGAGCACTGTAAATGACCATACATGAGTGAAGCAAAACAAATTGTAGTTCACATCTCAATCAATCATAGTGGACTCCAAGCATTTAACATCAGTCAAGTGGTGGTCTGGTGAATAAGTGTTATGGGCAGTGTAAGTTCGTCTGAGTATCAGGCAGGAATCTGGAACTCTGTACGGTGTGCACTAAGTCCTGTGAATCAGTTAATAAAAACACATGAAATACATTGCGGAGATAAGAATTCTTTAATACTACAGACAATCATGAAGTTGACAGTCTCACAGAGATTTCTCTAGGAAAGAAAAGCAGCGAGGAAGGTAAGTTTTCACTTCACTAACAATATAATGACCAAGTATATGTGAAGACATAATTTTATACCCAAAATAACTTTTACCACAAAATTACTTTTACCGTTACCTTACAAAAATGAAACAGTTTGACATTCTTCAGAAGCAAGAACACATGTAGTAAATATTGCAAGCTTATTACAAATGCAGAACGAAGACATACATAAACTGTTTAAAATATTATCAATACTCACAGTCATCATCAATAACTACTGGGGTGTCTTCTTCGCCATTCTTGAAAGTAGTTGTGATATCACGGATAACACCTGACAAAGTAAAATCACAAATTTAAGTTAGTTATAAAAACACATCATGAAATAAATTTTAAAAGTTAGCTGATTGTTTTGTTACAGGATGTTACAATCAACCCACAGCTTTTTTTGGCTGTTTGTAATTTTCTAGGCAATTTTACATTTAATAGTCTGAATGAAATAAGTACACAATCAAGTATTTAAAATTACCATGGCAGACAATTCTGCCTGAATATGTGTGTTGTATTTTTCAACTATAAGGATTTATCTTACTGCTTTAGTGTGAATTCTGCATTATATACCTGATGAGGTGCAGTAAAATTTGCCAGGCAACAAATCATGTAATCTATTGTTTGTGTCTTCATTGTTCAAATATCCAAAGTTTCTAATCACAGCTGTAGAAATGCTGGAAGCAGAAGCAGCAAAGTGAATGGAGCACTGGCTTACTATTGCAGATGTCCAGCTCAATCCCCAGCTGGGGGAAGATTTACATGGCCCCAGGGTTGATCCAGTCTGGTTAGAATTAAAAACTGTATTAGAGATTTCTTTGGGAAAGAAAGTGGTTAAGGAAAGGAAACAAGCACCCCACTTCATAATCATGTCACAAAGAATATGTAAAGCTCTAATATTTCACGCCACAGTGGCTGCACCTGTCATGATATTCACTGTCATGCGGAAAGCCCTTTGCAGAATGGCGCTCTGATTACAATGTGTTGGACACACACTCGATTCTTAGCCTGAACCCCTGCTTCGAGCATTTTCAACTCCTTTAACATCCTGTGTTTACTACAGGGACAGAGGTCAGCATGGTCGAATGGATAAAAACGTGAGTTCTTACACATCCGGTGTGCTGATGCTGAAGTAATGGGTTCAACCCCTGCACCGGACAGTTGGACTAAAATGCTGACCTGTCGTCCTTGACTTGGGGATGTTAATTACAAGTGCCTCTGAAGTCGGAGTGAGTTTGCCTCATGGCGAGGGGCAGTATTAATAGGGAAAGCTAACCCACACGCAAAATTCAGTCAATCAATACTATAAATAGTCGCTTGAGTTCAAAGCGAGCATGTGCAAAAAAAAAAAAAAAATACCATAGGGACCATGCCCTCCATCACTGTTCTTTCAAATCCACTGCAATATTTTTATGTGGCCAAAGTACTTCAGATTCTAAGACATGATGCAATTTAAGAGAAATAATTTCTTCAAAATTGTAACCTTATCAAAAGATCAGAAATGGAATAAAGACAAAGAAGAAAATCATTGCAGATAAGTCACACCCTGAGCGTGTGAGACATCAGATGGTGCGTGATGGTGAAATTGAATATGTGTTCACATGCATCCATTGTAGATGAACATTTACAGCACAAACTAGTCTGATCAGTCACATTCACTACCGCAATGGGTTGTAGTTATTATGCCTTTTTGAAGCACAATGTAACAAACTATCGCCTGTCAAGACGGCCAGGTTCCAGTCTTAATCAGTTGTCTTGCAGAGGTATAGAAGGCAGTTTTGCTGAATGGGCTTGCACTTAAACTTCCAGTGTGCTGATGGTGGGGCAGGGATAGAACTCCTACATGGCTAGTTGGACTTCCTGTTGACTTCTCCTTCAGAGATCAATGGCTAACCACTGAATGTAAAAAACTGCCTTGAAAATCAACCTGCAATTTTGGTTGATCGGAGAGACCTGCGAAGGACATGCAACATTTAATCTTTATTATCTTGTAGAATAACAGCATACATTTTTTTCCCATCTGATCCACAGTGTTCAAACAATTATTCTCTAACATTTAAGTTGATAATTAACATTAGCCTCAATAGTCTTCTTTAGTGTTTGTGAAATAATCCATGATTCACACTCATTCTGTTGCCACGAGAAAGAAGCATGTTCTCAAAATGGTCATCTGTAACTATTTGTAACTAGACAAACCGACACAGAAGTGCACTTCACAAGCGAAACATTCTTGTGGTCATCAGAAATTAATGTCTAATATGTAAAGAGTTTCTAAACACAGCTGTAGAAATGCTGGAAACAGAAGCAGCAACATAAATTAAAATAAAATACACGAGAATGCGTAAATTAACCTACCCCAAAGTACCTATGTGTAAATGGATAAATAAAACATTACAAAAGTACTCAATAATTCCAGATTAAAACTACAAATCCGCAAGGGAACATTTCAAACACTCAATTACCTTCATAGTATTTTGTTATTTTTTCAGATCTCTCCTTTTCTGCTTTCATATGTACAATGCTCTTGTGTAGCTCACCAACAAAACCTAAAATATAGTTTTAACATATGAATTTTAAGTCTTGTATATGGACTTTCTGTTTCTGATGGCATAATTATTACAAGCCTTTACTCTCAGCTCTAAAGATACCAAATATAACAACCAATGTAGTCTGATAAACATATTTTAAAGCAAAAATAAATTTAGTACATTAACCCTTCAGCGGGCACAGCGTCCGGGAACGTTTCTACCCCCGAACGGGCAAAGCGTTTGAAACCACCCGATACTATTATGCATTGTAAAAGTGTGACCTCTCTGCTTTCCGAGACCTCAGATTGTCTACTTTCGGTTTCGTCGATAGCTTGACAACGTGGCCGCCATTTGCAAGCATTACTTTGAATTTGAACGGATTTAAAAAATAGTTTTTGTGGGTTTTACGCTTTGTATTTCACTTAGTGACAACTGGCAAGATCGAGGGGAACAGACCAAGAGGAAGACCGAGAGGAAAATACCTGGATGGCTTGGCCACATGGCATGGACGAGACAGGAACACTGAGCTGATCCACGACACTGGTGATCGAGTGAAATGGCGAGTCATGACCGCCCACGCTTTCCGGCATGGCACATGATTGATTGATTTCAAAATGGATTTAGACGATTCTTCAAGTGCTAGCGGGATTTCGCTGGGTTCAATTTAAGTGACATTGAAAGGCACGAAATTGACTCTTAATCGGAGCTAGATATCAGTGATCAGTGTTACTTTGCATTAGCAGTTGTGAGTCGGACTTTAAAGAAAGTGATTATGATTCGGAAAATGTGTTCGTAAATTGCCGTATAGATGACTGACAATCACAAACAATATGTTGTATTTTGTAAATATTTGTGTTCATGTATGGATTAGCGGCATTATTCACGTGAATAAAATATTTTGCATGCTTTTCCCTTCCTTTTTCTGTTTATTTGACTAAAATCTGTTGACTAACAACTTACTTGTGATATTTTTACTAACGTAATTCTTCTTGCCCGGTCAGGGCTACAAAACAGACAAATGTCTGCCCGGTAAAGGGTTAATTTTCAATTCAAGAACATAAATAGACTAAGATAAGAAAATTAGCAGGTTATCAGTTTTTAATAAAGCTATGGACATGGAAATAAAAAAACAGATGTCATTAATAATGCTCAGACTTATAAATACAAAATTAAGAAAAGTAATAATGTACCATGTGCTACCACTGCTACAACATCCAAGCAGTTCACTAAAGATTAAGATCAAAGTATTTACGTACTAGGTCTTTTATATCAAACATAAGCTGTAACTAAAGAAGAATAATGAAATGCCACTACAGGCAAAATGAGATGCTTAAGAAATGAATTCAGGAAAGACAGAGTGATAAATAAAGAACAAATATACAAACACAAAATGATATAACTACATTTTAAAAATAAAAAACAACATACCTTAGCTGGGGTCTTGAAGTCATCTGAATCCTACGGCACAAAAATAAAACTGAATCCTCATTTAGGTGCCCTGGGATTCAGAAGACTCCAGAATCTCAGCATAAGTGACTTTTCTGTAATTTTGTAAATGTAGTTGTATCAGTGTCTTTTTGAATGTGTGTGTGCTGAGAGCTAAATTGTCCATTCTATAACTTGTGATTGTGGTCTTGTATGGGTGACAAAATCAATGTTCCAATTTTGTTGATTTACTTTGTTGTATTTTCATAGTTATACTGCAGTTCAACACATTTCATTTCCCATTGGTGTCAAAAACAGAAAGGAAGAATCATCAACAATACATGTAAACAATACACCATGTTTCCACTGGAAGACAAAAAATTTCTAAACTTAATTATAGTACTTAATTATAATACCTTGAAGTGCTCTATGCTCTTGAAAAAGTTTTGCATATTCTTTCCAGCACTGTGATGGCAGGATATCTGTGAAGGTGATAATTAAAGCTGATTAAACACTATTTATGCTCTTGGCAAGGTTATATAAATGGCAAATGAAACTGAAAGAATCTTGGTCACACATAAGTGTAGCAAATAAACCAGTTTATTAAAAACAGAAAACAGCTTAATAACAATATTACAATAGAACAAAAATAACTATTAGAAATATACACCTTAATCAATCAATCAATAAAGAGACATTTCCAAACATTAGACAGGATGCAATGGACAGCATTAGGTCACATACTATGGTCGTACACACGTGACTGCTCATTTTTTATTCCTCTCTGTACATGTTCCGTATGCTTATTTCTTAGTGCTGTCTTACCTTTTCAGCAACAATTTCACACTAGTAATGAAGTATTCATTAGAAAGTCCTTTCACTGGAACTCACAAAGCAAACAAAACAGGAGGAGACTAAATAACACATGGGGAAGAGAATTAGAGGCAGAGATGTATAATGAAAAGGGCATAGAAGGGATTGCAGGAGGCATCAAAATACAGTGGTACCTCGGGTTACGAACTTAATTCGTTCCAGAACCCAGTTCGTTACCTGAAACATTGGAATCAATGAAAAAGAGACAATCCATTTCAAGATGAAAGAATCATTCTTTTTTATTAACATCCGGTCATTTACCCGAAAAAATGCAAAGAATACATGTACTTCACGTATTAAATAAAGAGGAAGAAAACAACCAAATAAATTAAATGTAAAATAAAAAAAAAGATTTAGTCCACCTTTCTTACCAAGAAAACGATCATGGGAAATTTGTCACTTTCTTTGCTATTCTGAATCATTAGTTTCGGGAGTTTCTTGTCGCTGTTTCTTGGCAGCCGACTGGGAATCTTTCTGCACCAAGAAACTATCAAGAGAAATTTGTCGCTTCCTTTGCTTCTTTCTGAAGTGGGCCATCGTGTTATCATTCATCAGGTTTACTGCCCTGTTAGCAACAAGTTTGTTTGGATAATGGTTCACAATGAAGTCTTTGACGTCTGTCCACTTGATGCAAATTTCTTTAATCCTGGCAGTTGAAACGGTCACAGGCTCCTCATCATCCTCCTTTAATGTCTTTAGCTGTTCATTCTGAAGATCCACAAGCTCATCTGTAGTGAGCTCTCCACTGTGGACCTCAGTCAGCTCCTCCAAGTCATTGCCATTGACTTCCAGGCCCATATTTTTGCCCAAGGACACAATCTCATCCACTACAGCTGCTGCGTCTGCCTCTAATCCTTCAAACTCTTCTCTCTCATAATCGATGGGGTTAACAAGGAAAATAATGAAAGAGATAAACTGAACACAGTGCCACTGCTAAGAATTCTTTTTACTGCTGTGTAGTAAGGCCAATGAAAGCGAGGCTGCGCACGCACGCAAAACTAGGCTAGTGCTAAGCAATGTTAGTACTGCGTGGCCTTCGCTTGTACTGTACGCAATCGTTTGTCTCCAACGTTTTACCTTGCTCTCTCTCTCGCCTTCCTTCATAACCCGAGGCACTGTTCGTTACCCGAGACAAAGAAATTTTGAAGTTGTTCGTAACCCAAATTGTTCGTGACCTGAGGCGTTCGTAACCCGAGGTACCACTGTATAGGTCAACTCAGTGTAATCTAGTTAAGGGCCTATATACCAGTGGGGGATAAAAGGCAGAAGAATAAGAAGGAGAAAGAGAAGAAGAAGAAAGTATTAGGTTATTTCAAAGATGTATTGACTGCAGACATCTACATGTATCTATGGTCAGGTTGGTCCACCAATATATGTATATAAATCGCTGGACCAATTTCTCGGTAATTTCCTAATCTGCCGCTATCCCGCTGTGCCTAATTTTCGGTATTTTGCCTAGTACCCTAGTACATGAAAAAAAATGCGTCACAAACTAAAAATAACCAACCAATCGTAGTCAAACCTCATGGTTAGCTATTGCAAATGTCTGCCCCCATAGGTTTGAATTGACTATGTGGTTTAACGCAAAAAAAATTTGAAAATTAACAATGAAACGAGCGGCTGATGAACCAAGCACTTCAGCAAGAAAGCAAAGTAGGTCTAGGATTTTCACAGTCCAACAGGTGATCGATACTTTGTTTATTCAGACTGAATTGGCACACAAAGGTGGAATATTGGCGCTAGATGAAAGGTAGACCTCTTTTCTACAATGTCTCCAAGTTACATCTTATTCTAACCACTTGTTTGCATGTAACTAACATTTTTCTATATCATGTTGGTTTTTTCTATTTAATGCTCAGGAGCCCAGGTATAAGGGACAGTTAGGTTCAGGGCCTCAGGTCTGGTAGGGTGAAGGCATCGGGTAGGACTGTTCTCTCAACAGATGTTTGCTTGGTACAGCAAACATATGTTGAAATCTTACAAGATATATCAGGTGTGAAAGTTGTGTGTCAAAATATGAATAATCAGTGTTAAACTGATGACAGTTTAATTTTAATGAACTGCAAGAAGTGTCAGACACGGCAACCAATGAAAGTGACAAGGACTAAAACTAAGTAACGCAAACAAGTTTTGGAAACAACCTTCTTCTTCTTCTTCTGCGTTCATCCGGAGTGTTTTTTTCAGATGTAAATGTGTTGTGTCAAGTTTATTTGCACCCTTAGGCTAACACATCCGTCTTCTGTGGGTGTTTGTTGACCGGGTTAAACTTCCCGGTTGTTTTGAAGGACTTTCGACTCTCACTGTTGTGGTGCCGTCCACATACCAGCTGGTCAAGTTGGAACGGCCGAAGACATCACGGTCAACCCTCAAGGGAAGGCAGGGCAGACCATGGCATTATCCGCCATCCAAGGAGGCTTCCATAATTGCAGAGCCGACATATAGCACTCTGGTACTGGGCTCATCCAAGGAATCGCCACGTCCCGCACATGCCTGCTTCAATGCCTCACTTTCATGTATTGGGCATTTCGTTCACCACAGGCCATTCCCCGCGCAAACCAGAAGAGGTCAGGATGCAAGTGACATCCACTCAGCAAGCTTTTGGTTTGGAATTTCCATGAGATGGGTTTGCCAGCCAAGCAATATTCCCATTAAGGCTTTAGGGTCACTTTCTCAACTCTTACTGTTGTGGTGTCATCCTTATCTCAGCTGGTCTACTCAGAACAGCCGAAGCCATCCCGGTCAGCCCTCAAGGGAAGGCAGGAGCAGACCATGGGCATACCCCACCATCCAAGGAGGCTTCCATAATTGCAGAGCCGACAGAGTAGCAATTGCTCAACATGCTCCCTCGATACATGGTGATACATGCAAAACCACTGGATGCCTACCGACAAGCTTTCAAGCTACAACAGGCAGGACTACTCATCGAGAAAGAGCGGGCGCTTATCGAGACTTTGTCGAACGGTCAAGCAAAAATTGCTCTTTCACTCACTCAAACCACAACTCTCTGCTGCGGCCACATTCGCGAAGGGCCTGCCTCGCTAACTTGCGTCGGCTGGGAAGTTCCCGATTGGGTGCACCTCACACAGCCATCCGAGACAACGAACGCCAGATGCAGGACTGATCTCGTGAACCAGACCCGCCCTAAAAAATAAAGCAAAGTGCAGTGACAGAAAATTGGATGAAACAGAGGTTCAATTATCTAGGGTCAATTATAACAGATGGAAAAAATAACACACAGATGAACATGCAGAAGAATCCAAGCAACAGTTGCATTTTATGAAATGAAGAACATTTAGCAAAACTTATCACTGAAACGAGAAAAATAGCGTTGAAGTGCTACACAGAACCTATACTTTTGTATGGATGTGAAGCGTGGATAATAAGCAGTCAAGCTGAAAAACAGCTGACGGCTGAGGAAATGTGGTTTCTGTCAGACAGAAAAACCAATGAACAAGTCCTTCAAGAAACAAATGAAGATCGTAAACTAATTAGTCATTAGACATAGACAGTCAAAATTTTTTGGGCAAGTTATGAGAAGAAATTACTTGGAGAACTTGGTGACGATTGGCAAGATCGAAGGGAAGAGACAATGGGGAAGACAGAAGTAAATACCTGGATGGCTTGGCCACATGGCATGGTTGAGACAGGAACACGGAGCTGATCCACAACTCTGGTGATCGAGTGAGATGACAGAACATGACCGCCCATGCTTATCGGCATGGCACATGATGGATGGATGGATAGATCACTGATCATGGAAACCAAAAAACAAGTTTTAGGATGTTATATACTGCCCATACTATTGTGTGCCTGTGAATCATAGACATTGAATAACAAAATTAGAAAGAAACTAGGGCCTACAAAGATGTGTTTTCCTTGTAGAATGCAGAGTTCCATGGATGGCTAAGAAGTCCAATATCCAAGAACTGCAGTTCATAAAGACAAATGACTATCAGATTGATGCTATTAGCATTTTTTTGGTTAGATTATGAGATGAGTTGGTCTAGAGAAAGTTGTGAAGATAAGGAAGACCCAAGTTACTTGAGACAGGATGACACAGGGAGAAACACTGAATCAACTAGCATGTCAGCACAGAAAATGATCAGTGGTCCAACTTATCACGAGCACTGAGAACATTACTGTGGAGGAAAATTATTGCCTGGCTTAGAATATATGGCAATATGGCAATTATGTTTTATTCACTCTCATTTTCCCCACATCAGAAAAATAAAGTAAAATAATTATGGTATGCAGTCAGCTTGATTTTCAATGACTATTCATGTAATCGTTATCAACATATGCCCTGCTAAATGGCGTAGACATTCATGTCTCTCCACAGATCTCAGTCTTCGGTGATCTGGATCAACTCTGTTGATGATATTCCTCCATGCCAACGTGTCAGTCCAACCTGCATCATTTCTCTCGGCCTGCCTCTAGCTCATCTCCCATTGATCTTTCAAGCCATCACACTGTTTTCTAATCCCGCTCTTCTCATTAAAAGGTTTTGAAAAATAAAGTTTGTCTCCTTATAGTTGTACATAATGTTCTACTGTCATTAACCTCTTCCAGGCAATCTTTTTTTAGCTACTCTGGAAGTCTAATATGTTAGCAACATTTGTCTCAAGAACTACATCTCTGTTGCTTCCAAGCTCTTCCTAATTTATTCATTCCCACTCCATCATTCACTGCTATACAGCAAAACAAATTCTATATAACATTTCAGTACTCTCATCCATATAAAGCATCAACATTTTCCTGAAAACAAATGTTAAAATATATGACAGTACATACCTAAGGGATCTATGTTTCTAGAAAACATAATATCACTGTCATCCAGTGGCCTGCAACTTTTTGGAAAATACTTTGCGAATGATGCTTCAACAGCACCTTGGCTTGATAAATGCACAGAATGTCTGGATTTGTCTTCTGGAAGAACACTGGTTTGTTGTTCTGGTGATGAAGATGAACTGCACAATATCCTATTATCCAAGCTATCTTTTGTGCTGCAGGCTGTTGCAATTGAAGATTTAGAGCTTTCAAGGAAGCTTATGTCAGCATTACCTTGTCCCTGGCCAAAGCTTACTGATTTGGCTGCACTAATCACACAGTCTGTACCATTGTCACCGTGGAGTCTTTCATCCTTGCTGTTTGAACACTCATTGCTTGAACCTGCACTGCTGAGTTTTTCCACAGCTAGATCAGTTGACGAAGTATCAGGGCTGCTACTATTATCTTGAGAACCACTGTTGGTTACTAGGTGGAGATTTAAACTGCTGTCTAAAGATAATCTGGGTAAAGGAAGGTTTTTGCTTCTCCTGGTCTCTAATATATATTTTAATTTCTCCACTCGGTCCTTTAAAATGCTACTTGCAGGATTTGATATGATCAAATCGTCAAAACTGCAGCTGTCTAGAGGAGCCAAATTCAAATCTTCTGCTTGCTTGTTTACTGAAGCTTCTGAATTATCTTTCTCTTGTTGATTAACGTTACTAGCAGATACATGTGAGTTCAGCACAGAAGTGTGTAGAGATTGCATATCTGAAACATTTTGACAAGTCACCTTATTTAATAAATCAGATTCACCCTGTGACTGTTTATTCCCTCCTTTTTTGGTTGTCAACAGTAATCCTGTAGAATTATCCTCGTCAATGGAAGGAGAGAACATATTTCCAAGAGTGTCTGTCGGACTGGCAGATTCAGGACTGTATGACCGACTGGGTTGAATTAAGGGCATCTCTGCTGCATTTGCTGCATCTGTAATAATCGTTAATGCACCAGTGCCAGATTTTGGTTGCTGTTCATCTAAACATGTTTCATGTTCACTGATCGTAGAAACTGATTGGTTTATAGGTTTTGTTTCAGTTGTTTCCTTAAATGAATGAGTGGAGAGTTTTTCGCTGGCTGTTCTTTCAGAACTTTGAACTCTATCAATCTGTGCATCCTGAGTGTTCTGTGCTTCTAACACTAAAGAACACCTGCTCACATTTGTCTGATCACTTTTGCATTGCAGCACTTGGCTAGGAGGCTGGTTAACCACAAATGACTGACTGGTATCCTCACATGTGTCTGAGATTTCATTTTTATTATACTGAACCACTCTGTTTGATTCTTCCATTTTGGGCACCAATTTACGTGAATTTTGTTGTGTTAAAGGCTGTTGTTTGCCTGATTCTAAAGCCTGAGCACTGTCTCCAAGTTTCAATTGTTTTGGGGAGCTGCAATCATCATCTACAATTTCCTGTTTACACAGAAATCTTTTTAAAGTCTGACTTCCCATCTTGTCCTTCTCAAAACCACGACCATTAGGTGAATAGTCACCTTCAATTATATGAATGCCGATGTCTTTTTCCTTAACAAGGCTGTGGTGAACTGACTGAAGTGGAAGGAAGCTATTATGCATTGCATTCAAAAATTGTGCTATTTCTTGACAACAAGAATAGAGTATAATGTTCTCCTTTTCAACACCATCATAGAAGTCAGTGGTGCCAAAAACTCTACACAAGTCATCGACCACAAGGAATCTTTCATCCCCATGCACGTATGATCTCAATTGTCCAATAATTGTGTTGCAAATACCCCCAACTTTTGGGGCATTACCAGACCAGCGAATAATATGAGGATCTTCAGAAGCTTCTACTAGAATCAGGTCATCTGAATCATCAGAATCCACATCTTTCTCAAGAACTACTCTTTGGTCAATTTTCACACTGTTTTTATCTGAATGTGGTAAAGATGTGGAAATGTGTGAACTGACTGGTTTTGAGCCATAATTCATTGTATTCTGAAAGTCTTCCTTCCTGGTAATATTTGTTTCCAGAGGCTTAACTGGAGCAAATTGTTCACAGTTTCTATCATCTGAGGTTGTCTCCTTTTTCAGTTCCTTTCCAACAGAACTTGCATATGCTGAAGAAACTTCTGTATTATGGTCAAAATCGCTCAATATTTCTTCAGTGCAAGAAGAATCTGTGCAGTTTGTAATACCATATAAATAATGATAAACTCTTCTTGCATCACACAGAGTAATTATTTGCAACACATTTCCCAAATGGAATCCATTTTTCTTTAAAAACAGGACTACTTTGTCTGTATCTTGATGGCTCAAAACCCTCCTCTTGATTTGCAAAGTTTGATCAATGCATATGTTCACATTCTGCAAGCTTCTGTCAGGAAAACAACTCACCTGAAACTGGCAGAGTAACAGTAATGTTTCTGAGCTGGATTTTAAGCAAATTAATTTATAGCCATGTAACATAATGTAACAAATCATGCTGATTGACTTGTTGGACCCATCTGATTTTTCCATTTTAATCACAGTATTTTTAACTGGGGTAATGTGTTGAAATGTCCCATTACTTAATGCTGTGGTAAGAGGCGGCTGTTTTGCACACACTGTTGCCTCAATTGGTTTACATTGACCTTGACCAATTTTATCTATTGAATGAGAAATATCTGCCTGTTTATTTTTGGTAATGGCTGTAATACGCTGCTGCTGAACATGTGGGTAAGGCACATCTATACTCTGTACCTGTTGAACTAAATGATGGATAGAATTCTGACTTAAAGGGTTTTGACTGCCCATTCTCTGAGTTCCAACAGGTGATCTATACCTGTGTGGATTCTGTCTCTCATCAGGTGAAGGAGCTGCTTTGTATATACCTCCTGATGGTCTATCCAGCAAAGATGGGGTAGTATTCCTTCTTGACTGAATGACAGCTTGTTGTCCACTTAGAAAACTTTGATCAATCACATTCTGCTGCTGCAGATAACTGGCCTGTTGTCCACTTAGAAAACTTTGATCAATCACATTCTGCTGCTGCAGATAACTGGTTGCAGTTGTTTCAGCTGCAGATTCTGCTGAAGTCTTGCAGGGTTTTTGTACATTATATAAAAAATTATTAGGAGATGCATTTGCGTGTTGTCTTGCCTTGTTTGTTTCTGATAATGAATTTCTTCTTGCATTAAGGTCTAACTGTTGCTTGGAAGAAATACTCTCTCCATGATCTTTCACACCTGAAGGTAATTTGTTGGTTAAAACCGCCACATCTTGGACAGATGGAGGCATGCCTGTTTTCATACTACTTGTTTGCAAAGCTGCCTTTGTTGATGAAGAGGTTAATGATGTACTGTTTGGGCTTGCAGATTTGTATTTGCTGAGGCTATCAACAAGTTCCTGCTTGATCATAATTGCTGCCAGAGCATCTGCCTTGGAGCTTCTGACATTGACAGGACTTGGGACAGATTTAGGCTGCTCTCCTGCCCTAGACACATTATCAGCCTTCATTATTTCCGACATCTGAGTTGTCTGGTTAAGTCCACTTTGACCAGATATGTGGGCTTCCTTTGATCTATGCCCTAATGCTTTCTGTGATACAGGAGAAGCTCTCACGGGTGTCCTGGACATTTTATTATTGGTAGCATAAGAATCTATATCAGCCTGCATTGCTTCTATATCAGACTGGAATGATGAAGCCAATGAGGAGTCCGTGTTCTTGAACCAATAAACTTGGCTTACAGTTTCAGTGTTTTTCTGAGCTATTGGCATCTGACCACTGGATTTATTGTTCCTCACACTTGTGGTGTTATCACTAACTTTATTATGTCGGCCAGCCTCCTTGGTAGACTCCACTAAAGTTGCTATAGAAGGTAATGCATAGGAATGAGTGAACAATAAATCACTGAGATGGTTTTCTAAATGCTCTGATCCACCACCAGCTGGTCTTGCAGACCTGGTGCCAATATTTCTTGAGATCAGTTTTTCACCTTCCCTATTATCTAATGATGTATCATGTGGATTTCTAGGTTTATAATGCATGTTCTGAGCATA
Organism: Cepaea hortensis; assembly: GCA_963921405.1. NCBI lineage: Eukaryota > Metazoa > Mollusca > Gastropoda > Stylommatophora > Helicidae > Cepaea > Cepaea hortensis. The sequence continues at coordinate 65,243,777 of OY992877.1, read as the reverse complement.
TGCAAAAGCCCCACTTGTAGGATCCGGTGAAGGTTTATTAGGAGGGGTTTTTGAACTAGATGGACTACCATTGTAATCTGGAAGTATAAAGTTAGAACTATATTTTTGATTCTTTGCAACTTCTGGCATGTATGAAACACCTGGGTTGCCAGGAGATGCTTTCTGAACTCTCTGAGAATTGTTTATAATGCTTTCATATCTGCTTGGTGGTAGGTTTGATGGTGCCGAAGTGTTGATGTGTTCAAAGGAACTCTGAGAGGCATATCCACTGGGTTTACTGAGATTACTACTCTGAGCTTTCATAATACTTCCATAATGACTTCCTTGAATATTTCTAAACTGAGATTCACTGTTTACTTTGTTTTCAGAATGTGTTCCGCCATTATGGAAATACTGTGGTGCATGTGCAGATTGTGCTGTGTGACCAAGTTTACCGATGCTGGCTTGAGATTTACGTATATTGTTCATAGATGTGTCATTTCTCTGTAAAATCTGGTTTGAGTAAAATTGAGCATCAGATGTACGATCTTTAGAATGAGTTTGCTGCTTAGAGACAATCTGCTTTGGTGATTGGTTGAGTCTTTGTGACTGAGCACTACCACTGACCAATGCCTGGTGTTGTTGATTTGGAGAAGACTGGATCCGAGGATGTTTCTGGTTATAAACCATAATTTGTGCAGTCTGGTGTTGGGAAAAATGTCTGGGAGACATCTGAGGGCTCAGTGGATGTCCTTGAAGTGGTACAAATTGTGAGTTTTGGCTTTGGTGCGGAGTGGTTGGATATGCCTGGTTGTGACAAGGTGATGATGGATTCTGAATCAGCTGATTTGTAGCTGGCTGATGCTTTTGTTGATAGAGTACTGGAGTTTGAAAAGCATAAAAATGATCAGCCAGAGGCTGCGGCTGGTTCTGGCACATAAAAGCACTTCCCATCTGTCCCTCAGACATGTTAGGCTGATAGCTTTGTGCCATGTTGTGGCCATGCTGTAGGTCAGCTGACAGACTGTAGGCAGGTGTGTTGCCACTTTGGGGGTTTATTGGAGACTGCTGGCCATATGACACGGCTGGAAATGAACTGCCTTGGCTTGAGAAGAAATCAACACTAGGAGAATGAAATTCTGCTGTTGTGTCAGAAGGGTAGGTACTTCTCAAAGACATCATATGATCCATATCACTGCTTTATGGTGATTTTTTTTTCTGAAATGAAAAGAAAGCAGTCGTAAGCATTTAACAGCTTAAAAATGCATTTAAACAAAGAATGTGTAAACTGCTATAATAAGAGTTACATGTTTAAACCTGTTCATGCAGCAAGTCCATGCAACATGTGGCTCTCATCACATCCCAGAGGAAAGCCTCAATCTGTTGCCAGTTCTCGTCTTACACATTTTCATGCCCAGGAAGCCTTCAATGCACTGGTCCGCCTTAATGCTGACCAATCCCTGCTTCTTCTTTCAAGTATCATCCCTTCCACTACGACTCATTCTGAGCCACTGTAATAATTAATCTCTGCCCTGTATTAGTACAGCAGACAATACATATAATATATCAGTCTTCACCTTTGTTCACTCTCAAATAACACCCATCTCTCTTATAGGGTAAATTATCATTGCTTTCTCTTGTCACCATAGTTTCTCCCTTAAGCTATACTGTCACCTGGCATCTTTATGAACCTGATGACATGGAGTTCATACTTCACGTCCATACAAAAGCACAGGTTCTATGTAGCACCTCAACACTTTTTCTCATTGCAAATGACATCTTTTTATTGGTCAGTATGATTTCCATCTTGCAAAAGGCTACCTTCGCCTTGGCAATTCTTGTTCTGATCTCTTCAAGGCATCTCCCATCAGATGTTGTGACCGTAGGAGACCCTATGAGATTCAAGACGAAGTGCCAATGACATAGCTCACACTTCTCAGACCCAAAAGAGTTAAGAAATCATTATTGTATTCACTGGTTTAAATTATATATGACTTCCTGATTTTTGTTTTTTACTGTCTTGATATATGTATTATAAAATCTTCATCATGGAGAATATTGCTTTGTCGTGAGCTATTTTACATTTTATCCTGTTAACCCTTTACCGGGCAAAACGCCCAAGAACGTTTTTACCCCGGACTGGGCAAACCGTCCAAAAGCATCCGTGACTATTATGCATTGTAAAAACGCGATCTCGCTGCTTTCCGAGACTTCTGATTGTCTACTTTCGGTTTCACCAATAGCTTGACAACGTGGTCACCATTTGCAAGCGTGTACTTTGAATTTGAACAGATTGTTAAATAGATTTTGGGGGTATTACGCTTTGTATTTCAAATTGGATTTCGACGATTCTTCAAGTGATAGTGGAGATTTTGCTGGGTTCAATTTAAGTGACATTGAAGGGCATGAAATTGACTATTAATCGGAGCTAGATATCAGTGATCAGCATTACTTTGCGTTAGCAGCCGTGAGTCGGACTTTAAAGAAAGTGATTCTGATTCTGAAAATGTGTTTGTAAATTGCCATATAAATGACTGACAATCACAAACAATACGTTGTATTTTGTAAATATTTGTGTTCATGTGTGGATTACCCATGAGTAAACTAATCTGCATGCTTTTTACTTCATTTTGTTTTTTATTTAAGTAAAATCGGTTGACTAAGAAGACCTTTTATGTGATGATTTTACTAACATAACCCGAAATTTTACAGAACCTCAAAATTCTTCTTGCCCGTTCAGAGCTAGAAAACAGACAAATGTCTGCCCTGTAAATGGTTAAAATACCTTCCAGCTACTGTTATCAAGGTGCCCAGCTATTTGAACTCATTGACAGGGATAGAAAATGCTGGGTAGAATGAAAAACTCACTCTTTTAATTATGATCAGCAAAGAATGTAGAAACCTGCCTCTAAAATAAATTATTAATGGTATGTACAACTTTGCATATTTTCTACAAATGTTTTACTGAATGTTTGTATTAGCTTGAATATATTTCAAGTGTTACACAGCTTGACAAACATGGATGATGAATCAACAGCTAAGTAACTTTTGTATATCGATTTTGTGTGTAGTTGCATCAGTGTTTGTTGTTTGTCTCCTGGTGAAGGCTCTAGCTTCAACCTTGCCACATATGATTGTGTTCTTGTACAGTTTACAAATTCTACTCCTATGTGTGAACTATCCCTTGTGTCTGATATTTCATAAATACTGGCACCTAAAGAATTTAATAATTCTTGAAAAATAAAAAAATTAGTTTTCAGAGTAACTCATTCTGCTAACACCATATTGTAACAATAAAAATCATGACCTATGAGTGGCAACAGTCTTATAGTTACTCCACTAATCTCAGCTGATCTGGCTAAGTGTTTGGCATCACACATTTAATAGACTGGTGTTTTGTTTTTCTTCTGTATCTCTATTACTGACTTACATAAACATAAGGTACAAAATATTTGAAATCTTTACTTAGAATTGATGAAGTCTTTTAATGGGTGGGTCAAAGACAATGTTTTTTAATGAGCAAACAATGCTAAATATAGTCTATAATATCATAAATTGCACCGGTACTAATTATATGCTTCACATATTTCAAGATTTATAGATACTTAATTTGCCTTTTGCAGTCTGTTTCTGTTCTGTATAAAATAAGGAAAGGGTGCATTGGACATATGCTGACATGGTGCTTGACCAATATATTATAGACCAATCAGCACTCGGTGGATGATTAAGTACAGTACTAAGCCAGCTCCGTATCTTTCACAACACAATTCCTGGTACGCATTTTAGACAGGGTGGACCTGGGAGCCCAATTCAGTTTTTAAAATACCAATCTGCTCCAATATGGATTCCATAACCACGATACACAAAAACAGAAAACCATAAACAACATAAATATATACGGTACTCATTTAAAATCAAGTAATGGATATGTCTAATAAAGTTAAATTAGTTGCATGTCCTTTACGGGATGTAGCAGTCAACTGCAGCATTTTTGGGCTGTTTGTGAGTCCTGGGCAACTTTACATTCAGTAGTTTGCCATTGCTTTCTGAACAACTGGCACTCAAACCATTATATGGAAACCAACACAAGGCGGTCTGCTTCTAAATCACCTAATCTGCATTTATATCTCCTTCACCACAGAGCCACCCATGTCTAATAGGGAACACAAAATATTTTTTAAAAATACTTCTAGAAGCGAATTTGAAAATTCAGGCGAAAGATTATTTTCAGGTGCCATGGTGACCAGGCACCTGAATTTTTCTACCCCTGTGTATATATATATATATATATATATATATATATATATATCTCCCCCGATGTGTCTCCACCTTGCCGTGGTGGGGGAGCTTGCGTGTCCCATCGACCCCATGTGCTTGCCGATGGGTGAAAACTACATATCGGACGGCTCGTGGGATAGGGACCAGACTAAGAGAGACACAACCTGCTGCTCTGCAGGTAAGACTGAGGATAGCAGTCAAAATCAGGCAAACGCTCCCTAAAATCTCAGTCCAGACATAACCTCAAAGGCTCCCATCAGAGGTGTATGGCTGAACGTCTCTAAGCCATAAACTCTCGGAAGTGAGAGCCTGATCGACACAAACCTACATCAGAATTGTGCTGATGTGCTGAGAACGCTACATGCTCGGCGCAGATTCGTTCGATGGCTCTTAGCTGGGGGATATGAGGTATCCCCGGATGAAAGGTCCTGACCGTTACTCGCCCACAGACGCACGAAGGTAAGGTGCTGAGCCGGCAGCACATGTAGCCTACCACGTGAGCGAGTACAAAAGGTGGAAAAACACCTCGGTCGCACGTCTCGCAGACGTCCGATAGTCTGTAACCACACTCATGGAGTGAGTGTAGTCAAAGGTGGAAAATTGTCTCCTTGACACGAAATGGAACGCCTGTCTTGCGAATCCATTACGTGGCAGCCCGAAGCGAAAGCTTGCTGTGTGGAAGCCGAAACAAGAGTCTCGAAACCCGAGGAAGGCTAACCTCATTAAAAAATGCCCACCGGAAGCCGGAAGTGTCATCCTACGGGTGGCAAACTAAACATTGACACTACGCAATTACGTCCGAGTGAAATGTCTCGTCCGAATGTCTCTCGTGCTAGGAACAGCTCTGACTACCTAGTTTCTGAATGCCGCTCTTGTTCGGAACAGCTCTGACTAGGTAGTTTTCCGAATGTCTGTCGTGCCTGGAACAGCTCTGACGGGCGCAACGACAAGCACATGTCCAAAAACTCGCTGAGTGGATGCCGTCTGCAAACCTGTCTGGTTTGTGCGGGAATGGCCCGGGGTAAACGAAATGACCAATATATTGAAGTGAGGATTTAAAGCAGCCATGAGCAGGACGTGACGATTTCCCTCGGTGAGCTCAGATCCAGGGCGTTATGTGTCGGCCTTGCAACTATGGAAGCAACCTTGGATGGCGGAAAATGCTATGGACTGTCCCTGCCTTCCTTTGAGGGATGACCGTTGTCTTCGACCGTTCCAACTTGGCCAGCAAGGTTGTAGATGGCACCACAAAAGTGAGAGTCTCCCAGGAATGCTACCTGGTCAAAAAAGCACGCTAAAGTCGATGTGTTGGCCTACGGGTTTCGGCCCAAGGGCGCATAACAGACACACCGCAATCACATCTGAAAAAACACTCCGGATGAACGAAAAGAAGATATATATATATATTGCATATCCTATTTACAGGACATCACTGTTAACACCAGCACTGCTGTTGTTGATGTCTTGGCAAGTTTACGTTCAGCAGTTTGCCATAGCTTTCTGAACGGACATGGTCTGTATATGTGTATGTATGTATATATATATATATATATATATATATATATATATATATATATATATATATATATATATATATATATATATATATATATGTATATCCTTTCCTTTATTATAAAGTGGATCCGCTAGCACAACTGACAGCAAATTGCGCTGGTAATGTTATGAGCATGGTCGGACACAGGATCAACACCTGAATTCGTCATCTACAAAAGTGAGGGAAAGACTGGCCACCTATTCCTCTGTGCATACCCAGCCTACAAAATCTTATCACAGACCCATAGCAGGAAACATGGGAAACAATGTTTTGGATCCCCCTCTTCCCCAACAAAAAACTACCATTATTATATTATTGGTATTTCACAATCACACAAAGAATGGACACACATCTATATATATAAAAATCTTTGTGTGTATGTATGTATGTATGTATGTATTTCCGTCCTTCATGCGTTCGCAAACGGTCCAACCGATTGAGAAGAATTTTCTACACGTTTTCCTTTCATTCCTGTGCAACCAACTGTGATAGTTTTATCTATCAGCTATCACCTTCCTAAAATTTAATTTTGTAATTACATGACTGAACATAAGAAAATATAAAAATATATGACAAAAAGGGATATAACTTTTAGTATAATTGTTATATCTTAAGTTACGTCCCCTGAGTTTAAATAAGTTGATTGACAATGAATTAAATGAGATGCTCCACATAGATAGATAGATAGATAGATAGATAGATAGATCCCCGCCATAGCCTGGGCGAAGCCGGGCCGGGCAGCTATATTCAAGGGGACTTAACATAAGAAAAGTTATTTCAAGGGTCATAACTTTTAATAACATCACTATTATTTTATGTATAGATTGTTGCATTGTTTTCACAGATTTATAAAATCTTTTCTATAGTTATTTACAGGCATATGAGTTATAATATATAGCGATATAATCTTTAAGGCATTTTCATAATAATTATCATAAAAGTAATGCATCTATTTAAATAGTGAAAATTTTCTAACACATCTTTTAACACGCCTGTTAAAATACTGTTAAAATGCTGGTCCCCCCCCCCCCCCCAAAGATTTATAAACTCTTTGTCTATAGTTATTTACAGGCATATGAGTTATAATAAATAATGATTTAATCTTTAAGGCATTTTCAAAGTTTTCATAAAAATAATGCATAATGCATAACATTGTAACCCATCTTTTTCTGCTTAAAGAACTTATCAACTGTCATGTCGCCAGGAGCTGGGCGAAACCACGCCGGGTCAGATAGATAGACAGACAGACAGATAGTCGCGAACGGGAGAGCTTATATGACTACGTATATGAATTAAATGAGATGCTCCCCACCAGGGACTGGGTGAAGCCGGGCCGGGACAGACAGACAGACAGATAGACAGACAAACAGATAGTCGGGAACGGGAGAGCTTATATGACTACGTATATGAATTAAATGAGATGCTCCCCACCAGGGACTGGGTGAAGCCGGGCCGGGTCAGACAGACAGATAGACAGACAGACAGATAGTCGGGAACGGGAGAGCTTATATGACTACTTATATGAATTAAATGAGATGCTCCCCACCAGGGACTGGGTGAAGCCGGGCCGGGTCAGACAGACAGACAAACAAGCAGACAGACAGGCTGATAGATAGATAGATCCCATCCAGGGCCTGGGCGAAGCCGGGCCGGGTCAGCTAGTGTTTAATATATACCATTGCATTCCATTCTGTCAGTTTTTTTTTTTTAACATTACAACATTTGTTGGGTGTCATACTATACTGTCAGAGTATATTTTATTTTTATTTTTACACCTCAAGTCGCTTAAAAGTCGACAGGGTCGACTTTATCGCACCGGGGTTTATCCCATATGGCTCGGTCTCTTTCCGCAGCGCGGAAAGCGTCGCACAAAGCACGAACTCCGTAGCTTTTAGCGACGACCCACAGGAGTCTCCGAAACATTTAACTCGTAAACTGAAGGGTGCGGCCCAGAATCAAACCCACAACCTTCGGATCACAAGTCAAACGGCTTGACCACTTCGCCACAGAGACTCCCATTTTTTACACCCCAAAAATTATGTTGCGCCACAAAATTATGGGAGGCACTATTCGCAATGGAATTGCGAATAGAAAAAAATTATATTCACAATCGAATTGCGGGAAGTAACAAACATGTCACAGCGTCTGCTCACTAGTCAATTTTAGTTTGGGCCATTAAGAAGTCTAAGAAGGTGGTTAATTTAAATAGGAATGTTCACAGTTTAATTCTGCCGATTTCTCCGTAATTTGTAATGAATCACTCTTCTTCTTACTTTTGTCCGTTCTTTTGGCATCCCGTTTTATTTTTACATTACGTTAGTCCTGTTTAAATATATCAAGAATAATTTTTCAGAACAGGTATCCCCAATACAAATAACGATCCCTACAAATAATTCTGTCCCCAGGCGAGTTCAAGAATTGTTAACTTTCGTTTCTGTACACTTACTGTTACCAGGCATCCATGTTTGTTTACGTTACCGTCATACTATTTATGTGTTGATATATTATTATCGCATCAGTGATGATTCTCTTAATTTGACTTTCTATGGCCTCCATTGCATCCTCTCTGAGTGACTCTGTTCTGGTCCAAGCTGACAGTAATATGCTTCGCCTCAGAGAAACATGATTAGGCAATTCAAACACCAGGCTTTCGATTGACTGGCCTCATTAATTAATAAATAACCAAGGAAAAGGAAATGCTACGCATATAAAGTGCAGGAAAACCTGGTATATCTGAAGCAGGTGAAGAGAGAGGAGAGAGATAGATAACGAAGATAGTGTGAGAGTCAGAGATATGAGAAAGATGTATTGAAAGACATTAAAGAGTGGTAAAGTCTGTGGCTAAGGGCTTGCGAACGCGGTTTGTGAGCCCGTATACCCGGGTTCGAAACACGGCGGTGCTGGTTTTTTCGAAAAAGGTATAGCGGCCGGTCGTTCAGAAAGCAATGGCAAACTACTGAACGTAACACTCGGCCATGCTGGTGTTGACTGCAACGTCCTGTAAGGGATACGCAACAAAAAAATTTTTAAAGACAAGAAAGGGAGAGGTGGGAGATCGAGACTTAGAGCTAGCGAGAGAGAGAGAGAGAGAGAGAGAGAGAGAGAGAGAGAGAGAGAGAGAGAGAGAGAGAGAGAGAGAGAGAGAGAGAGAGAGAGAGAGAGAGAGAGACTCGTGTTCGGATGGCTAAGCTCCTTTCCCAAGACAACAAAAGTAGAGGACAGATAAGAACAGAAAGACAAGTGTGCAGGTTCTTGTGCAGCAAGATAAACAACACCTAATACACAAAATCCGTAGAAAACAAACGCCTAAAGCGAAATCATCAGACTAGCATTGGTGTCACCTAATTCCTGAAAATGAAAACCAAAAAAAAATCGCCTCCCCGACTGGGAATCGAACCTCAAACTCCCCTGTACCAGGCGGAGACACTAACCACTATGCTACTGAGGACACGTTAACAAATCAACACAATATTGTAATATGGACACACGCATAGGAATAATCACGTGACCTACTTCGATTGCGAATATAATATTTCTCTATTCGCAATTCCATTGTGAATAGTCACTCCGTAATATTATATAGTTGCCACCACTGTTCATTAAGTGATAGACATACCTGCAGAGTCAGAGAGTGCTGTATAATGAGTAAATTACAATGAATATACGCAATGTATAAAATCTCAGCAAGGCGGTACTGCAGCAGGCGCTAGCCAAAAATCTTAAATCTGTCACATTCACCACTATTCACTACCTTAAACTATCGTCAACGCGGTCTCTCTTATAGGTTTAAATATATTAAATTATGCAAAGACGTGCTATTGTACCTTGTTATTTTAAAGCATAGCTGCCATAGCGACGGTGTTCTTTCGGTTAAATGTAATTATTTGTTAGCCACTGATTGCCTCAATCGAAAAAACATGAAGTCCGAAGCCTTGAGCTAGTAAACACAAGTATAAACGATCCATCTTTTATAAATTACCACTACCAGATTTTTGTTCGTGGCAAACTAAACTCCATTCATCCATCCATCATTTGCCATGCCGACAAGCGTGGGCGCTCAAGTACTGCCATGTCACTCGATCACCAGAGTCGTCGATCAGCTCTGTGTTCTTGACTCGACCATGCCATGTGGCCAACTCATCCAGGTATTTACTTCTCGGTCTTCCCCTTGGTCTCTTCCCTTCGATCTTGCCAGTCATCACCAAGTTCTCCAATTCATTTCTTCTCATAACATGCCCAAAAAATTTTGACTGACTACGTCTAATGTCTCTAATCAGTTTACGATCTTCATTCGTTTCTTGAAGGACTTGTTCGTTGGTTTTTCTGTCTGTCCGTGGTATTCTTTGCATTTTCCCCAGAAACCACATTTCCACAGCCATCAGATGTTTTTCAGCTTGACTGCTTATTGTCCACGCTTCACATCCATACAAAAGTATAGCCTATACTTTTAAGTATAGGTTCTTTGTAGCACTTCAACACTCTTTTTCTCGTTTAAATTGATATCTTTTTATTGGTCAGTATGTTTTTCATCTTGCAAAAGGTTACCTTCGCAATGGCAATTCTTGTTCTATACATAGCATAACTTTAAACTAAACTACTTTTGTAAGAAAACCAAATATACTAAAAACATACAACATTGTTTAGTGTATATATGCTTACATTAATTGCACATCACATTCTGTTCAACCAACGTATATGGGTTATAATTTGATTAATTTGGGTATATAATAGATGTTATGGTTTGAGACAGATAGGGGTTTCTTTTTGTTGTTTGTTTATATGTGCCTCGCGTGTATGTTAAGATTCCAGCGCGAAAATTGGTGTTGAAAAAATTTTAAGAGGAAAAGGTACGATGTCCATTCAGTATGCGACACAGGAGAGAAAATAATTGATTTTTTAATTAATCCAGAGTGGGGAGAAACAAATCGATTTTTTAATTATTTTTTTTTTAAATCTTGAGAAACAAGTCTTTGATTAGGGTGGCCCTGAGATGTGGAGGAAAAGTGTGTGTGTGTGTGTGGGAGGGGGGGGGGGTGATTTATAGAAGGAGTCTTTCAATTATAAACACCTTGTTTAAACAACATCCAAGTAGGCTCACAACTTGGACCTCACCTGATGGTAACTTTTTTCTATATCTTTCAGTCATCGTACACCCCCCCCCCCCACACACACACACACACACACACACACACACCTTCAATATTCAGATCTTGTCGTATGGGTGCATTTGTGCTTTTCTGTATCCAAGATATTCTAAGAACCCATCTGTAACATTTATATTTGAAGGCATGTAATGCACTATTCAGCTTGTTTAGTAAATGTCCATGTCTATCAGGCATATGTTGGAATGGGGGAAAAAATGCATGCTCTTAAAAATCTAATTTTTGTAGTTCTATCTGTCCCACACCACAATTTATTCACTTCTTTTAGTTTTTGAAGAGCAATTGGTATTTGCCTTTTAATTTCTTTCATTATGTCACCCTTGTTGGTAATTAATGATCCAAGATATTCGAAAGTTTTCCACCACATCCAATTCTTTCTCATTAACATATATTTATTTCTCCATATCAATTTTATTTGTATGCATTATCTTTGTTTTTGATATGTAAAGATTTCAGTTGTGGTTTTCACTGTTCTTTTGGGTTGAGGTCATTAGATTTTCTTTTTCTTCTTCTTCTGCGTTCATCCGGAGAGTTGTTGTTTTTTTTTTTTTCGGACGTGATTGCGTTGTGCCTGTTTATAGCAGACCTGCGTTCTTGCGCCGTTAGGCCGACACATCCGACTTCTGCAGGCATTTGTTGACAGGGTTAACCTTCCCTGGGGTTTCTTAGGACGTTTGACTCTCATGGTTGTGGTGTTATTCCCCCATCCCAGCTGGCCCATTTAGAACAGCCGAAGACATCCTAGTCAGCCCTAAGGGGAAGGCAGGGGCAGACCATGAGCATTCCCTGCCATGCAAGGAGGCTTCCATAATTGCAGAGCCGACACACAGCGCTCTGGTACTGGGCTCACCAAGGAATCGTCACGTCCTGCACATGGCTACTTAGCCTCATTTCCGTATATTGGGCCTTCCGTTCACCATAGGCTGTTCTTCTGGAAACCAGAATAATGCAGTCTGCAGATGACATCCACACAGTGAGCTTTTGATTCGGACTTTAAACGTAATGGATTTGCTATCCAAGCAATATTCCATTTCGTGTCACTAGGACACTTTTTCCACCTATGATGACGCCCACACAGTGAGCTTTATATTCGGACTTTCCACTTAATGGATTTGCTTTTTTTTCTTTTGTTTGTTTGTTTGTTTGTTCGCATATCCTTTACATGACATCGCTGTCAACATCAGCATCTTTCAGCTGATTGTTGATTTCTTGGCAAGATTACGCTCAGCAGTTTGCCATTGCCTTCTGAGCGACCGGCTCACATACCCCGTAAGTTACCGACGCGGAGAGAACCGCTACTGATTCTCGCGATTGTATGCGACTGTGATTCTTTTGCTACCGACATAACTGTGGTATGAAGTGTGGCATTCTAAGTACTTCTTCGTGCACCTTAAGATGTCAAACTGAATGTAATTAAAGTAAGCTGCGGTCAACTTGAGCTTTTTGATATCTCCATAGATCTTGTGCTCAAGTGAAGCAGGCGTGGGCCAAAATATCTTTCTCTGTTCTGCATATATTGGGCACTCCTGCAGCAAATGTTTAGGCTGCCATTTTACCAGTCCCACAATTACATTGATCGGTGTTGCCTATCTTTAGTTTATTGAACAAGTTGTATTTCAGCCTGTTATGCCCTGTGCGGAGTCTGAAGATTGCCACTTGTTCACTTTGGTCGAGTTTGTAATATGCATCATCTTTCTGATGGCCTGGTTGCTCTGATTCCCAGCTGGTTGTATAAGTGCTTTTTATAAACCTCTTTGCCACATTATAGATTATGCCTATGTCAGGCTGTTGTAGTCGTCCGCCCTCTTTTCCTAGTCTGTCAGCCTCTTCCTTTCCAGGTATATTGTAGTGTGATGGGATCCACTGTATTACAACTTGTTTGGATTTCTGATATAGTCCATGGAGTGCTGCTCTTAGGTCTGCTAGTTCTATGCTGTTGTTTCTCTTCAGTATTGAGACAGCTGGCTTTGCATCTGTGAAGATAGCTATTTGCTTCTCTTTATTTTCCTCCATCAGGAACATTTCTCTCCCCCGATGGTGTTTCCACCTTGGCGTGGTGGGGGAGCTTGAGTTTCTCAATGACCCTGAGAACTATGCCGGCGGTAGCGTAGCTACCAGCAGGGCCTCCCAAGCCGGACAGGTCAAAGGGTAGAGAACAGACAAAGAGAAACACCCTGGTCCTCCAGGTTGGGGGTTGAAGCGTGGGGTTAACATCAACACCTTTGTAAAAACTATTTTGTTACGAAACAGATAAATAAGCCTCGAATTCGGACTGACTTATTTGGACAACGACCTTGGAATGTTAAAGGACTTTTGAGATTTGGAACATGGAATGTACGGACACTATATCGAGCTGGAGCGGCGGAAGAACTAACCCGGGAGCTGGTTGAATATCACATGGATATAACAGCAATTCAAGAAATAAGGTGGCCAGGAGAGGGTACTTTAGAGCAAAATGGAATGATTGTTATATGTTATGTTACCCAAAATAAACACGAATTAGGAACAGGATTTGTCATCAAAAAAGAGTTATGGGGAACGTCCTAAACTTTAAAGCTGTTAATGACAGGATTAGTAAATTACGAATAAAAGGTAAACTGAAAAATATAACGATGATTAATGTACATGCACCTACTGAAGAGAAAGAAGATGATATTAAAGAAGACTTTTATAATGATCTGGAAGATGTCATAGAAGAAACCCCCAAACAGGACATCCTGATTATGCTGGGAGACTTCAATGCAAAAATAGGAAGAGAGCAAACGTATAAAAAAGTTGCCGGTATGGAAAGCCTGCATACAACTTCAAATGACAATGGATGGAGAGTCATCAACCTAGCAGAAGCCAAAGGACTACAGATCAGCAGTACCAGACTGCAAAGAAAGGATATACATAAACAAACTTGGAAATCATGTGACAAGAGAACCTATAATCAAATAGATCACATTTTAATTAACAACAAAAATGCATCAAACATACAACAAGTTAGAAGTTATAGAGGAGCTAAGTGCCACAGCGACCATTTATTCGTTGGAGCAAAATTTAAAATAAAACTTAAGAGAGCTTTCTATGCTAAACAACAAAGGTTACACTCAACGAGAAAAACTACAAGAAAGTACAGTCGAGGAGAAATTTGCAGATGAAATAAAATGTAAACTTGAAACTCTGCAAAACCCGCTAGAGGAAAGCGTTGACCAAACTTGTTTGAACATCAAGAATACAATTCAAACTACCGCAGAAGAATGCCTCAGTGTGTTAACCGCGCATAGAAAGAATAGATGGTTCAATCAAAAATGTGAAGAAGCAGTCATTTGGAAAAAGAATGCAAGACAGCTGTGGTTAAATGACATCAACAACATCCAAAATGAAGAGCAATATAGAACTGAATGTAAAGAGGCTACAAAAATAGTTCGGCAGCAGAAGCGAGAATATATGAGCAATATAATCAAAGATAAGGAAACTAATCACCACAAAAAATAATCCAGAAAGTTTTTTTTAAAGAACTGAAATCAATTAAACGAGGGCACCAACACAACACATATGGTTTAAAAGACAAAAATGGAAATATTATAAATACCAATAAGGAAATGTGTAACACATGGAAATAATACTTTGTTGAATTACAAAATTGTGAAGCTCCAAGTAACACTTTTCCACAGGAAGCGCTTCTAACGTGTGAACCACAAATTGAAGAACCTGCTTTTGAAGAAATCCTATATGTAATAACACGACTTAAAAACAATACGGCAAATGGGGCTGATGGAATTGCTGCTGAATTTATAAAGGCAGGTGGCCATGCATTACATCTCAAGCTATACGAACTAATAATAAAAATCTGGAGGATAGAAGAATTACCCCATGCCTGGAAAGAGTCATTATTGATACCTATCTTTAAGAAAGGAGACAAGTTCCAATGTGAAAATTATAGAGGAATATCACTCCTGTCCATAAGCTATAAGATACTAGCCGCGGTACTACTAAATAGACTACTAAAACCATATTCAGTAGAATATTAGGTGACTACCAGGCGGGTTTCAGATAAAACAGATCAACAATAGATCAGATATTTATCTTACGACAAATAGCCGAGAAAAGTTGGGAATATAAAAGAGATCTCCATAACATTTTTGTGGATTTTAAAAAGGCTTATGATAGTGTCCTTAGGAATAGTCTATGGAATGCTATGCAGGAATTTGGAATACCAAGGAAGTTAATCAACATGACCAGACTATTCATGGGAGATACTTATAATACAGTAACATATAAAGGCAGGAAATCAGACCCTTTCCAAATAACATTTGGCTTGAAACAGGGTGATGCACTATCGCCGCTCCTTTTCAAGCTGGCTCTAGCGAAAGTTGAAAAGGAAGGTAAAGGAGGAATGTGCTATTGGGGGAACATCCAAACTGCTTGGTTATGCAGATGATATAGATATTATAGGGGAAAATGAACAAAAGACATTGGAAATATTGACTCGCATAAAGGAAGAAGCTCAACAAATGGCGCTGGTTATCAACCAAGATAAGACAGAATATATGGTAATTTCAAGAGAAGGAACGGCTAAAAACTCTGGCCATATACAAATAGATAATATGACCATTAAAAGAACGGAAACATACAAATACCTGGGTACAATCTTCAACTGCTCCAACATAAGGGAAGAAATACAAGCTAGAATCAACTCTGGAAATAAGATATACGATGCACTACAAAATCTGCTAAAATCAAATGCGCTATCTTGTAACACCAAGATCACAATATACAAAACACTGGTTAGACCACTTGTGCTGTATGGCTCTGAAACCTGGAGTACAACTGAAGGAGACGAAGCCTTGTTACAAACCTTTGAGAACAAAGTCTTAAGACGCATCTTTGGGCCCATTAGGGATACACAAAGTGGAGAGAGGAAAAGAAGATGCAACAAAGACATTTATGATCTCTTTAAGTCCCCGCTAATCACTGGTATAATGAAGGCTAATAGACTGCAATGGCTGGGGCATATAGAAAGAATGGAAAATAATAGGGAAACAAAATTCGCTTACACTCAGGAAATAAATGACCGTAGACCCCGAGGTAGACCAAGAAGACGGTGGAGAGATAATATACATACAGACCTCTCTTGACCTGTCCGACATGGTGACCCTACCAGTAGCTGTGCTACCGTCGGCAAAGTCTATCTCGTACACGGGGGACACACTTCAGAGGGGATTAGATTTTCAATACCATTGTGTGATGTAGATAGTAATACTGTATCATCAGCATATCGAATCTCTGGTATTTCATGACAACCGATATTTAGGGCATCATATTGCTCATTAGTTGTAACATCTTTGACCTTTCTCATTATATTTTCGGCGTACAGGTTAAACAAATAGAGAGACAGCACACAGCCTTGATGGACTCCTTGCTTGATGTCAAGCCAATCTAATGTCTCGCCATCTATTCTTACCGCTGCTTGTTGATATAGAGATCTAGAGAGCATTTTTGTGATTTGTACTAAATGTGATGGAAAGCCCATTTTCCTCATGATTTCCCAAAGTCTCTGATGTTGGGCACAGTCAAATGCGCGCGCGCACACACACACACACACACACACACACACACACACACACATATATATATATATATATATATATATATATATATATATATATATATATATATATATATATATATATATTTCGCATATCCTTTACATGGCATTGCAGTCAAAACCATCATTTTTCAGCTGCTGTTGATGTCTTTGCCAATTTTACGTTCAGTAGTTTGCATATCAATATTAGCCTGTCTAAATGTCTCGAAACAAGCGTATATCAGTTTCATCCTTATTTGTGTAATTTTAACGGCACCGTATTGCTTACTAACAACACCAACTTGTATGCTACGATTAGCGAACCGTACCGGCTTCAATATGAGACAACCGAGAGAGCTGTAGAGATGGTCGTGGGGTTGGCCGGGAGAGAAAAAAAGGGACAGAAAAACAACTTAAACTAGTCAAAGTTAGTCATTTTTGCTCCACACTTACGCTGCGTGCCAATGAAAAATGTTCCGCGTGTCATACTTTGCCGACGCATATATGGGTGTGTTTTCCGTCCATTACAGCTGGGGGTGGGGGGGGGGATGCAGTTAGAATGTTCCCTTCACTGAGTTTGGGAAGGATGTGACATTTCCGAAACTCATCGGTACTTTTAGAGGACTATGCCAAGTGACGGATCCATGCCTGGGGACGGAATCACACCAAATGTCCGACATCTTGGAATTTGTCCAGGGTGAAATATTTCTAATTGCTCGTACACACACGTTTCAATTTACAGATCTGGTATGCACACAACTCACAAGTTCTTTGCGTCCTTAGACAACACAGTTACTTTTATTGAAGAACAGATATCACCCGTGGCTGTCATACACCGCCGGCTTCCTGCCGTTCAGCGTTCTTTTGCTTTAATTGTTTGTACAAGTATGCACAATGATAGAACTTGCACCTTTCCTGTGGTAACATACGAACCCACCATGTCATAATTGTCAAAGATACAAATTAGGAATTTTGAGCTTAAATGGTACGGAGATGGACACATAATATTGCACACACCTGTGCATGAGGCGAGATAAATTGCAAGAGATAGAGAGGCTTTTCGAAGCACAGTGATGATGTTACAGAAAAGATCTTAGAATATCCTAGACCAAGAAGACTGAACACGTTTAATATTTCGGGGAAAATGTCTACACCAATCTCACTGCTAGGGACATAAGCCTCAGTCATTTGTGACCTGGACGATCCGAACGTTGTTGCCTTACCCTTAGAGTTAAAACCGAGTCATCTTGAAGATTCACCACTAATAACCCAACAGTCTTACTTTGAAGTTTATGCACTAATGTGATGACGCACGGGATCAATGGATCTTAGTACGCTGGCACTGGCATGAGCGCAGTCGGACAAGGGTTCGATGTCAGTTCTCGTCGTTCGCAACAGAACGGCACAACTGGCAACTTTTCCCTTCCTGCAATCAGGCCTACAAAACTGTGATGGTCCTATAAAAAAAAGTATGTCCACATTTGTTTGCCTTCATCACGATCAATTATTTTGAAAACTGTCTGTTGCATCGTTATGAAATTTTTCCAGCCGTCTTATATTTACCCCCACCCAAGGAATATGTCTTTGATAGGTCCAAAAGCAACTGAAATCATTGAAAGCGGCAACATTTCTTTGATGTTTTGGGGGAAATGTAGTGAATTCACGCTAACAAACTAGTCTTACAGTAAACCACGTTATTTCTGGTAAAGACACAAGTACAAGGCGTAGCCAGGTTCGTATGGGAGTGGGTGCAATAAAAAAGTAGCTTAAAGTAGCATTGCACCGGGTTTTTATCCCATATGGCCCAGTCTCTTTCCGCAAGGCGGAAATCGTGGCACAAAGCACGAACTCCGTATCACCAGCGACGACCCTCTGTAGTCTCCGAAAAAATGCACTCGTGAAATGAAAGAATCGAACATACAACCCTCGGAGCCCGAGTCAGAGGGCTTGACCACTTCACCACGGAGATTCCCGAGAGGGGTGCAATGTGTAATATTAGTAAAGACAGAGAATGTACAGAGGTATGGGGTAAATAATGTGTAAATTGACAGGAAAGTAGAAGGAATATATTTCTTACCTTATTTTTCATTTCCTTCTTGTTTCTTCAGCTGCTAGTTAATAATTGTACACAAGTATTCATGTTACTAGGATGCATTTAGCTTTTTATATTGAGCTCGTGAAAGCTTCCAAATAGCTGTGCGTTAATGTGCATATGGAGTGACCAGAAATGATACCGCAATTTAGTCATCATGTTTCCATTTTTACGGATCTGTTCAGCTGTCTGTGTAGTTTGTTCACACTTACACATGGGTGACAGACCCGCCGTGAGTCTTCGTGAAAGACAGACAGACAGACAGACAGACAGACAGACAGACAGACAGACAGACAGACATATATTATTATATAGTATTCTCGAGCCAATCTCTAAATGCATTACCATTAATCTTATTATGATAATCCCTATTGTCTGTATGCTTTGATACGAACACGAGCCCAGCATTCTGTTGCAAGCCATTATGCGTATTACCAGCATGGGCCATGACCAAAAGCTGTCCTATACTACTGGGCACATATCGCTTTATCTGTCCATCCACTGGTTGCCATTCCTTATCACTTGTGTGGTGCGCATTGATCCAGATTTCATCCAAACACACTATGCCATAATTTTCTTTGCGCATTTCCCTCATTTCATGTAGGTATCTGCTTCTCATGGCTCCTAAATGCGGTTGCTCGCAAAGATTATTTCTACCGCTCTTGTACTTTCAAATAGTGAAGATAATGTCCTTATAATTTTCCACAAAGTTGTTTTGGATAGCTCTATGTTATTGTTCTTTCTGAACCAAACCCTAAGTTTTCTTACAGTCACTGTTTCTTTGGCATCCAGCATTTTTATAATGCTGGATAATCCTGGATATAAAATCCAAAATTTTTATAATTTTAGGAGTCTCTGTGGCGAAGTGGTCAAGCCTTTTGACTCGGGCTCCAAACGTCGTGGGTTCGATTCCAGTTCACGAGTTAAATTTTTCGGAGACTTCTGTGGGTCGTCGCTAGAGCTGCGGAGTTCGTGCTTTGTGCGATGCTTTCCGCGCTGCGGAAAGAGACCGAACCATATGGGATAGAACCCGGTGCAATGAAGTCGACCCTGTCGTATATCAAGCGACTTTTTAAAGCATTTTTATAATAGCTCGCCTTATGACATCTTTGTCAAAACTGTCTACAATAATCATTCTACCTACCGTTTGGTTATTGCGTGGTGGTTTAATTCCAGATTCTTGCACCCTTTGACAAAATGACCGTTTACTCAAACCCAATGCATGCATTGTTCTTTTTTCGGAATTTGTAATAGTATAAAACAGTTTCTTGCGATCAGCTTCTTGACAAAAATATGTGTACAACTTCATAGCGATTCTTTGAAGAGTACAATTTCGCATTAAAGCCCATTGAAAAATATTCACACATTTCAATGTTAGCGATAAGTGATAAGATTTAAAAAAAAAAAAAAAAACATATTAATCAGGTTTCATGAAATAACCCACATTTTGAGACACATCTGAACAGTCTTAGTTTGAACAACGCGGGGGGTTGGCAAAAGGCCAATTCTGTGAAAACACGTACAATATTCAAAATTGAGCCCTGATTGTCTGGCTACGCTGTAATACATTTAAAATTATGAATTTCATGTCAGACCCGTAAATTATATATCTTATATAAACAAACTTTAAAATCTGCTGTAAAATCTCCAGAACAAACTTTTTTTTTTGGGTGGTTATATACTAAATTTCATAATTTTCCCTCAGTTGGTTACTGAGATATTGATGTTTATATTGCGGCAAACAAATGTGGACATACTATAATACTTCACATACTTACGGTAGGTTTCTGCCGCGGCCTTGTTTTTAAGAGCCTATTTATTACTCCGAATAGGCATATATCTGCACTTTTGCTTCCTGCATAACCGCACTGTCTTCTGCCTATATTGCAGGTGTCCGTGGAGTTTGACATTTAGGCTTTTGTCATCCGGCAAAACATACTTTTCCAAACTGTATTTAGTACACGGCTGCAGTATATATTCCGCAGTTTGTGGTGCTTGGCTTCATGTAGACATTGCTGTAGAACCTATGTTTAGCTGTGTGTATATTTGGCTATTGCGTCTGTTGTGTCATGTTCTGAGTCTAAAGCTAATAACCTGTTTAACAGATTTTATTATAACCGGCTCTGTGGCGAAGGAGTTACGAAAGCAATTCGTAATCCTGCATACCGCGTTCGAAACACAGCTGCGTAAGGTTTGGCAGCCGACCGTCTTGTGTTGGTTTTCATACAATAGTATGAGTGCCGGTCGTTCTGAAAGCAATGGCAAACTACTGAATGTATTGCTGGGTTTGACTGCGACATCCTGTAAGGGATATGCAACAAACTTTTTTTTTCTTTTGATGATTCGTAGCTGGAATATCTGATTGTTGTTTCCCCAGCTCCTTCTTTTGGCAGCCCTTTCATTTTCTGGTATACATCAAGCATTGGGATCTGATCCACTGCAGAATAGTGCTACGCCTAATGACATGTTTCGGACAATAAATCTTGTAGTTCTGGGTGCTTGTTAGATTCAAGTGCCAAGAGAACAGACAATGCATCAGTAAGAACTAATTCCGGATGTACATTTTTCTTATTTGGCTGTGAAATTAAATGTTTAACTGAACACATTAAGTAAAAGTCAACGACAATTTGTCACACCATAAGGCGTAATTGGGTATAAATTGCGAGTCCCTTAATTATTACAGACCAATCGGCGCTCAACAGGAGATGTGATCAATATCACACCGACCCTTTTTACTTCCCAGAACATTTTATGGTACTCACGTTAGACTGGGTCGACCTGGGTGCTCAGGACAATTGAAACAGAAATCCCCGCCTCATGGTGATTGGTGGGTTCCAGCAGGCAATCGTCCTGTCTCCACTTGTCCTCGGTACTTCATTTCTGATGCATTAATTTGCCTTTCTCCACCATGTTTTGATCCAAGTAGGACATTGATAGTTTAATAATGGCAGAAAAACTATATTGAACAGTGCTCTTTTTGTGTCAATTATTCTGCAATATTGTTGCCATCTATCCAATAATTTGATCTTCTTGACTGATTGCTTTAATGTCATCTACATATTCGTTCATTCAATTTATTCACTACATTCTGGAACATGCTCAACGTAGAAGGGTTAAAATAGGGGAAATAACCTGCTGACCTCCCACTTATAGCTGTGACAAATGCCACTATAAACAGTCACCACGGATAACCAAAGTTCCACAGTCTTCTTCTGCTCCAAATGGAGCATAGATCCTCAAACAACCCTTTTGTAGATGTGTTCATGATTGATACGATTTTGCAGCTAAAGATTGTCATACTGGATGAGGTAGCCAGGGTTGTGCCAACCCTCCTTAATCACATATTAAGACATGCATTTTAGATTACAGAGTTGCTATTTCTTTGCTTTAATTATGGGTTCTGATAGCTCAAGAGCAAATGTGCCACAGTAAAAATAAGGTATTTACATTAGTAACTTCTTCTGGGAACAGTGAGCAGAAATACTTTGGAATGGCTATTGCATCGGAGGACTGACCACACATGTGAATGCCCGAAGTACATGGCATTGTTTGACATAATTTCTGACTCTTCAGGGTGAAGCTTTCTCATACAATAAAAAAAAAAGCAAAATTGTTTACTCATTATGGCGGAGATCAAAATGATCACAATAATGGGATTCCCAATACAACTAGCTGCGACATGAAGAAATATGCTGTTATGAAATGTCAAATATAAGTTGTTGTTCGTGACAAGTCTATAATATCCACACTGCATCCTATTTGAAAAGAAAAACAAAATGAAACAAAATATGTCCTATTTCGGTCCACTTATTGTTAACGTTTCAGAAAGATGAAATTTCTTTGATACTAAAAGTAGTGAAGTATGTCAATCTGACACTGGAAATATGGCGGGGGGACGCACCGGGGGTCCCGGCGGTCGGCTCCGTGGTTCGAACCGGGAAATTTTTTTTTTTTTGGTGGGTGGAAAAAATGCGGGCGCACGGGATGCGGCTAGACGATTCGGGTTTAAACACTATCATCATACAGGTTACAAATGAAAACCTTAAAAAGTAAAGATGGCCGATATTATTGTTTGTAATGGGTATGGCTTAGTGAAATTATTTGAGAAAGGGTGGGTAACGGCTATTAGAGGCCTGTAGAGGGTCGTGGTGGCTTATTCACTATCATCATAGGGTTACAAATGAAAACCTTAAAAAAGTAAAGATGGCCGGTATTATTGAATTTAGTGGGTATGGCTTAGTGAAATTCATTGACAAGGGGTGGCTAGCGGTTATTAGTGATCTGTAGAGTGTCGCATTGGTGTAGACACTACCATCATAGGGTTACGAATGAAAAACTTTAAAAGTAAAGATGGCCGGTGGTATTGATTGTAGTGGGTATGGCTTAGTGAAATTCGTTGATAAGGGGTGGGTAGCAATTATTAGTAATCTGTAGAGTGTCGTATTGGTGAAGACACTATCATCATACGGGTTACAAATGAAAATCTTAAAAAGTTAAGATGGCCGGTGGTATTGATTGTAGTGGTTATGGCTTAGTGAACTTCATTGATAAGGGGTGGGTGGCGTTTATTAGTGATCTGTTGAGTGTGGTTTTGGTGTATACACTATCATCATACAGTTACAAATGAAAACCTTAAAAAAAGTTAAGATGGCCGGTGGTATTGATTGTAGTGGTTATGGCTTAGTGAACTTCATTGATAAGGGGTGGGTGGCGTTTATTAGTGATCTGTAGAGTGTGGTTTTGGTGTAGACACTATCATCATACGGGTTACAAATGAAAACCTTAAAAAGTAAAGATGGCCGGAATTATTGATTGTAGTTGGTGTGGCTTAGTGAAATTCGCTGAGAAGGGGTGGGTAGTGGTTATTAGTGAGCTGTAGAGTGGCGTATTGGTTTAAACACTATCATCATACGGGTTACAAATGAAAATCTTAAAAAGTAAAGATGGCCAGTGGTATTGATTGTAGTGGGTATAGTTGATACACACATACAAACATGAACAATGACAAATACACATAAACACGTACACAACCACACACACGTACAGACAAGAACAAAGATCCATACACACTCACACAGGCAGACACACAATGGAACAAAGACACATACATACAAGTACAGAGATATCACATGTGCAGACACACACAACCACACATACAGACAAGAAATACACACCTGTACATACAGGCATGAACAGCGACAAATACACACAAACATACATACAGACAAGAAAGACACACAATGGAACAAGTACACAATGGAACACAAATGTACAGAGACGGCGCACAGCATAGCCTTCCCCATGTTGTATTAACGGAAGCGGGTGTCAGAGAAAACGTCCGACCATTACTACTACTATAATAGGTTGACGGGTCCCTACGTCATCGGCGCCATATGCAAAAGTCATTAAGTGGGCGGACGGTGGCGTGGAGAAGTGATTCATCGGTCGCACGGAGGCGGGTGGCGTGTACATAAAGCAACACAGACAGACAGACAAACACACACAACACACACATACACGAACACATAAACGAATAAACAAACACACGAACAGACAGACAGACGAACACACACACAAACACACATACAGACATGAACAAAGACAAACACTGAGATGTAATTTTAGTTATGTATTTATTCAACCAAGTATAGGAATTACGCCATCCACCTTGTTTTCGCAGTATCCAAGGATGTAGTTTATCAGTCATATACGTGCCTACAGTTGTAGCGAAGTGTCCCTGCAGGTCATGGACATTCACCTCTGTGTTGTAAGAATTATCAACCAGATGCTTACCCAGACGCATACCAAGTGTAAACAGCATCATTATTCTCCCACAGTTGATGACGTTATCGTCAAAGACTTCATCAGCAATTGAAACAAATACTGGGAAAACGTGTTCTGGTTTCTAGTCTCGTGAATAACACATCTTGTTGTTTTTGCTATTTGTTATACTACGTGACACAACCTTGAGTTATTGGTCTTTATGAACTTGTAGGAACTAATAATAGTCAACGCCATATTCACCAGCTCGCTGTGAACTTGTTTCAAGTCGACCATTGCTTGTGTCATTATTATGCTGATAGCTAGCAGAGAACTACTGGCGTACAACTATGGTCAAATGGTCTAATACTATCTCCAGACGCGTTATAAACATCAGGCGACTAGGTAGATTGTTATTATTACTCATGGATCCTAGGTGGAAACATCCTTTTACGGCATTGATTGCGGGCACAACTGGGAGTAGTAAAACCGTCTTTGCCAGCGGTTCTTGGCCCATCTCCCAGCCATGGTAGACCCCATTCCAAGGAAGTTATATGGTGATACGGAGAACGGCAACCCATGTACGAAACTATGAAGGGTGTTCAATTTAACGAAGGTCTGCCGGATATGGATAAATGGACCGGGGATAGACATCAGTTAGTGGTCATAGATGATCTAATGTCCGAGACAGATGACAGAGTGACTAAGTTGTTTACTAAAGGTGGTCATCATCGCAACCTCAGTGTTATGTATATAGTACAGAACCTATTTGGTAAGAATAAAGAACAAAGAACCATCAGTCTGAATTCGCATTACCTAGTGGTGTTTAAGAATCCGCGAGACGGGTCTCAGATTACAAATCTGGCCAAACAGATGTACCCAGGCCGGGTGTCATATGTCCAAGAGAGTTTTAAGGACGCGACAATGACTCCACGCGAGTATTTGTTATTTGACCTTCGACAGGAAACACCAGATCAGCTCCGCTTACGAAGCCATATATTCCCTGATCAGCAACAAGTCGTCTACGTCCAAAAATAATATGTCTAACCGACTTAAACGTAGCGAGGGTATGTTACGCTTCTTGGGTCAGACCAACCCTGCCACCATGGAGGCCGTAATGAAAACAGCTTCCCCAGATCTTGTTCAATCAATTTGTGAATGCTCTCACGGTGTTTTATAAGGTAATGTTCCCCTGACACCAGCTCAGAAGAAGCGTCTGCAGTGGCACAAAGACTGAGAGCAATCACGCATAAGAAATTGTCGCTCAAAAAAAGGAAAGAGATCCTGCAACAAGCTGGTTTCATAGGCGCCTTGAGGGTTTGTGGGTTTGTAATGGCTAAGAAAATGAACGTGATGGATCCCCGGTTGCTAGAAAAACCTTATGTACCAACCGACACACTAAATGATAGCCTACATGGCTTGGATCATCAAATGCAACAAGTCCTGGAAACAGAAAAACTACCACCTCGTGACAAGGCCAGAATGTATTAGCAAACACTACAGCGGTATTTGAATCGACTCGAACAGTACAGAAACAAGCCTCTAGGTATAATGGATATCAAGAAACAACCACCACTACAAAAACCCGAAGTCAGCAGTGTACCGGCACCAGTAGTCGAGGCACCGCCGACTAGGATTCAAGTAACCGAGACTCCAGTAAGCGAGTCCAAAACTCGAGTATTCGAGACACCTCAGCCGTATAGTCTCAGGAGAAAAAAGAAGAAGAGTAAGATACCTACCCCCAAGTGGGAAAAATGGCCGAGCAAATAAGAAAGTATTACTATGACCCTAAAAAACCGACAGCCTACGGTGGAGCTGCCGCTTTACAACGCCAAAGTCAACTGAATGCTAAGACAATTCAGAAATGGTTACGTCATGAAGATACCTACACGTTGCATAAACCGATCCGTTGCCGCTTCCAGAGACGCCAAACCATAACCGGTGGTAAAAATCAAAAAATTTAAAGCTGACTTGATAGATATGCGACTACTACAAAGATACAACGACGGGATGTCGTATCTAGTGACTTTCATCGATATGTTTAGTAAATATGTTTGGGCCATCCCGATCCAGAAGAAAATGGGGAAAGCTCTGGTGGTCACTTGAGTAAAATCTTTGCTGATAGCCAACCGATACATTTTCAGACCGACAAAAGTTCGGAATTCATCAATTGGACCTTCTTAAAATATCTGAAAGATCGAGGTGTGCATTTCTTTACCACCGAGAATGAAGACGTGAAGGCGGCGATAATGGAAAGATTCAACCGGACCCTGAAAGAAAAAATGTGGCGTTATTTCACCAAGACCAATATATTGCGCTACGTCAACGTGATAGATAAAATGATCTACAACTACAATGGTTCGTATCACAGAAGTATTCACATGGCGCGAGTGCAAGTCAACTATACCAATCAAAAAGAGGTGTGGAATAACTTGTATAAGCAGACATACTTCTTCTTCTTCTTCTTCTTCTTCTTCTTCTTCTTCTTCTTCTTCTTCTTCTTCTTCTTCTTCTTCTTCTTCTTCTTCTTCAGCACCCCGAGCCATTGAGGTTCTTTGCTGCAGATACAAGCCGTCTCCATTCATCTCTCTGGTTGACCTTCTCTTGCCATTCGCTGATTCCAAGTGTTTGTAGGTCTGTATGTATATTATCTCTCCACCGTCTTCTTGGTCTACCTCGGGGTCTACGGTCATTTATTTCTTGAGTGTAAGCGAGTTTTGTTTCCCTATTATCTTCCATTCTTTCTATATGCCCCAGCCATTGCAGTCTATTAGCCTTCATGATACCAGTGATTAGCGGGGACTTAAACAGATCATAAATGTCTTTGTTGCGTCTTCTTTTCCACTCTCCACTTTGTGTATCCCTAATGGGCCCAAAGATGCGTCTTAAGACTTTGTTCTCAAAGGTTTGTAACAAGGCTTCGTCTCCTTTAGTTGTACTCCAGGTTTCAGAGCCATACAGCACAAGTGGTCTAATCAGTGTTTTGTATATTGTGATCTTGGTGTTACGAGATAGCGCATTTGATTTTAGCAGATTTTGTAGTGCATAGTATATCTTATTTCCAGAGTTGACTCTAGCTTGTATTTCTTCCCTTATTATGTTGGAGCAGTTGAAGATTGTACCCAGGTATTTGTATGTTTCCGTTCTTTTGTTTTAATGGTCATATTATCTATTTGTATGTGGCCAGAGTTTTTAGCCGTTCCTTCTCTTGAAATTACCATATATTATGTCGTATCTTAGTTGATAACCAGCGCCATTTGTTGAGCTTTTCCCTTTAAGTGAGTCAATATTTTCAATGTCTTTTGTTCATTTTCCCCTATAATATCTATATAATCTGCATAACCAAGCAGTTTGGATGTTCCTCCAATAGCACATTCCTCCTTTACCTTCCTTTTCAACTTTCATTACAGCCAGCTTGAAAAGGAGCGGCGATAGTGCATCACCCTGTTTCAAGCTAAATGTTATTTGGAAAGGGTCTGATTTCCTGCTTTTATATGTTACTATATCATAAGTATCTTCCATGCATAGTCTGGTCATGTTGATTAACTTCCTTGGTATTCCAAATTCCTGCATAGCATTCCATAGACTATTCCTATGGACACTATCATAAGCCTTTTTAAAATCCACAAAAATGTTATGGAGATCTCTTTTATATTCCCAATTTTTCTCGGTTATTTGTCGTAAGATAAATATCTGATCTGTTGTTGATCTGTTTTGTCTGAAACCCACCTGCTAGTCACCTAATATGTATTCTGAATATGGTTTTAGTCTATTTAGTAATACCGCGGATTGTATCTTATAGCTTATGGACAGGAGTGATATTCCTCTATAATTTTCACATTGGAACATGTCTCCTTTCTTAAAGATAGGTATCAATAATGACTCTTTCCAGTCATGAGGTAATTCTTCTGTCCTCCAGATTTTTATTATTAGTTCGTATAGCTTGAGATGTAATGCATGGCCGCCTGCCTTTATAAATTCAGCAGCAATTCCATCAGCCCCAGTTGCCTTATTGTTTTTAAGTCGTGTTATTACATATAGGATTTCTTCAAAAGCAGGTTCTTCAGTTTGTGGTTCACACGTTAGAACCGCTTCCTGTGGGAAAGTGTTACTTGGAGCCTCACAATTTAGTAATTCAACAAAGTATTCTTTCCATGTGTTACACATTTCCTCATTGGTATTTATCATATTCCCATTTTTGTCTTTTAAACCATATGTGTTGTGTTGGTGCCCTCGTTTCATTGACTTCAGTTCTTTAAAATACTTTCTTGATTTGTTTTTCTGGTGATTAGTTTCCATATCTTTGATTATATTGCTCATATATTCTCGCTTCTGCTGCCGAACTATTTTTGTAGCCTCTTTACATTCAGTTCTATATTGCTCTTCATTTTGGGTGTTGTTGATGCCATTTAACCACAACTGTCTGGCATTCTTTTTCCAAATGACTGCTTCTTCACATTTTTGATTGAACCATCTGTTCTTTCTATGCGTGGTTAACACACCGAGACATTCTTCTGCGGTAGTTTGAATTGTATTCTTGATGTTCAACCAAGTTTGGTCAAAGTTTTCCTCCAACGGGTTTTGTAGAATTTCAAGTTTACATTTTATTTCATCTGCAAATTTCTCATTGACTGTACTTTCTTGTAGTTTTTCTCTGTTATATGTTGGGTGTAACCTTTGTAGTTTAGCATATAATTCTCTCTTAAGTTTTATTTTAAATTTTGCTCCAACGAGGAAGTGGTCGCTGTGGCACTCAGCTCCTCTATAACGTCTAACTTGTATGTTGGATGCATTTTTTGTGTTAATTAAAATGTGATCTCTTTAAGCAGACAGACGTCTCGAAAAAAAAGTGTATTTTACACCCGGGGACTGAGTCAGTCTGGCTCAACCCAAACAACCTTTTAAAAAAGGGTATATGTCGTCGTAGACAGAAGAATTTTTTTACCGTCAGTCGCATAAACCAGACCAGTCTTGTGACGTATGTGCTAAAAGACAATTCGGGGTAAGAACTACAAAGTTCATTCTACAGAGAAAAATACAACTCGTCGGAGACAAGCAAGTGTATCGTATCGAAACAATCTTACAAGAAAGACATAGGAGAGGTGGTGGTAAAGAGTATTTAGTGAAGTGGTTTGATTATCCCAATTTATTCAACAGTTGGATAGCTGACACGCAACTAGCCAGTTATGGAGACTAGTGGTATGACCGATGACAAGCTGGAAACTATTGTGGTGCGCCCACAGCCAACAGACGGGGAAAGAACCACGATCTGGTCATTGTTTTGACAATGAGTGCCGCGACAAGAGATTGTATTCATCTGTCAAATGGTGGTTATATATGCCGTCATTACTGTATCCCTGTTCAATCTAACTCAAGGCAGCATAGCCGCACCAGAAGACAAGCTGTGGGTAGCTCTAATGAGTAGTTGTTTTGGTTATATGCTACCTAATACTAAACTAGAAAAACGATGAGTTTCTACGTTACCTTACCGAGCAATGCTGCACCAAAGGTATTCCTGAACAACCACCCAGGTCACTCTTTTGTCAAGTTGCCGCAGACCATTGATGTAACGAATCAATACAATGGGCCTGGCAGAAATTCAATTCCCCAAATACGTACTTTAATGGCTTGCCTGGAGAAATTTGGATGCAATACTTTCCACCCAAAGGTAGTGTTAGAGAACCTATAACGCTTATATGTCCACCAGGTCTGTTGAACGGACCCGAAAATTTTATCGAAGAATTGAACAAGTTGTGTGTAGAAACCCAAGTAGATGAGAAAGTAAACATCAAATTCTTATTGGGTGCACCTTGGAAAAAGGTCGGGATGAAAATATTTGAAAAGGGCGCCCAGGCTAAAATTAGTGACAGATTGAAAAACATGTTGGGGTTCCCAAGCTCGACTCTATCAGACGACAATGTCTTATTATACGGCAATGTGGAATTGGAGATGGAAAGCGAGATTAAAAATATCTACGTCTATTCTGATCTCGTAGCCACGAGACCAGTTGGAGACGTCATGGTTCCTTTACTAAGGACTGTCCTTATATTAGACCTGCTGTCGCCTTCAGTGTTTCATCTTTACAACAAACCACATTACGTACCATTAACTCATTTCTCCTTCAAAACAGTGGAAATACTTTTAACTACCGATACGGGGAAAACGATCCCATTCAAAAGTGGGACTTCAGTGGTAACTTTACATTTTCGAACCCGGAAACATTCAGACCTCGAATAAAGAAAACAAGATGAGCTTTTACGTGAACTTACCGAGCAACTGTGCCCCAGAGATATTTCATAACAATCAGCCAGGTCACTTTTTTGTCAAATTGCCGCAGACCATTGATGTAACGAAACAATACGAAGTGGGCCTGGCCGAAATTCAATTCCCCAGCTACTATTGCCATGTGTCAGAGAATGAAGTATGGATAAGATACATCTCACCCATTGGCGGAGTGATAAGTAAGGTGTGTCCACCAGGGCTGTAAAGTTCATCAGAGGCGTTTATAGATGCGCTGAATCGATTAAGGCAAGAACCGGACGTGGGCGATCAGATCTGTGCTCGATTTAATTTCAACAAGGCAGCAAAGAAAGTCACTGTAAAAATGCTCAAGCCCGGGGCCACTGTGGCATTTAGCAACAAGTTGCAAGAGATATTAGATATAATTGAAGGTGAAGGGGTGACAGAGCTTAAAAAATGAACAGCAAAATGTCTACGTCTACTGCGATCTCATAGCGGCCAGACCAGTTGGAGACGTCATGGTCCCACTACTAAGAACGGTTCCTATTATGAATCAGCTCTCGACCTCAGTGTTTCGTGCCTACGACAAACCACATTACATACTACTAGGTCGTTTTTCCTTCGATACGGTGGAAATACTTTTAACTATCGATAAGGGTAAAACACTCTCATTCACTACCGGGATTTCAGTGCTAACTTTACATTTTCGAACTCGAAAACATTTAGACCTCGAATAACCCAACACTAAAATGAGCATTTACGTGGTACTGCCCAGTAACGCCTCGTTACAAATATACCCACAAAATAATGCCGGACATTTCTTTGTCAAGCTGCCGCAAACTACTGAGCTAACCTCCCAGTACGGAGTTTGTTTGGTCGATATTCAGTTTCCAAACACCTATTTTAATATTTTGAAGGATGAGGTGTGATTAAAGTACACTTCACCTCCAGACTTAGACGACCCACCGATGAAGATTACGCTGACACCTGGTCTGTACAAATCAACCGAAAAATTCATCGCTGAATTGAATAGATTGCTTATCGAGACTGAGAGATTTATCAATGAACTACAATGGCTGCGTCTCGACGATGCCTGTCAAGAACATAACCGAATGATTTTCTCTTATAACGATGTCTCGAGTAAGGCTCGTTTCCAACTCTACGAGCAGGGAGCTGAAGTTAGACTTAGTGACAAGTTGGCAGAGATTTTACAATTTCCCTTGACACGTGTCACCGAGACTAAACCCAGTATGTCTGGTGTGGGTGATGTAGATTTAGACCAGGGCACGAAACATGTCTTAGTCTATTCCGACATTGTCACGTCACGGCTGGTCGGGGATGTAATGGTACCTTTACTGCGGACTCTACCTGTTCTAGACAGATTCACCACCTCAGTATTTAAGATGTACGACAAACCACATTATGTACCCCTCAGTCGATTTTCCTTTGACACGATTGAACCCCTTATAACCGATGAGCATGTGAAACCTATCCCATTTACACGTGGAACTTCGGTAGTGACGTTACATTTTCAAACAACCAAACGGTTTCATATGAGTTAACCAGGTTAGACACGTCCCAAATCAACGCAACGAGGACTATTTCTGCAATCAAGCCGGGAGTGGTCTCCCTGTTTTTGTGGGTGGTCGAAGTCAGCGATGTCATGGTATTGGTAGTTTATTTACTGGTCTAGGTCGCAAATTTCTTTCTTGGTTGAAGACTGGTGGCAAAGCCCAATTGAGAGAAGGACTGGGGAAGGTTTTGCAAGTGGCTCAAGATACCCTAGTCGGTAGAAATGTTGGTGAGTCCTTCATAGAAAACGCAAGGGACGCTGGTCAACAGTTGCTCCAAGGCGCTGCTCAACACATCAGCCAATCGGGTAGCGGGGCTAGGAAACGAGAACGAGCCGCCCCGCCAGATCAACCCAGTAAAAGAATAAAACCAGCAGCCAGAAAGCCATCGACTCATAAGAAACATCACCACCAACCGGACATTCGGATATTTTCTTATAATGACGTTAATTCATCCCAAGTCATGCGAGTGTCTAAATTCTGGCCTGGATCTGTTTAGCGTGCCTCCCACCCAGACGCCCGTGGAAGTGGAACAGTTTGTGGAGATTCATCCGTTGGCCACGTTAGCCTATGGGGCTATGAATTGTCTCATCGAGTTCTCCATCTCTGGTGTCAGAGAAGATTACATTGATTTTTGAATACTTTTCTCTACGTGAGAGCCAAAATTACACTGCCCAATGGCGACGACCTACCAGCCACAGCCGAAGTCGGTCATATAAATTATTATTTGCATAGTTTGTTTTCTCAAGTAGACGTGTCCCTGAACGACACTCTTATTTCACCGAGTGAAAATTCGTAACCATACCGGGCCTACTTGGAGGTTCTTCTGAATTATGACGAAGAGGCCAAAAAGAGTCATCTGACCACAGCTCTTTACTATCAAGATACTCCTTTGTATATGACAGATACAAAGGGTGATACCAATAAAGGGCTAGCCAAAAGAAAATTGTTAGCCAGCTATAGTGTGGATCTGGATATGATGGGACGCCTACATTCCGACATTTTCAATCAGGACAGGTACATGCTGAATGGGTTCGATATTAAGATCAAACTAACCCCATCAAAATATGTCTTTAATTTAATTGTCACGGATGTAAACGGTGGGTACATAAGTGTCATTACTTACGTCACTCTTTTGGTGAGGAAAGCTAAGTTAAATCCAACTATATCTCTGGCTCATGAAAAAGCCTTATTGAGATCCAATTCCAAGTATCCTTTTAAAATAGTTGTGGTAAAAACCTTTTCTATCCCGAAAGGTATATTTTCCCACACACAAGATAACATTTTCCTCAGCCAGACACCGACCCGGGTAGTGATAGGTTTAGTAAATGCTTCCTGTTTCAACGGCAAGCTAAACACGAACCACTTCATATTCAGTCATTATCAGTTAAACTATTTGAGTCTGATGATAGATGGGCGTAGTGTAACAGGTTAACCCTTAACCATGAATTATACGACGAGTCAGTATATGCGAGCTTTCCATGGTACCAATTTGGCCCTCGGTCTGACCAGTAAGGATGTCGGGAATGGTATCGATTTTGAAAGTTTTAGTCAAGGGTACGCTCTCTACGCTTTTGATCTGACTTCCAGTATATTAAACGGGGAGCAGTTTGAATGGGCAAAATCTGGCCCACCGTCACTAGAACTTACCATTGACTTTATAACGGATATACCTCTACATGTCATCGTATACGCGGAACTGGACTCGGTCCTAGAAGTTTCCAAGACGAGACAAAAGCTAACAGATTACAAAGCATAATGGATACCCAACAGCTAAGACAATTTCTCATGTCTGACCTGTTTGTTCGACGCCTTTCGCTAGTCACTGTTTGCGCTAGGGACCAGTTGCCTAGACACATTGATAAAACTCAACCGACCGCTTTGATCGTCAATACTGACACCAGTTCTTACTCTGGATCATATTGGATCGCCCTATATTTCGATGGTATAGGTCAGTTTGAATATTTCGATTCATTTGGCTTGCCGCCATTACACGCCGACATTATCCACTTTATACAACGTAACTCGGATAAAGCACCAGTGTACAATTCCCGTATGTTACAAGACATTAATAACGCCACTTGTCGTCTGTATGCCTTGTATTTCTTGGTGATGAAATGCTGCGGCGCGAGTATTTCACGTATCCTGCAACCATTTGGACACAGACAACACGCGAACGACGGTCTCGTGTTTTGACTGGTTACTCTGTGGTTAAAAAAGACAAGTCCAGACCTGATTAACACCACTAGATAAATTCATCCTTATAAAATGAGACGTACACTCGTGTTTTGTGTCTACAATGATCAAGATGTCTACAACCACCTGGATATTCATGTCAAGAACTGCCGATATGCAAAGACAGCTAGCCAATGGTTTGATTGCGGTGACAGTTTCTCAAGACAGAGGAACCACGACACTCCATCTATGCCAGTATTTTGGTGAAACTGAGATGAAGTATCCTTCCAAGGTGGGAATTACACTCACGAGAGAAGAGTTTGAATCGCTCCTTTCTATGAAGGATGACATTTTAGCTGCTTTTGATAAACCAACTTATGGTAACCAAGCTACATACAAGTCAAACCAGTCTATGTGTACCGACAGTCAAGACATGCCCCTGAAAGACCAGACAACTTTCTACAATAACAAAGTCCCTCTGATCCTGTTGGGTCGTAAATGGAGCCAGCTTTAAATGTTGTAACTTATTTGATGTTGTCTACCAATAAAAGCCATATGAAAATGTTACTTTTTTGTTTGTTTTCTTTTTGTCTCGCTGTTCCATTGTGTCCATTCTCTGTTCTTGTCTGTATGTGTGTTGTGTATATTTGTCACTGTTCATGTCTGTATGTACAAGCGTGTATTTCTTGTCTGTATGTGTGGTTGTGTGTCTGCATTTGTGATGTCTCTGTACTTTTGTGTATGTGTCTTTGTTCCATTGTGTGTCTGTGTGAATGTGTATGGATCTTTGTTCTTGTCTGTACGTGTGTGTAGTCGTATGTGTGTGTGTTTGTATATATTTATCGCTGTTCATGTCTGTATGTGTGTATCAACCATGCCCACAACAATCAATACCACCGGCCATCTTTACTTTTTAAGGTTTTCATTTGTAACCCTATGATGATAGTGTCTACACCAATACGACCCTCTGAAGATCACTAATAACTGCTCCCCACCCCTTATCAATGAATTTCACTAAGCCATACCCATTACAATCAATACCACCGACCATCTTTACTTTTTTAAGGTTTTCATTTGTAGCTGTATGATGATAGTGTATACACCAATACGACACTCTACAGGCATCTAATAATCGCTACCCACCCTTTCTCAACTAATTTCACTAAGCCATACCTATTACAAATAATGCCGGCCATCTTTTCTTTTTTTTAAGGTTTTAATTTGTAACCTGTATGATGATAGTGTTTAAACCCGAACCGTCTAGCCGCATCTCACGCGCCCACATTGTTTCCACCCACCAAAAATAAAATTTCCCGGTTCGAACCATGGAGCCGACCGCCGGGACCCCTCGGGACCCCCTGCCATATTTCCAGTGTCAGATTTGCATACTTCACTACTACTAACTGCCTCTGTCATGTTTTTGTTTTCTACTTGGTCTCACACCAATATTTAATGTACAGCTGGTAGATATAGGCATTTATGCTGCTGGTTAAATTATGTCCTCTTATTTTATGAGCGTGGTGAGGGGAAGGGTAGCTCTGTAACAGTTCTAGTGGAGTTGATAATTTGGTACCAGGTGGACAGGAAAGTCTCTACATCAACCTCACTCCGACAGGCGGAAGACCTTTTCAGGGCACAGACGACCTGACTACCAATGCCTCGGACTTTAGTTAAAACTATGCCTTCCAGAGGATTCAGCAACCACCCTCACCCAAGGGACATGACTAGAGAAGTCAACAAAGTTGTGTTCAATCAATATTAACATAGAAAAGAAATAAGCCAGATATTGGTGACTAGCAACAAGTATCAATGTTCCAACAAACATCACGCCTAAACAGTGAGAAGTGAACACTATATTTAAATATCTCTTAAAATAAAATCACGCATATCCTTTGCAGGATGTTGCAATCAACCCAAAACTCCAGGTTGATTTAACTAAGCTATTTTACATGCATTAGTTTGCCATTCCTGTCTGAACAAAAAGTCAACGTTGAAGTCCTGCTGACCGGTATCAGGGTTTAACCCTGAGATTCATGCTTAAGCGCAAGCGTATTAAAAAGCCTCGTGGCCACGGTGACTTCTTTCAAATATCTAGGATCTACGGGGTGACTCCCCCCCCCCCCCCCCCAAAAAAAAAAAGTAAATAAAAATAAATAAATAAATTTAAAAAATAAAAAGTTTATTAAATCCTACAATGGTCAAGCACATTTCTGGAAATTTGGTGAATGTAAACTTCAGTCTCTCTGGCCTAGGTTTTAGCGACTTTCTCCGTAATCCCGTTTATCAGCGTGAGCAAACGATGCTGCGCGAGAATTTGTAACGGTCCTCGCCGTGCCCGTTACTTACGGGATATGTGAGCCGGCCGCTCAGAAAGCAATGGAAAACTACTGGTGTTGACAGCGATGTCCTGTAATAGGATATGCGGAAAAAAAAAAAAACAACTTCAGTCTGTGTACAATCATTTCCAAAAGTTTCAGTTACCTTGGTGGCTTTGCATAAAAGTTATCTTCTTTCTAATATATGCTCCAAATGTCCTCCGCAGCGTTGGTTGCACACTTGCAAACGTTGCGCTAAATTGTCAATTACTCGATCGCATTCCTCTGTGGAGATTTCCCTATTTTTTGCTGTGATTACAGTTCCCCAATCGTTTGAGGGTTGTTCTGGTACACATTATCCTGGAGATACCCCCATAGATAGAAATCTATGGGGTTCAAGTCAGGTGAATGCGGTGCCCACTCCAAGTCACACTTCATGCTGATCTGCCTCCTCCGAAATCGCTCTCTCAGCCAGGATAGAGAGTCATTTGATGTGTGTAGGGTGGCCCCCCATCTTGCTGGAACCAACTGTTGATCTCGATCCAATCCTCTACGTCGTCCCAATGATGCCCAAAACTTTCTCAATTATTCACAGATTTGTTGGTTCCATTTGTGTGTCTCACCCTTACCATCTATAGCAGGTGAACTGAGTACCGGCATCGCAGCACTCGGGGCATTCCCATACGTGCACTGTCCTCATCTTCAACAGTCACAAAAGAGTCCCAATAGTAACAGTACCAGTTCCAATATGATTATGTATATAGCTTTTCCTCGGTGCAATGAGTGTCGACCAGATCCTCTGGTCACTCCCTGACGTACCATTCTCTCCAAGCAATGATGGTGCATCTGTTCTTCCACACAACATACATGATCCCGAAGTGCCCTGATCACATCGACCTTATCATGCACCCCACCAAGCGGTGCAGACCCAGCCAATTTGTCTGTCTATTCTTTTTCTACCACACCAGCATGCCTTGTGGAAAGATTTGTATGTTAGTTAGTTAGTCGAGGTCCCAACTTCACGGCAACAGGTCGTCCCCATAATGCTCCATTCCTGTACCAGTGAATATCACACAAAATGCCCCCCACTGTCCAACGTGAAAAGTGGAATAGATAGGAGTCTAGGAAATCCAACAGCCCGCACAGGTGAACTGTGCATAATGCCGCCGCCAGAATGACAACACAAAATTCATCCACGAAAACCACAGTTCATCGTCGATGGACTAGGCAGTCACCAGAAAGACCTCACTGACCCGGGTTTTCTCACATGGCTCGGTCTTTTATCGCACGGCGGTCCGCCGAAAGTGTCGCATAAAGCACGACCTCCGTAGCTTCAACCCGACTCTCACGAGTCTCCTGAAAAATGCATTCGTGAACCGAAAAGGCAAATCAGTCAATTCAGCAACAGCTGCTAGCCATTGTTTCGAACATGCAGGTCACTGTACAGGACAGATGTAAAAGCATTCCACGCGAATTTCATAGCTCACAGTGTCGCCCACGCAGTCACTCAGTAGCAGGGCAACGGAACCATGTACTACCAGTCCAACATGAGGAAAATGCGATTGCAAACCGTAGCTAGAAACATAAACACGCCACAGGCCTTAACGGTTTAATGCCTAACCGCCATGTTGGCCACCGGAAGTCGGAAAGATCTGTATGTAGGAATGGTACTTTAAATAAACGGACCAGAGACGTTCTTATCTGACATGTTAAGACAGAGTGATCTGGAAAAGTTAACTTTCACGTGAAGATCAGATACTATAAATCACCTGCATCATCTATACTTTTGTGAGGACGTGTGGACTGGACACTCACGGCAAAGACCCAGGCTTTTGAGCACAATTGTTCTAGATGAAATCTTTGCATAGGTGATAAAAGTTAAAAGAACACAAAATTCAATGCTGACGTCAGAGAATAACCATACACACAGATAAAGAATCATGTCTATCAGTAGTGAAGCAATGAAACATTTACCTAGTTCAGACATGTCACCCCTGGAAAAACAATCTTCTTCAATCATATGAAAGCAAAGAAAACCCTAAACTGAGAGCATCAAAGAATGAATGGGCTGCCTGTACTTGTATACGAGGGCGAGTCAATAAATAAGTCACAGTTTTGTGGGATGGCAGGGAAATGTAGTTGGTGTTTTCTACAGGTGTCATTAGGTGACAGGAACATCAAACTTTATATTCCAGTTCGTCAGGTGGCGCTAGGTGTCTCATGCGCATAAACAAAATGGCGACTGTACTTACGGAGTGTACAACCAAAGAGCAATGTGCTGTTGCGTTTTTTATTGTGTGTGGGCAAAAGGACTGCATGAAAAGGCCATGCATAAGGAAATGTTTCCTGTTTATGCTGACAAATGTTTGTCCGGCAAAGCGGTGCATAGCTGGGTAGAAAATTTTTCTCAAGGACGCGAATGACGCCAAAGTTGAATGTGAAGTGAAAACGTGGTTTAGAAAACAGAGCATGCAATTCTATGCAACTGGTTTGGGAGGACTGATAAAACGATGGGATAAGTGCATCAATGTTGGTGGGTGGAAATTATGTTGA
Source organism: Cepaea hortensis (assembly GCA_963921405.1). Classification (NCBI taxonomy): domain Eukaryota; kingdom Metazoa; phylum Mollusca; class Gastropoda; order Stylommatophora; family Helicidae; genus Cepaea; species Cepaea hortensis. The sequence goes on along the minus strand of OY992877.1, from coordinate 65,204,525 downwards.
GAAATAAAGAGACAATGTACGTATACAAATAAACTTGTTTCAAGTTATTATATTTAGTTATTTTTCTACAGCCATTCGTGACTTACTTTTTGACTTCCCCTCGTCATACATTACAGTGGGTAGGGAACACGGTAAGACCCCTGAATGTTTACATGGAATTTCTATAACCGAAAACTAGGGTTATGGGTTGATCTGATGAACATGACACTGTCTCTAATACTTGATAAGATGAACATAGCACTAATTTTTCATGGTTCCTAATTAATAATTATTTTCATAAGCACATTATGTCATATTGTTATTCTTGATCTCTGGGTTGTGTCTTTCTGTGATATGACTAGCAAAGAGTAAATGTAAGTAAAACAAAACATTCGACCAAACACAATGAACGGTGAGCACATTCCTTTAATGATCTAAAAGACACTCAAGATTGCAAGATTAACAAAATAATTAGCACAAGGAGCATGTATAACCATTGTGGACATGAATGTAAAGATACCTGGCATCCTTACCGAAGACGTACTTGAAAATGTATAACACAGAAAAAATCAAGCCAATATAAAGCAGACATTAAAATACCATGCTTGAGGTAAATCAAAAAAGATGACAGATTAATCCAATTGGGTTGGTGGGGAACAAACACTCTAGAGAACTTAATGAAAGAAGAAAACAAATAAAATGACAAAAAAAAATTATATTTCATTAAAAGGGAAGGTGGAAGAAGACATTAACAACACAAATCAAGATATAGAATCAGATCAAATATGAAATATGAACCAATATCCCTGCATCCTGGACATTCGCAAACAAGCGCCACCCCTTTTTTCAGTAGCCAGTAGTCTTCTGATGGGCATGGTACTAATGGAGCCTGAATGAATGTCTGCCTTTTTCCCCCCATGAATCCCAGACCCTCTGCTAAATATATTGAATCAACCTCTCCAGATTAAGTCCTCTGTTTTGTTGCATTTTCCACACAATCCTAGAGAGCCTTTCCCACATCAACCTTGTCATATCCTAGCTTGCTACCATAGAAGAGGTAGCAGCCAGAACCAGATAACACAACACAAAAATTAGAAGTATTGAAAGAAGCTGGAAAAGATGTAATCTTGCTTCTCAACTGGGAAAATCTATCTTATATCTGGTAACATGAATGTTCATACTCGTTTGAAAGAAATCTGAGACAGCAGACTGTAAATCTTAAGAATGAGAGTGTTAATCATATATAGCTAGCCTTTCTTATGACAATGATGAACAAACAATTACGCAAAAACTGTTTATATATATATATATATTCAAATACAATAATTTTAGATATTAGCATACTACTTGTACATAAATTAATAGAGGTAAACATACAGCACAGTAAACCCCTATCAATTAAACTAACATAAGAGCACACTGAACCAAAACTCTTTTTTTTTAAAGGATATGGAAGAAAGTTGATACATAAACATGTTTTTGGAAGCTGTGGTGAAAATGTGGTTTCTAGCAAAAACGTCAAGGATCACATGCTGGTGAAAACTAAAGTGAAATTTGTCAAAGACAAATTATGAGAGAGATTGTAGTCTTGAAGGAAGAAATTCTGGAGTGAACTATAAACAGACAAACAATTCTGCAATAGAAAACAATGGGTGATGAAAGGGAAAAATGCAAATATTCAGAGACAATGAAAAAGTTCACCAATGTTGCATGCTATACAATACAATGATAACTAATTTAGCACAGCTACAGTTCCTAAAACCAAACATGCAATTAAATAACATAAAAATAATACAAAGAAGTGTGATTCAAATGAATCAGTCAAAATTAGACTTTTACCCAACCAGCTGAAAGGAAACTATATTTTAACTGTCTGACAAGCTGAAGTATAAAATTCAGTTACATGCTTTACCACAAAAGTATCTCAGTGAAACTGATGTTCTATGAATTTATGAAAGATCAAACAACGAATGGCTATGTATGTAAAATTATCAAGCAATTTTACAGATTTTTTCAAAGATTAGATGTAATCTGAACAGCTATGGAATGTGTAAATGCCTTCTTCTGTCAACTGAAATAATTTTAAAAAATAATAATAATACAAACATTAAGGTTGCACTAATTTTCTGTTTTTAATAACTATATTAAAAAATAGTTTAATTAATTTTATGAAATGTGTAAAGGGTTGTAGAATAGGCAATGTTTCTGAAAGTGTTGCAAAGCTTTACTGCAAAACCCAGTACTAAGAAACTCTGTAAACACAATGGAAGCATCACTTGGACAATATTACTAGCAATGTTGTTGTTTCTCTTAGACTCCCATAGCTTAATTTTGTCATAATAAATGTATGACACTGCAACGTTAGAAAACTGAAATAACCAGAACTTGAAATATATGAGCAACAATCTCATTTAAAAACAAAAGGAATATCAAAATAAACAGAATGAAATAAACATATAACCTGTCAAACATAAAAGAGATTATCACAATGCATGAGTAACATAGTTGAATGTCAGAGTAAAATATAAGATTGTCAAATGAAAAAAAAGTTATTACTTAAAACTGTATAACAAAATATCGAATAAACCGAAATCACCATCAGATTGTGCTAATTGAGACTCCAATAAAGGCAAGTATGAAACAACATGACATATAAAACGTCTGCTGTATTATAGTAAACCAAAATATCTAATAATTTAATTGGGAATGTTGCATGTGTGCTGTCTGAAATTACCACCGGAGATTTAAATAACATCTAGGCATTCAGAATGATGAAAACATATTAAGCCCAACAGGAGCAATATATTTTTATAAATCAAACGGTGGGCAATTTTTATACAATGGAGAAATATTCCATATACTTGTTTTGTCATGCCATACTTATCACTGTAACAGTGAAATTGAAAATTTATATTTATGAAAACTACAAAAGGCATTTCTAAATGAATGCACAGTGCATACTTTTCTGTATAAATTTCACACTTCAAAGGTGTGTAATATTTCAGCGAAAAGTACAAACACATGATCATCTCCATCCATCCCATCTGTTGTGTATCCACCATGTAATGGTAGAGCGGCTTGCATTTCCAATGACCCCAAGAGCTATACTGATGGTAGTACCGCTATTTGTAGGGTCTCCCATTTCAGACAGGTCAAGGGATAGGGACCAGATGTAAACATACACAAACCAGTTGCTTTGTATGAGGACAGTCCATTGTAAGCAAACCTGAATAAATGCTTGTCAAAGTCAGATGCACTGAGCTGCAGATTAGACGAGATAGTATAAATCACTTGACGATGATCTGTAACCCATGACTCTTGATTTCTTTAGGTATTCATTACTCAACCATCAGCCAGTCTTTCATGCGGTTCATACATTTTTCCACTGGTTAAATGCCTCTATGTCCTGAGACTAAGTTGCCTCAATATTAGTTCACTATGGTGTATCTCTTGTCTCTTCTCCATTATGCATGTTTGTTACTATGATATATCTTACTTATCTGTCAAATGAAGTATTATAGTTTTCCTTTCAGCATGTTAAGTCTAAAGAATATAGTTTGTTTCCATCTAATAGCTGTGAAGTTCTCTTTATTTCTTTTTGTTGTTTTTTGTTTACTGTGACATATGTACCATTGTTGGTGTGTGCTTGGATGTTTCCCCAGATGTTTTCTGTATGCTTATCCTATTCAGGATACTCACTGCTGTTCTGAAACCCAAGGTGTTTGTTTGTTGAGTTCTTTGAACATATCTGCTTGATTACTGGCTTTATTTATAAAACATCAGCTTGATATGGGGCTTTATGTGAGAAATAAGAGCTAAATGTCTTGCTAAAAATGTACACAAGTACCTGTTATTAGAGACTGTCACATATCAAACATTGTCAATCAAAAAGGAAAATTGTAACACATGTAACTAATGATAACAACAGAATGGTGACAGAACAACAATCTAGCAAGTAACTGCTGCAGTGAAAGTGCTAACATTTCAGTATACCATTAGTGAGAAACACATACTGTCACTGTAATGCGTTACTTATTGTGTAAACCACATGCTTCACTCGTTTACCCCTGACATTGCATTGAAAAACTTAGCAAAAACAAGCTAAGTATTATGCATAACACAACAACAGATAATGAAGAAGTAAATATTGTGTCAGTTTACCTATCAATCACTACAAAGACACACATGGAAACTGATTATTTATTATTGCACACATGAAAAAGCGAGGGAAGTCACAAAGATTACAACTTGACTGTAACTCAATTCAACTGTTATTGGCAAAATGTCTATTCACAAACCTAAGAATAGAAAAATTAGCTTATTCTGCCATGTACTACTTTGTAGCAAGTTTCAGAACATTCTGACATGTCATTAAATTCTAGTCTAAAGACAGTTTACATGATAATTTATGGTTTTAACACGACAAAATGGATGTAAACAATGGAATTAAGACAATCTGCAAGCAGTTATTCAAACGTCATTATCAGATTGTTTGAAATAAAACCAGCAAACAACCAAATTTTGTGACATTATTTATACCGTTTTGTTTACCGACAAAACAATCAGCTATTATGATGAGAAAAAAAAAAAAAATGCATAGGTTAGATAAAACACAACAAACACATTTATGGAAAATACCAGTCAATGTTTTATTTATGGATACACCATAGTTCTTACAAGAAAATACGAGTCAATGTTTTATTTATGGATACACCATAGTTCTTACAAGAAAATGAGATTCCTGAAGACGTAAACAAGGCATGCCATATTTGACAGACCGGAGCTCATTAACTACCAGATTAACAAGTAAATTGTGGCAGATTAATTTAGCTATATTTTTTCAGTAAGAGGTGTGTCTATAATTTCAGCTATAGTTTCTATTCTAAAGTTTTAAATGCATCTTTTCCTATTATATTTTTAAAATGTGGATGCCTTGAGGCTTGTGTTGTATCTTTTCCCAAGTGACTGAAGCTTGGTGCTGCCAGCAGCTAATGTCTCATAGCAGAAATCAGCCATGGGTCTCTGATGTAATAGGGCCATCACATTTTGTAGCCTGACAACACAGAGAAATAAGTTGCCCTGGACATGACCGTGGGTGTCAAAACCTCGCCAGGCTGTGCTCACGACATTGTCAGCACTTCCCCCTATCAACCACACTAATGTGCCACCACCAGCTAATGTAGTTAGTTTAGCACTTGGAAAAGAATATAATGTTCTGAGAGAAAACATTGTTTCAGTAATAAAACATGAAACAACTGACTGAAATTGAATACAATACTGCAAATGACATTATTTGTAAAAGGTGACTTAACTACTATTGATTATACTTCTCTGGTTGTACATACAATCTTGTATTTATCTTGTATCTGGTTAATTTGGTATGGTTCTATTATGCAACAATTGTCACATGTCTGACAATAAACAATTTAAATGTGACACTATCACAAATGACCTACAGTGATGCTTGTTTAGCACCTTCCACTATTCAATCCTCGCTTGAAAATTAAACAAAACCCACACACATTGTCAACTTAACCTAAAGCTATTTCCCTCCATATCTCCTTTGTATAATGAACACAATCATCTGAAATGGTGAATCACATCTTTATTGATTTTGAATGTTATTACACACACTGTCAGCTTATCCTCAAGCTATTTCCCTCAGAATCTCTCTTGTATAATGAACACAATTATCTCAAGTGGTAAATATAATTAGATATCTTTATTATTTCTGAATGTCTTAATGCAACATTAAATAATAGCAAATAAAAAGCTGAGATTGAAAGATATTCTGAAAACCCAAAAAAATGAAAGAAAGAATAGTGAGTATTAAAATAGCCCATATCTAGAACAACGCGACAAGTCTAATACAAGTAACAATATTACAGCACCTTTAATATAAGTATTATATGAGATTCTCGTAACACAGAATCTACTGTATAATTTATAGCACTACAAAAAAGAACAGTAATGGAGTCGGCAGCAAGTTACAATGAAAGCAAGCAGTGTGCATAATCTGAATAATGTATGTCTCAAAATACCCCGTAAACATATAAACCAGCCATATTTAAGAAATAACGTAAAACATGTGACCATAAAAGCAAAAAAAGAACAAAAATGTAATCATGTAATGGTGATGATAACACCAGCCAAGAAAATTAAATTAACACAAGTTAGTGTCAATGGGCAAAAAGAAACAAAGTTGTGTTTAAAACAAAGAAATAAGCCTACAGGCATGAAAGACAAACTAAATGAACAAGTAAATGATTATAAATTGGTACTGACTGGGAAGAATATTCTCGTCTGATGTTAATGAATATTTACGTTTCAGAGCAATATTACACAACATTATTCAAGTCTGTATTTCAGCACGTCTACTGAAATGTGCTTTTGCTTCTTCTTTCATTCTTCTGAAATTTATTGTCTATATCTGCAATGTTTTCTCTTGTATAAATTTCAATGTCTTTCTTGAGTTCACTCAGTACTAAAGTATGCTAACTTTATAAGGCCATCCATCTGCTACGATTGTGGCCCACTCCCACATTATCCTCATGCAACCATGTCAGATCAGGTATGTCATATCGTTGAATCGTGCCAACTGTGAGTAACTGTAAATGAGAATTGTTATGATTTAAAAAAAGAAATAAATAAATGAAAGCCTAACACTTTACTTGCCTAAAGCAGCATTTGATATGGGACTGCCTTTACCTCTCTTTAAAACGGCATGACTAAGAGCTTTGTTTTTTTGTATTATCCAACGACAGTCTTGCTGTTTATGTAGCATCTTCAATCAAATGAATATTTGGTATTCTATGTCCAGTACGTTTTATGTATACCTAATGAATCTTGTGAATACTATACAAAGCAAGAATCAAGAATACTAGAATCAGAAATGCCTGTAGGTCATTGGTAAGAAAGCTTACAGTGGGATATTTAAGCATTCATTCATAGTATTCATATGACACCTCAAATTCTTTAAAAGATATTCACAATGTTCACGGTGGTTTTTGACTGCAATAACAGTACTGGTGGGAGGTCGGAGAAACAAGAATGGTAACCCTGTATTTGAACTACCTTCCTGTTTCTCCAAAATTCAAAAGGAACAACAAAAAGTACTGTCATGTTTAACCCACAATGTGCTTTCATTTTCATTGCTGCATAAACATGTAGATTTGAGGTGGTAAATATAGTGATACATAAGATAAACCAAAACTGCCTGATCACTCTAAGGAGATAAACTGATACTCATATAATGATATATCAAGTCTATATATTCAATACATAACTTATTTGTTTAATCAGCTTCATGACTTGCGCAAAACTATACCACCATAAGACAAGCAGTGTTATTTGTAACAGACATAGATCACACTCATATCTAACATTACCGATTTTGTCCATAATTCCTACAGAAAGCTGTGGTGTATGATTATACACAAAACATTGATAAACACAAACAATGTATTGAAAGCATGAGGATAACAATGAAGAGGAATATCCCAAGTATATATTACGAAACAGAAACAAGAAAAAGAATAAGAGATTCATCGTTAAATAATGGGTACTGTGTCTGCACTGCTAACTTGACTTCAACCCAAAACCTGCTTGTATTAAACACTTCCACAGGGATATTTCTTGTCACGCATGTGCAGTTCACAAAAATGCCAGGCATATATCCAGCTTGCTAGAACATTATGCGTACAGATCAGTCATCTTTTGTACTGCGGCCAGCTCTGCGGACAAGTTCATCAGCGACCACACCCTCTGCAATGTCACGTGCTGTAGGACAAACAATACAGACAAGAAGAATTAGAATAATATTGGCCACCTGTGATGAACTGTACAATTAATTGTTAACCAACAATGTCTGACTGACATATTTTTGCCTCTGGAACTTAAAACAAAGCCAACACCAAACATGATGAATTATCTGGCGATGTAAGTATGTAAATAACTCTTATACATGCCTTAAGGTGCATTGGACAAATGGTGCTAGATCCATATTTTTATAAATCAATCAACACTCTGTGGGTGATGTGGTCCATATCATGGTGACCTCCTTTACTTCTCAAGACATTTCTGGTAACTATTTTAGTCTGGATAAGCTTGGGACCCAAGTCAATTTTAACAAATCCACTCTGGTGCAGTTACCAACTGGCAAGCATCTAGCTACTGTGGCTCCCATCTGCAATGTGCGTGCATTAACACAAACATCAAAACAGATCATCATGACAAAAAAGCAAATTAAGTAAGACATGATGACCACCAAGATGTCAGTCACAAAGATATGGCATTCGTTAAAATGATTTATGCACACAACAGATTTTAATTTATCTGTATGTTACAACTGCGAGCAAGGATAATCAACAGAGTTTTATTGGGCATGTAATAATCTTCCTGTCATCATGACTGAAAATTGTTCAGTTACAATATTACTATATGACTGTGGTGATAGTGTCAGTCAAGCCAATCATCCCCAAAAACTATTAAAACACCATAAAAATATTGTAACATAGTTATCATATGATCAGTTACAATATTACTATATGACTGTGGTGATAGTGTCAGTCAAGCCAATCACCCCCCAAAAACTATTAAAACACCATACAAATATTGTAACATAGTTATCATATGATGAATGAATGAATGAATGAATGATGAGAGAGAGAGAGAGAGAGAGAGAGAGAGAGAGAGAGAGAGAGAGAGAGAGAGAGAGAGAGAGAGAGAGAGAGAAGAGATACACACTCACACACACATGTTCATAACTAATCTTCATATGGATAGAAGACTGTGTAACACACATACATGATCAAGATGCTTGCTTGCTTCTTCAACCAACTGTGGTTTATGCTCAAGTGACCCCTAAGATATATTTATCCACATAGTTTGCAATACACTGCAAACCTAGAATACAACTACTGAGATCTTTCAAATTACAGTGGGAACAATCAAGATCAACATTATCCTGTTTAATTATAGTTTACGTAACTCTAGAGTTGAAGCTCAGTTTTCCAGAGGACACACAAGCCCCCGAACATTTATTGATTGATTTCAAATTACTAGAAATTGTATGTATTTATGTATGTCATACAAACACCATTTTCTCAAACCCATTTGTCTGAATGTATTTTCTACATGCATGTTAAGTCCATATAATTCTCTCTTTTGGCATGATTTTTTTGCAATATAACATCAGTACATGGTAATGAATATCACACTAGTACGTGCAAATTATTATTACATCAGTACATGTAAATGTATTTTATAGAGAATAAAGAAATGGTGTCAGTGCATGAGTGTGTGTACGTAATCCCGGCAAAAGCAACAATTATTCGATTAAACCTAAACATTAAAGAGAAATGGCTCATAAAAAAATAACATATCTCAGAAACGGAAATACGTCGGCCATATTAAATGACACAATGGCTTAGAAACAACAATGGTGAAAGGCATGGTTACTGGAAGGAGGCAGGGGTCGTACCAGCATGAAGGTGGACACAGGGCATATAAAGGTGGACACAGGGCATATAAAGGTGGACACAGGGCATATAAAGGTGGACACAGGGCATATAAAGGTGGACACAGGGCATATAAAAGTGGACACAGGGCATATAAAAGTGGACACAGGGCATATAAAGGTGGACACAGGGCATATAAAGGTGGACACAGGGCATATAAAGGCCCCCTTGAGCATGAAAATGCATGAGGCAGGGAGCAGGGGAACCAGCAAAAGGTTCAGTCATTTTAGCTGGATGTGATAAGAACATCATTCTGCAAAGGACCTGCTACATGAATGAAGTGACACTTATATTCTCATTTAATAAGGTGCCAGCCATGAAGTAGTCAATTTTAAGCAAATTCGATATGCAAATGTTAAAAAAAAATTTTTTTTTTGTAATCTTAAAAAAAAATTTTAATGCATAAAAGAACAACAACATGAAACCCACAAACAAAATCTGGGCTGGAAATGCAGAGGACTCTTGGCATCATATATTTATTTGAACAGAAGACTGGCGGTTACGGTGGCAGATCTTCTCCTCCTTTCTACTATTCATTTGCTTGGAATGAAACAATATCTTCAATTTCTGCAGATCCAGCAACATACAGTAAGTTTAACATCTAGGCGTGTTTGATCAGGCCACAGAATATGGCTGTAGAAGGCTGCAGAATATATTCTTAGCCTGAGATGTTTGCCAGCACATACACATCGCTGTACTGTAGTGCCTTATCATCAGCTTCCTCATGTACACGCCACTATTCAGTCTTTTGTTTCCAGTTCCGAGTCTAAAGTTATGAGATTGTTGTCTCCAAGTGTGAGTCTAAAGACAAGAGTTGTATCCTGGACAATGATTATATCTTCTTTCCAGGATTTTGCCCTCCAGTATTTCTATTGGTAAATCTTCATTATCTCATATTGTGTGACTATGACAAGACAGTTTCTTAGTTTTGTAAATTTTTCAATAACTGTCTATTTTGACACGCCTTTAAGAATTTGCACATGTGATCTCTTTTCTGCCCAGCTAACGCTTTACATTTAGTTTTTTTTTAGTTTTTATGTTGCATATCCCTTACAGGACGTTGCAGTCGACACCAGCATCTTTCAGCTGCTGTTGATGTACTAGGCAAGATTACGCTCAGTAGTTTGCCATTGCTTTCTGAGCGACCGGCTCACATACCCCTTAAGTAACCAACGCGGCGTGTTCCACTACCAAATCTCGCGCAGCTGCGTTACTCACGAGAATATACGCGATTACGGAGAAAGACGTTAACTCCTATATGTCGAGGAAGTCATGTCCCAACTTAATAAACCTGATAATTATTCCCCCTGCGCCGAAGACCCCACTCTTTCTTATAACCGGAAGATTCATAATACCATCAAACAGCTCATAGACTTGGGCAAACCCACCCTCTACATGCTGCCCAAAATACAACTAAAAAATCCTGGACGTCCGATAGTTTCCGCCTGCTCATGCCCGACTGAACTGATCTCAGCGTTTCTCGACAGGATTTTCCAACCTCTAGTTGCGAATCTCCCGTCATACATCAAGGATACAACGCATGCGTTACTCTCATTCAACTCCCTCCAACTGACTCCTGGGAACACATACAGACTATTCCTAATAGATGTTATGTTCCCTCTATACCTCCATTCCTCATGCTGATGGCCTCATAGCGCTACAATTCTTTCTGGATCAACGCACAGATCAAGCCATCCCTACACGCACACGTGTGAGACTCGCTGAATTGGTCCTCACCAATAACTCTTTTGAGTTCAATGGCCACTACTTTGAACAAATCAGCGGTGTCGCCATGGGCACAAAAATGGGACCCAGCTACACATGTCTGTTTATGGGACATTTGGAACATCAGATTGAACTCAGCTATGATGGTCTTCTCCCTTCTTTTTACCCACGCTACATAGATGACGGCATCGGTCTCACTGACATGACAGAGGTGGAACTGAACCGCTTCATTAATTATGTCCAGAACTTCCATCCATCAATCAAATTCACCACAGAAATTGCCACCACCTCTGTCAATTTCCTTGACACCACTGTCAAATTAAACCCTACAGGCCTCACGACCTCCGGGTACTACAAACCTATGGATGCTCACGGTTTCCTCCTGTACAGCTCATCCCACCCCAAAAGCTGCAAAGATTCCATCCCATACTCCCAGCTACACCACCTTCGTCGTATCTGTCAGGATGATGATGACTTCCTCAAGAAAGCCCACGAAATGCTTGACTTTTTCCGCAGACGGTCCTACCCAGAGAACATCTTGTCCACAGCTTTCTGTCGCATAACCCAAATCTCGTGGGAAATGTCCCTGGTCAAACAAACACGACCTCCTAACAATGAACCTAAGCTTATCCTCACCTTCCATCCCCATGTCATCAAGCACATTTTCCCCAACACTGGTCTATCCTGGAATCCGATCCAACCACTCAGGAGGTAATCTCCAATGGCCCTAGGGTAATTTTCCACCGAAACCAGAGCCTCAGTGACCACCTTGTGCATAGTCGCCTCCCCACGGTCACTTCATCTGTGGGCACATTCAAATGCCACCGTAAGAACTGTCTGACATGCCCATACGTTGTTCAGACACCGGCGATTACATTCCCCTTAGGCACCTTCTCCTTGAAGGATTCTTTTACTTGTACATCCCGCAATCTGATATATGTCATTATCTGCAAACGATGTGACATGAAATACATTGGCCAAACTGGCAGACGCCTTGCTGACCGTTTTAGAGAACACCTCAGAGACATTACTCAGGGCACTGACAAACCTGTCCCCAACCATTTTAATTCCTCCAACCATAATGGAGTCGACGATGTATGTGTCACTGCTTTGAAACCCTGTTTTTCTAACAGCTCCATCAGGCTCAAAATTGAATGCCAATTAATCAACTCTCTGGGATGCGTCCATCCAGCAGGTATCACTATGATGTCCCCCCCCCTCTTATATATTCATACCTAATTGTCTCCACACCCCTATATTTTCATATCAGACTATTTTTGACGACCGAAATCCTATCTGGCAACCTACTATACCTAAACTCTGCAGCCAAAGAGTGCCTTTGCAACTGGCAAAGCTGCCTTTTTTCTGCTCCCACATGGAAACAGTGTAGTGGTGCTTTTTGCTTTGTTGAATTTCGTTGTTTATTTATCTGTGTTGTCCTGTCCTTGACAAAGATTCTAAGAATCGAAACGTCGGCCGTCCTGTGTGTCGTATTGTATGCTTTTGTGTGTGTTTTATTTTATTATTCATTTTATATATTTATTGATTATTTCTGATTTTGGATTTTCACCTGTATTCCGGTATACGATGGATCTCCTTGCAAGGTATGTGCAACGTGTTTGTGTTTAGTACGTTTCTTCTCGCAGGAGCTTAATATACTTATTTGTTTCCAATTCATATCGTTATATCCTGCTGCAGCCGCTGCTTTTTCTTCTAAGCCAGGGAGACCGGTACATTTAGTTATATCAAACAAAAGCTTTTTTCTCTCTCTCTCTTTCTTAAGACATAATAGTTTGTAACTTATTTTAATCTTTTTGGTTTAGAGATCATGTTTCACAGCTGTATAGTGCTATGGGCCAGTTATACATAATTTTTTACAGCTCACTATTGATGCTACTTGATGGTTAACATTTTTTATTTCCTCTCCCACAATGCTTTTTATTTTGGTAACTGTGATCCTAAACCTTAGTTCTGATCTCTGCAAAAATCTGGCCCTGATAGGAACACTTCTGCACCTGTTTCAATGCTCTTTTTCTTCTTATTAATATGTCAACTTGGGTTTGTTTAGCAATTATAACTTTTGTTTTAGTAGACAAACTGTAAAGCTTCATGGCCTGCATTTCAGTGTTTGAGAAACTCACAAATACAAACTGTTAATAATAATTTCAAAAACAACAAAAACAAAACAAAGTAACATGAAAAATTTTTCAAAGTTGAAACTTTGCCATATAAGGGATATAATTAGCCACTTTAGTAACCGATTACCAAATTTTAACGAAAATATACTTGCGGTTTTGTTTGGCAACTATTTCTTGTGTCTATTCTAAGCGGTAAGTAAACCCGTAAATACCGTTTTATGAGCTATGCATTATTAAATTTAGCATCCATTTTTATGTCTAATTTGTAATTTTGGACCATTTAAGTTGACAATAAATGCCACACTGAAATTACGAAGATCGCATGCTGTAATGTAGTATTTATTAGTATTTCAATGGCGGGAGATGGCAGTTTTACTTGTCATACTCCAGCTATGAACATTTAATATTCTTACGAAATATTAAGAGCGACTACAATGATAATTAATACATGTTTACATTCAACACCCATTATTGTATATATGTGCTATTTTTCATCACTCTAAACGGACCATATCATTGAACCTTAGCGAATGTGTTTTGGTCACAATTTCTCAAAATAGGAAAAGAGTATTTTCTCTTTGTGGATATTAAGTGATAAATTGACAAACAAACATTAATATCTCAACTTATAATTGACCTACAGACTTGAATAACGTACCGTTGGATTTCTTGTTTCAAGAGGTATCCAACTATGCAGATTGCATAATTAAAAAGCAATTTAGAAAATGTTACTAAAGTGGCTAGATATAATAAACAAAAATATGCACCAGAGATCGTTCACTCACCCTGGTTAGCCATTTCAGACTCATGTTCTGACAGATTTTCATTAAATTCTACAAAACAGAGAATTCACACAAATATAACAATCATTAAAATTATGCTAGGTCTATGACCTGAAGAGCAAAAGCAATACAATTTATGAGTACAAACATATCTGTATAAATGAAAATGTAATATTTTACCTACAGATTAAGCAAGATACAGTAGATTTTTACCCTCTAGGCTAGTTTAATCAGGCCGCAGAATATGCCATTTAGGGTTACATTTGGGACAAGATTGTAGAATGTGTTCCTATGCTTACCAGCACATACACACTGCTGTAGTGCCTCATCGTGAGCTTCATGTACATGCCACTACTGCATCTTTTGTTTTCAGGTCTTAATTTAAAGAAAAGAGGGTGTTGTCTTCAGGTCTTAATTTAAAGATAAGAGGGTGTTGTCTCCAGATATGAATACAAAGAGGGTCTTGTCTCTAGTTCTGTACCTAAAGATAAGAGGCTGGGACGGGAAAGAAGGATAGGAGCTGGTGACATGACATTGAAATACCCGGCCACAGTATTTGTGATGGCTTAACCCTTTACAGGTCACAGCGGCCAATTCCGGCCGATGCCATAAAACGATCGTAGCGGCCGATACTATTATGCATTGTAAAATCGCGATCTCTCGGCTTCCCGACACTTCCGACGGCTACTTTCGCTTTCGCCGACAGCTTGACAACGTGGCCGCCATTTGTAAACGCGATAGTATGAATTTGAACGGACTTTTACGGACAATTTTTGATAGTTTTCGGGATTTTTACGCTGTTTTTCAAAATGGATTTCGGCGATTCTTCAAGTGATAGCCGAGATTTCGCTAGGTTCAATTTAAGTGACATTAAAGGGCACGAAGTTGACTATTAATCGGAGCTAGATATCAGTGCAAAGCATTACTTTGCATTAGCAGTCTGAGTCGGACTTTAAAGAAAGTGATTATGATTCTGAAAATGTGTTTGTAAATTGCCGTATAGATGACGGAAAATCACAAGCAACATGCCGTATTTCGTAAATATTTCTGTTTATATATGGATTACCGACAACAATCATGTGAGTAACATATTCTGCATGCTTTTCCCTTCATTGTGTTGTTTATTTAACTAAAATCGGTTGACTAACACCTTATTTGTGATGTTTTTACTAACGCGACCCGAAATTTTACCGAACCTGAAAAAATTTTGCCCGTTCAGGGCTAGAAAACGGACAAGCGTCTGCCCTGTAAAGGGTTAACACTTTTCACTACTACAATAATATCTGTGATGGGAGTATTTATATCTGGTGGCTCTTAGTTATGCAAGCACATCTTTTCTATAGACTTTTGCAACACCTTATTTACTAATAGGGAAATGATACAACATCTGCTGACTAAATGTTTAAAGTGTTTGGTGTGAAGTGTTTGGTGGCAGAAATGCCTAGTGTTTGGTACATGGGAATAGCCACAGTGATCAATATTACATTATCAAATAAAGGAAAGCCCACCACTCATCAATGCAAACATATTATCTGATACTTATAAGTGACTCTCAACATAAAACAAACTACATATTTATTATTGATAGAAAGTTAGGACTGGTATTAGAGTTGTCTGACCATGTCATGCAAGTGTTCCCCCATTCTTAGCATTCTTTTTAGCATAATTCTGAACCCCAATGCCTTTGCTTGCCAATATGATGCTGTTGTTTCCACGACATCGCCGTATCTTCTTCCCAGGATGTTTTCTCCAGTACTTCCATTAGTAGACCCCCATTATCTCACATTGTGTGAACACAACAGAACAACACAATGTGAAATTTTTTTTTTTAACAGCTATTTTACACAATGCCTTTAAGAAACTGTTCATCTGAACTCTTTTCAGCCCGGCTAACTCTTTACATTCAGTTTTACCACATAACAAATGCCTGTAACATTTTAATCTTTTTTTATGTTTCAGAGCTGTATGGTGCTACAGGCCAGTTATGCTAGAGCAGTGGTTCTCAACCAGTGGGGAATTCCCCCCCCCCCCCCCCCCCGAATTTTAGGGTTTCCAGGGGGGAATTAAAATTATTTCAAGATTGCATTAATACAAGAACCGATTACTTGATATTGTTTTTCCCTTCATACTTTACGGTTTTGTACGTCTCACCCTTCTGAAATTCATTTTATAACGTAAGTAGATCCGCAAATCACGTTTTATGGGGACGTCTAGACTTGTTTAGTATGTGGTATTAAATTTAGCTACCATTATTACGTATACTGTGTAAAGGGGGGGGGGGGGGGGGGAGGGTGTTAGGGAGGAAATAAGAAAAAGACGGGGAGGGAGGGAATGAGTTCTAAAAATATGGTAAAGAGGGGCACGGGCCAAAAAAGGTTGAGAACCACTGTGCTAGAGTGACCATTATTTCTCACAGCTCACTATTAATGTTACTTGATTTTAAAAACTTTTTGTCTCTAAAATGCTTTTGGCAGCTGCAATTCTAAATCTTACATCAGGTTTACAACAAGCATCCTCTGGAGTGTTGATATTAAGAACAACCTTACAGAAATGAATACTAACAGCATTATAAACAACACATAACAGATCTTTACATCTCCTCCCCAACACTTCAGAGGTAAATGGAGGAAGAGAAGAAGAAGATCCTCTGCAGTGATATCTGTCCCGGTTGGGGAAACTTCATCAATGTTTTATCCTTGATGTTAACACTTGAGCTTGCGTTTGTTTGGTGATTAACACTGTTGTTTTACCAAGACATGCTGTCAAGTTTAATTGTTTTCATTTCAGTGTTTGAGATTAATTCACAATACAAACTGTTAAACCAAACAGTAACATGAACAACTGTTCAAGGGCAAAATTGTTTGCAATATCAGGGATGTGCAAAAACAATTATAAGCACCAGAGATGGTTCACTTACCCTGGTTAGAGTCTTCTGACACATGTTCTGACAGATGTTCACTAAATTCTACAAAACAGAGAATTGACATACTTATAACACTCATCAAAATTATGCTAGGTCTATGACCTGAAGAGCAAAAGCAATACAATTTATGAGTACGAACTTATATGAATAAATGAAAATGTAATATTTTACCTACAGATTAAGCAAGATACAGTAGATTTTTACCCTCTAGGCTAGTTTAATCAGGCCGCAGAATATGCCTTTTAGGGCTACATTTGGGACAAGATTGTAGAATGTGTTGCTTTGCTTACCAGCACATACACACTGCTGTAGTGCCTCATCGTGAGCTTCATGTACATGCCACTATTGCATCTTTTGTTTTCAGGTCTTAATTTAAAGAAAAGAGGGTGTTGTCTTCAGGTCTTAATTTAAAGATAAGAGGGTGTTGTCTCCAGGTCTTAATGCAAAGATAAAAGGGTGGTGTCTCAGGGTCTTATTATACTGCTTTAAAAAAAAAGAAATGTAACAGTATTGCATTTTCAACTGCAAACTTGTACCAACATTTTATTTTATGGGATTAATGTTTCAATCCTGGCAGGTTCTGCCGATGCCGGTCCTTAAGAACAGGACCTCTGTAGGGTCTTCTAGCCCGAAGACCAGCATCGTGCAGCCGGTTCCTGACCATTTGATCTGAAATTCGACGAGCTCCTGGCATTGAATGGACTGTGAAGGACGCAAATGCAAATTTGATTCCTAAGGTGACGCAGCCGTATGAGGCAGTCTTCGGCTGCAGTTGTGATTCTGGGTTTTCCACTGCGCGGCCAGTCTGCCATTGAGCCAGTTTCTTGAAGGCGACTAATGGTGCTTCTAACCACATTAAATTATCTGGTTATACACTTTGTGACTGTCCAGCCTGTAAATGTCCAATGATGAGTCGTTCTGTAGTGAGATGAGCCATACTTGCGCATTGAATTTTCAACTGAATTTATTCAAGGAGCATCAATCCTTTATAGGCATTCAATAATATGATCAGAGAGTTTTGTGTCACGGGATTATCATGAACCTGTCACGAGTTATTGTCAAAAATGTTTCGACTTTGACCTCTTTCATAACCTCAAAAATCATGAGGTGAGTACAATTCACGTAACCACAAGAAGTTAATGACCAGATGGACACAGTCGATAGGTTGACTGATGTCCAATCAGCGAATATCTTTTATAAAAGTAACACCAAAAATGTTGTGTCTTTTTTTTGATTAGTTTACAAAGATAAGAAGGTGTTGTCTCCAGATCTTAATATAAAGATAAGAGGGTGTTGTCGCTGGGTCTTAATATACAGATAAGAAGGTGTTATCTCCAGGTCTTAATACAAAGATATGAAGGTGTCTCCAGGTCTTAATACAAAGATATGAAGGTGTTGTCTTCAGATCTGAATCTAAAGTTAACAGGATGCTGTCTCCAATTCTGTGTCTAAAGATAAGAGGGTAAAGGACAATTGTCATATTTTTTTTCTGGAAATCTGCTGAGAAGGAAAAGTTATGAGGATATGAGATTGTCAGATGACATTGTAATACCCTGGCCACAGTATTTGTGATGGCTTAACACTTCTCACTACTACAGCAATATCTGCCATGAGAGTATTTATATGTGGTGGCTTTTAGTTATGCAAGCACATCTTTTATATAGACTTTTGTAACACCTTATTTACTAATAGGTGAAATGATACAACACCTGCTGACTAAATGTTTCAAGTGATGAAATGTTTTGTGGCAGAAATGCCTAGATCTTGCTGTGTGGAAGTAGCCACAGTGATCAATATTACATTGTCAAATAAAGGAAAGCCCAGCACTCATCAATGCATAAATATTATCTGATACTTATAAGTGACTCTCAACATAAAATAAACCACATGATTGAACGTTAGGACTGGTATTAAAGTTGTTTGACCATGTCATGCAAATATTTCCCCATTCTTAGCAATTCTTTTTAGCATAATTCTGAGCCACAATGCCTTTTCTTGCATATATGATGTAGTTGTTTCCTGAACATCGCCTTATCCCAGGATTATTTCTCCAGTACTTCCATCATCATGATCATTATGTGCCATGCTGATAAGCGGGGCGGACATGTTTTGTCATCTCACATGGTCACCAGAGTCGTGGATCAGCTCTGTGTTCTGGTCTCGACCATACCACATGGCCAAGCCATCCAGGTATTTACTTCTTTGCCTCCCCTTTGTTCTTTTCACCCTGAATTTTGCCAGTTGTAACCAAGTTCTCCAATTTATTTCTTCTCATAATGTGTCCAAAAAATTGTGACTGTCTACATCTATTTTCTCTAATCAGTTTATGGTTTTAATTTGTTTCTTGTAGGACTTGGTCATTGGTTTTTCTGTCTGTCCAAGGTATTCTTTGCATTTTCCTCAGAAACCACATTTCCACAGCCATGAGATGTTGTTCAGCTTGTCTGCTCATTGTCCTCGCTTCACATTCATACAAATATATAGGTTCTATGTAGCACTTCAACACTCTTTTTCTCATTGCAAATGACATCTTTTTATCGGTCAGTATGTTTCCCATATTTCAAAAGACTACCATCGCCATGGCGATTCTTGTTCTAATCTCTCGAAGACATCTCTCATCAGATGTTATGACTGTTCCGAGATAATTGTACCGATTCACTTGCTTAAGAATATTCCCATATACTTGAATATTACATTGTAGTATTTCCTTCTTCCGAGTGACAACCATAATCTGTGTCTTCTTACAATTTAATTATATTCCTTGTTGTTCACTGTGTGCAACAACCGCATCTACTAAATGTTGTAGATAATTTACAATACAAACTGTTAAACAAAATCAAACAGTAACATGAAAAAATGCGGTCAAAAGGTAAAACTGCTCACAATATAAGGGATGTGCAAAAACAAAATTATGCACTAGAGGTGTTCACTCACCCTCGCTAGCCACTTCAGGCACGTTTTCTGATAGTAAATCAACTACTACAAAACAGAGAATTTACATACATATAACAGTCATCAAAATTAACCTAGGTCTATGACCTGAACAGACATATATGAGTACAGCCTTATCGGCACAAATGAAAATGTAATATTTTAATTAAAGATATCTTTGTATCTACTTCAACCAACCAAACAGGCATAGCCAATATATGCAGGCATATGTACATGTTGTCAGTACGTGTTGTATGCTACCAGAAGCAAAATTTAACAGAGAGAGAGAGAGAGAGAGAGAGAGAGAGAGAGAGAGAGAGAGAGAGAGAGAGAGAGAGAGAGAGAGAGAGGAAGGAAGGAAGAGAGAGAGAGAGAGAGAGAGAGAGAGAGAGAGAGAGAGAGAGAGAGAGAGAGAGAGAGAGAGAGAGAGAGAGAGAGAGAGAGAGAGAGATATTTTAAAAGTGTTGCAAGTCTGGCAGTGATCA
Source organism: Cepaea hortensis (assembly GCA_963921405.1). Lineage (NCBI taxonomy): Eukaryota > Metazoa > Mollusca > Gastropoda > Stylommatophora > Helicidae > Cepaea > Cepaea hortensis. The sequence goes on along the minus strand of OY992877.1, from coordinate 65,184,044 downwards.
CAGTGTACATGGACAGGTTTAATTATTTTTTTTCGATATGACAAAGTATGTGGCTCATATTCTGGTTCTAAAAGTTTCATAGCAAGCTGCACAAGTAGGCAGTGTGTGCCTGCTACATGGCCTCATTTACATGGCATAACTATTACAAGGTATATGGTGGTACTCCATTGACAAAGTAGTCAAGCCGTTTGACTCAGGCTCAGAAGGTTGTGGGTTCAATCCTAGCCACATCCTTCGGTTCACGAGTGAATTATTTTTAGACTCCTGAGGGTCGTCGCTGGAGCTTGAGAGTTCGTGCTTTGTGCGACGCTTTCCGCGCTGTAGAAAGAGACTGAGCCATAAGAGATAAAAAGCCGGTACAATGAAGTCGACCCTGTCGACTTTTAACCAACTTTTTTGACTTTTAACTCCATTGACACCTGAGTGATGGTATGATCAGCTATCTTTACTTTCCCAGAGAGTGGTAGCCATTTTATAATACTGGACTGACCATGAGAGATAGTCACAACATTTGTGTCACTACTGCCGGTCAGGGCTCTGTGTTGGCAAGACAGTCCACTTACAAAGATGTGTAAGAAGAGAAGGGAGGTGGCAGATAGAAAAGTTGCTGGATAGCCTAGTTTCTTGATACAGGCAGATGTCAACAAATAAACTGACAATGCACATAAGAAAATGAAGAGTGTGTGGGAGATGTGAACTGACATACTTAAGCATAACAATGATTATGAAAATGTGACAGATTGTCTCGTATTTGAATCTTCTGCACCCTGTCACCCGTTTAATGAACACCGCATTCAGGTCACTGTTTGATGAATACTGTAATCAGGACACTTTTTGGTTAACACTACATCCTGGATACTGTTTGGTGAATACTGGACACTTTTCGATGAACACTGCTTTCTGGTCATTCTTTGTGGCGAACATTGCATTGTGGACACTCTATTGAATATTGCATTCTGGACAATCTTTTTGGTGAATTTGAATTCTGGACTCTTTTGAATGAACATTGCATTCTGGACTCTTTTTTAATGAACATTCCATTATGGATGCTCTATTTAGTGAAAGTTAACTTTCCAGATACTAATTAAATGTAATTTATACCTTCTGATTTACACCTTCTAACTAAATGTATGCAATTCTAAAGTACTAGCACAACAACAGCATATCAGTTACTACCTGAAAAGCTCATTCTAAGATTACTAAACCAACTGTCAAAGAAAGGTAAATCAAACGTAAAAACATGAGGCTTATCAACACAAACAAATTTTCATTTATGCCAATTTTAGAATGTCTTCTGGATCAAAGATGCACCAGAAGAGATAAATGGATCAGCGACTCAAAGCATGACTGTTTGTTAGGATCAGCAAAACTACAGTTGACAGAGACTTGTCTAATTAGTGGTCCTGTAAGCAAGCTGTGACATGGCAGTCTGGTTAAAAGAGTACAGATGCATGCCTCTTCTTCTTCTTCTTCCTTTCATCTCCCAATAGAGCAAAGGCTCTCAACCAACTCATAATATGCCCTTTGTAAACTTGCACATCTCATCATGTTCCTCTTGTACCTTGCGGTGTCGAGGTGAAGTATAAACAGCGGGAGAGTGCCCGTTTATGGGCTTCATGTATTGATATTCCCATATATTCCACTATTCCCTCCGCCCATCGTTTACGTGGTCGGCCTCTTCCTCAGCTTCCATCTGGTCTGAACATCATTGCTTGTTGTGGTAACTGTTGGTAACCTACTTGCATGGCCAAACCATTTGACTTGCTGCCTTCTAATAAAATCTAGCGTTGCTATCACCCTCACTTTAGTCCTGATTTCTTCATTTCTTATCTCTTCTTGATACATTGAGTATTCTTCTCGGGAATCTAATTTCTGTTGCTCATATATGTTGATTTTGCAGCAACAATTTTATACGGGACAAGGTAGTCAGTCTCATGTCAACCCTCCTTAGTCACCTCTTATGACATGCATGGTTGGTTACTGTGTTACTATTCCTTGCTTCCCAGTAACATATAGGTGAATGTGTGGACTACTCCCCAAAAATTGCCACATTGAAATCTGATGTCTCAGCCAAAAAGTGCAGATATCTCAGTTTTGTGTAAATGGACAAAATGCAACCATCCTTTTTTAGAATGAACAAAGAAGAAGCAGAAAAATAATATGTTTTGTGTAAATGAACAAAATGCAACCATCCTTTTCAGAATGAACAAAGAAGAAGCAGAAAAATAATCTGCATCAACTTACTTAATGTTAAAAACTGTTAATAAACACTGAACCAAAACATTAACTTAAAAACATTTTCAAAGTTAAACGTACAAAAAGTAAGAATTATTAATTCAATATCCAACTTCTGTTGAAAATTACTGCTAGGAATGCACAGGGACAAACATGTGCCCCAGAGTTAATTAACTCACCCTGCTGAAATGGAGCCGTAATAATCGGTGATGAGAAATCAAACACTACAAAACAGATACAAGTACAAGAAGTTGATATCGACAAGAACATGGCCATTCATTATATGAATACAAAATGCATGAAGTGTAGTTAAACCGGCTTATCTGACTGACCAATAGAGTAAAAACAACTATCATGTGCTTGCATAGGAAACATGTTTGGTTTAAATAAGCTTTTCAAAGAAAATTAAAGATACAAGTTGTTGAAACATTTGCAAAAATATGTTTATCGCCAATGGTCTAAAGCAAGAAGGGTCAAGTGTTATTTGTTTCAGATTGTAGTAATTCAAATAAAACAAATAACACTTAAAACAATTTTAAACATATAATGAGTAATGAGTAATTGTAGGAATCATGTACATTTCTACAATGGTGAACTGGTAAATGGATATGAAAAACTGACATATTTATTTTGAAAAATTTATTTCTGCAGGTTTTGAAAGTTATTTATTAGTAATATAAAAAAACAGATTAATGAATTAAATAAACCTTATGGTTTATTTAATTTAAAAATATTTAAAAAATATGGAAATTATTTTCAAAATACTGTCAAAATGTCATCTATTGCTTATAGGGGGATCTTGAGCCTGAAGAATTAAGGACACCTGGCTAGTGCAATCGTCATGAACTGTACAGATTAGGGTTTTCTGTTTGCCCTCGACAGAAAAAATCCACACCATACCGAGGATTCAAACCCAGGTCTCCAGAAGGAGAACACGGCATTCTTAGCCACTCGGCCAGCCGTTCCTCCAAAATACTAATTGTATTACATAATATACAACAAATCACAGAAATATAAACCTGCCAACATTTATAAATATGGGATATGAATGAATGACATTGGATAATTTTTACACTGTCTCCAACTGATTAGGGCCTCAGAAAAGTCTTGCGTAACAGATTATAATGCACATGTAAAGCATGGAGATAAACCCAAGAGTGTGCGAGGGCTTCTCCCATAAAGCAATACAATGGAACTCTCTCACTGAGGATCTACACATGCTAGCTATATCTAGCACTTTGTCTATACTTCACAAGGTTCATCATGAATAGCTATGATATGAATGACCAACATACACAGATGCATCCTGCTTTAAACACCTTATGTTGGATCAGCTGTTCCAATTATGCAGAGGTCCCCAGTGATGTGAGAGCTGATGTACTGGCATCAAGGGTCCCACATTTAGTAAACATTCAAGAGTTGATAAAAGACACATAATATGATGCAATGAAATTCCTTATTTGTCTTTTAGTCAACTCAAGAAACATACTGCATTCTTCTGAAGACCCACATTTCAAAAGCCTCAATGTTATGCACCCTCTTTTCAGTCAAGGTCCATAATTTTCAGTTCATACTGGAGAGATGAGTATACAAATAAAAAGTTGGTGACGACAGACAAGAGTGCTATGAAGGGGGCCAAAGAAGAATAGTCAACCAACACATAACAGGCATTGTAGCTGCACTCTGAGGAAGATACTGTGGAGGGGTTATTAAGGACTGAATGGTTCGATGTGCAGTGAGGATAATCTGATGAACAGCTTAACACATAAAAATACAAAACAAAAGGGTTTTTGGATCATTACATTTTTGTAGGCTTGAGGCAGGAGGAATAGGTGGCCAGTCTTTTACTCCCATAGTGAATGATAAGATATGGCACTGAACCCTCGTCCAACAGCATTCATGCCATTGTCGGGGTAAAGTCCTGTTACATCACCATGCCCGCTTGAGCACACACATAGCTTGAAAGAAAAATAAAGAGACTAAAACACACGGAGAAGAGATTTAGAGACAGATAAGTGATATGGGAAAGACATGAAAATAACTACAAGAGAAAAAAAAAGGATAAGAGGGTTTGGCATGACGTGGTTCAAAACTATGCCCCACTGATGAATGAAAGGCAGCAAAAGCAGAAGTTCCTGTCCTCAATATAATTAATATTAAATGGGATTAATAGTCTTTAGTTTAAAAAGTTTACCTTCACTGATAGCGGTACCAGCCTCGTCAATTACTGCATCAATGCGTTCCTGATGACGCAGAATAAATGGCCGGATAAAACGGTAGTATATCATATGTGAGCCATTCCAGGACACAGGCAGGAAACACCAGACCAGGAAAGCACACTGTTATTGAAGTGAAGAAATACATTAGGAAAATAAATGTCCTGGCAGAGAAAGGTTTAACAAGTAATTAATAAACCTTTAAGTGACATAGTGCACAGACTATCACATTTAATATCAGGCCAGAAAAGGAAACATGAACATGCACCACAGATACCCTATGATGTATTGATGGCACCAGATTCAAGCTATCCATATCACATTTCATCTATCTAAAACAATAGGCAACCACATGATAGATACTGCTAATTAGGGTGTTAATTTTTGGTTTCATATCTACTTGGTCACAGCACAATAAAATATAGTGACAACTCTCTTTCTCATAATGTTTTCTCTGAATAAAGTAATTTACACTAAGTGGTGGCTGAGAGGTCAGAATGTCTGTACCACAGATTGTGGGACATGTATTTGATCCTGTGTAAGAGTCAAGGTTTTTTAAAAAGAACCAGTCTGTACATTGTGTAGCGACTGATTGAACAGATTATATTCTGGTCTGGAAAAACATCTTCTGACACACACCAGCAATGGTGTTAAAATACAAAACCTAAAACTGTGGAAAAGCATTGTTTCCTATATTTAAAAAAATTAATAATTGGCAAAAAGCAATCACGTGGTATATTCTTATGAAAACATACCGTATTACTGCTTATATACACAAGCCGATTTAAATCATTATTACATATTTTAATTAATCTCTGGTAACTTACCTTAAGGAACCAGTAGAATGGAATCCAGAAAAGAAAGATATCAAAGAAAAACTCCAGTAGACTGAACACACTGTACACAACCCAGTATGTCAGCCACTTGGTATCATCATCTTTGTCATGACTCTCTATTGCTTTCACACTGAAAAACAAACAAGAAACAATTTCTCCACAATTGTTATAAATTACTACGAACAACAAACATAATTATTCTTTTACAGTTATGTATACAAAATGTAATAATGTATGTGATCGTATACAATAATGTTGAAGGGGGAAAAAAAGGCAAAATAACAGGAAGCTCAGCTATTTACATCATCATCATCCAGTGGCCTGTCCTGAAGTTAATTCCCCCAGAAGTCTTTACAAATTTATCCCTGTCATTGCCTGTTTTGCTGTCATGTGTAAATTATCTATCATATCTCAAATCCATCTATGTTGTGATCTTTCTCTTCTCAGCTTCCCTGGTGCATATCCCTCCATATTAATCTTTTAAAGATATGTATGACATTTTACATAAATAAAAATATTTAATTTCCCACATTTTTGTTTGCCTAAATAACAAGTCTTCTTCAATATTCAGTTCATGTTGGACAGATCTGATTGTTCTCCCTTCTGTCCAAATGAAAAGAAGGTGGAGTACCCACTGAGCCCCAACAAGGGCAATAGGAAACCATGGGAGAGGGTGGTGGACTGAACTTGAGAGCAGGTTGACAGATTATTGTCTCAAATTTGTGATCATAGGCAGAAGACCTCTTTATAGAGACAATGGCTAGGTTCATCAACCAGTATAGTCACTGCCAAGAAGGAAAACAATACCAGACTATCATCTTTAACAGATGCCTAAACAACTACAGCATGAGTTGTTTAAAAATGGACCGAATTTCCCTATGCACAAAATGCCACTATGTTTTTAAGACAGCAAACATATTTTGGTGATGTAGTTTTTGCTATTCTACACCTTTTGTTTGAGCTTCAGAGACACTGATATGTCAAGCTTATATTGACAAGACTTTTTTCACAACCTCCTGGGGCAACTTAGGCAGACACCAATCTGCTGAATGAAGCAAGGATCAATCATGGTCTCCGCTGTGATGAACTAAGGATTCAACCTTTGTATACTACAAGACTGCAACAAAGTCGCAGCAAACACCCCCCCCCCCCCCCCTCTCATAACAGTAGACAATCAGCATCGTAGTCTTGCATTCACTGCTTGGAGAGCTCACAAGATTGCTCAAAATGAGTATGTTGCTTGCCAGCTGGGATGAAACCAAATCATCACCGGTCCCAAATTCTCAAGTTGCACTACACTGAACCACTAAATTCGACACGGTTCATAAACAACACCAGCTTTTGCTGTTGATTTTTCACCCACAAACACCTATTATATATATTATAACATGAAGAATATCTTCTCCAAGTATCTTCATGCATAGTTTCACCTCATCCAAAAAAGCTCTGACATACTCAAATAACAATACTCATATCAGCCTGGAATAACTGAAATAATGTAACCAAGTGTTCATAAATATTATAAGCCTAATTTTAAAAACACATTATACAAAAATGTATTGCTCAACAAAAAGAAATAAAAGACAACTTACGATGCATACGCTGGATAAAGAAATCCAATCAAATTGCAAACAAAGTCTGCTCCATAGCCAATCATCAGATAAACTGCAAGGAGCACAGCCAATGCTGTAATAAAAGACATAAATGAAACACTGAAAACAACATCATATGTTCAACATATATTTTCAACTTAGTACGTTCCCACAAAGAAAGAAATCATATGATATTAACATGACATGTCGCCTTCTAATAATGTAACACAGTAAACAGATATTCCACAAAACTTAATAAAGTATGTGCCTGTTTTGGCACCTTGCCGTCTTGACAGATTATTGCAAAATTGCGCAGTAAATGTTTGTCCACAGTGGATGCATGTGAACACATGGTCACTTTCACCATCATGCACCATCTTACGCCTCACACTCTCAGTATGTGACCTATCTGCAATCATTTTATCATTTGTCTTTATTTAATTTCTGATATTTGCCCTCAATGCACTATGTTCGGCGTCGACTTGCTCCTAATGTGCATTTTCAATGCCTGTATCAGTCATGTCCTGCTTACACACATCTTTCTATCATAGTAGAGGCCGGCCCCGAGATCTCTTACTCACTCGTAATTCACCAAAAAGATGTCCTTTGGTATTCTACCATCATCCATTCTCCTAATGTGTCCTATCCATCTAAGTCTACGAAGACTGAGCATGGAACAAACCGTCACACAACCTGATCTTTCCAATACTTCAGTATTTGTGATTTTGTCTTACCACTTAATACCAAGTATTCTTCGCAGACACCACATATGAAATTTTGAAATAGTATGTACCTACACTATACCAAATATGACCAATACACTCAACACCATTCATAGAATTATGCGAGAAAACTAATTGTGGTTTGAATCTCAAACAATTTGAACTTTCCCAAGTCCATGTTAGTGTTCTAATTTAATTTATTGTTCAAAAAGAGAAAAGACCAAATAGGGACCCTCTTTGGATTAACATTGGGAATTAAAGTCAAACAATGAAGTCAGTATGGCTGAACGGATAAGAGTGCTTGTTCTTGAACTTCCGGTGTACTGATGCCGAGTTAGTGGGTTCAACCCTTACACCATTCAGTTGGGACGAAAATATTGACTTCTAGACTTGACTTGAGGACTAAATTACATTATCCTCTGAAGTCAGAGTGGGTAAACCTGATGGCAAGGGACACTGGTAATGGGGAAAGCTAATTCACACACAAAAATTAGTCCAGTGCACTAGGGGTAGTAGTACATGTATGGACTATGCTTAAGTTTAAAGGGAACGAATGTTTAAAAAAAAAAGGTCAAACAATGATAATTAAATTCATCACTTTATATCAGCTTTGTGGACTATGTTGTTGATAGCATTGATAGGGAATCTGTGAGTAAAGCGATGAGACATTATGGGATCTCACATAAAATCATTAAATTAATAAAGGCAACGTATAAGGGACATGAGGTGCGGTCCTCCATGAGGCCAAACTAAGAGAGGCATTCAAATTAAGAATAGGAGTGAGACAAAGATGCCCCTTTTCAACTCTGTTATTCTTTCACTGACTACAAAATGGATTATGAAGACTTACAAGCACAGCTAAAAATGAAATCCAATGCACTTCTCCGACAAACCAACTCGATGACCTGGATTTTGCTGATGACACTGCCCTCCTTTTTCACACAGAAAATCAGACGCAGGATAAACTAAGAAAAACCGAGAAAACTTGAGAATAGTTAACTAGAAGGGTTTTTTTAAATCCAAAAGGCAAAAGAAACAGAAGTCCTGAAAACACATGGAGAAGAAATGTAGAGACACAAATTAATAATATGAGGAAGGAGCTGCGTGGGATAGCTGAGGATAGGGCGGCACAAAGTAAGATGGTTGAGGTAGGGCCTTTGCACCAATGGGCGATAAAAGGCGAAAGAAGAATACCAATAATTACTAGTACCCCAAAAAAAGTCGCTTAAAAGTCGACAGGGTCAACTTCACTGCACCAGGATGTTATCCCATATGGCTCAGTCTCTTTCCACAGCGCTGAAAGTATCGCACAAAACACAAACACTGTAGCTTCAGCAATGACCCTCAGGAGTCTCCGAAAAAATGCAATCGTGAACTGAAGGATGCGGCCCAGAATCGAACCCACAACCTTCTGAGCCCGAGGCAGATGGCTTGACCACTTCGCCACAGAGACTAGTACCACATACCTAATATGCCTCACAGCCTTCATTTTAACAACATTTAAAAAAAAATACAAATAATAATGACTAATTGCAATATTATACTAAATACACAACATTCAAAATCCACACATGTAGCTAGAGGTCGACAATACTGTATCACATGTAGCTTTAGATCAACAATACTGTATCACATGTAGCTATAGATCAACGATACTGTAACACAAGTAGCTAGAGGTAAATAATATTGTAATACATGTAGCTATAGATCAACAACACTGTAACACATGTAGCTTAAGATCAACCATACTGTAACACATGTAGCTATAGATCAACAATACTGTAACACATGTAGCTATAGATCAACAATACTGTAACATATGTAGCTATAGATCAATACTATAACACATGTAGCTTTAGATCAACAATACTGTAACACATGTAGCTATAGATCAACAATACTGTAACACATGTAGCTATAGATCAACAATACTGTAACACATGTAGCTATAGATCAACAATACTGTAACACATTTAGCTTTAGATCAACAATACTGTAACACATGTAGCTATGGATCAACAATACTGTAACACATGTAGCTATAGATCAACAACACTGTAACACATGTAGCTTTAGATCAACCATACTGTAACACATGTAGCTATAGATCAACAATACTGTAACACATGTAGCTATAGATCAACAATACTGTAACACATGTAGCTATAGATCAACAATACTGTAACATATGTAGCTATAGATCAATACTATAACACATGTAGCTTTAGATCAACAATACTGTAACACATGTAGCTATAGATCAACAATACTGTAACATATGTAACTATAGATCGACAATACTGTAACACATGTAGCTATAGATCAACAATACTGTAACATATGTAGCTAGAGATGAACAATACTGTAACACATTTAGCTTTAGATCAACAATACTATAACACATGTAGCTAGAGATCAACAAAACTGTAACACATGTAGCTATAGATCAACAATACTGAACACATGTAGCTAGAGATCAACAATACTGTAACACATGTTGCTAGAGATCAACAATACTGTAACACATGTAGCTTTAGATCAACAATACTGTAACACATGTAACTAGAGATCAACAATACTGTAACACATGTAGCTAGAGATCAACAATACTGTAACACATGTTGCTAGAGATCAACAATACTGTAACACATGTAGCTTTAGATCAACAATACTGTAACACATGTAACTAGAGATCAACAATACTGTAACACATGTAGCTTTAGATCAACAATACTGTAACACATGTAGCTAGTGATAAATGATACTGTAACACATGTAACTAGTGATCAACAATACTGTAACACATGTAGCTAGAGATCAATGATACTGTAACATATGTAACTAGAGATCAACAATACTGTAACACATGTAGCTAGAGATCAATGATACTGTAACACATGTTGCTAGAGATCAACAATACTGTAACACATGTAACTAGTGATCAACAATACTGTAACACATGGAGCTAGAGATCAATGATACTGTAACACATGTAGCTAGAGATCAATGATACTAACACATGTTGCTAGAGATCAACAATACTGTAACACATGTTGCTAGAGATCAACAATACTGTAACACATGTAGCTAGAGATCAATGATACTAACACATGCAGCTAGAGATCAACAATACTGTAACACATGCAGCTAGAGATCAACAATACTGTAACACATGTAGCTAGAGGTAAATAATACTGTAACACATGTAGCTATAGGTAAATAATACTGTAACACATGTAGCTAGTGATCAACAATATTGTAACACATGTAGCTAGAGGTAAATAATACTGTAACACATGTAGCTAGTGATCAACAATACTGTAACACATGTAGCTAGAGGTAAATAATATTGTAACATATGTAGCTAGAGGTAAATAATACTGTAACACATGTAGCTATAGGTAAATAATATTGTAACACATGTAGCTATAGGTAAATAATACTGTAACACATGTAGCTATCGGTAAATAATACTGTAACACGTGTAGCTATAGGTAAATAATACTGTAACACATGTAGCTAGTGATCAACAATACTGTAACACATGCAGCTAGAGAATAACAATACTGTAACACATGCAGCTAGTGATCAACAATACTGTAACACATGCAGCTAGTGATCAACAATACTGTAACACATGTAGCTAGAGATCAACAATACTTAACACATGCAGCTAGAGATCAACAATACTGTAACACATGTAGTTAGAGGTCCACAATACTGTAACAAATGTAGCTAGAGGTAAATAATACTGTAACACATTTAGCTAGAGATAAATAATACTGTAACACATGTAGCTAGAGGTCAACAATATACATTTAGCTAGAGGTCAACAATATTGTAACACATTTAGCTAGAGGCCAACAATACTTTAACACATTTAGCATGAGGTAAACAATACTGCAACACATTTAGCTAGAGGTGAACAATACTGTAATACATTTAGCTAGAGGTAAATAATACTGTAATGCATTTAGCTGGAGGTCAAAATACTGTAACACATTTAGATGGTGGTCAACAATACTTTAACACATTTAGCTTGAGGTCAACAATACTATAATACATTTAGCTAGAGGTCAACAATACTGTAACACATTTAGCAAGAAGTCAACAATACTGTACCATATTTAGTTAGAAGTCAACTAAACTATAATGTGTTCTACAATTTAACCCTTTACAGGGCAAAACGTCCATTTGCGGCCGTTCGCTTAAACGAGCAGATCAGCTGAAACCGCCCGATACTATTATGCATTGTAAAAACGCGATCTCTCGGCTTCCCGACACTTCTGACGGCTACTTTCGCTTTCGCCTATAGCTTGACAACGTGGCCGCCATTTGTAAGCGCCTACTATGAATTTGAACGGACTTTTACAGACTTTTTTGGATAGTTTTCGGGATTTTTACGCTTAGTTTTTCAAAATGGATTTCGGCGATTCTTCAAGTGATAGCCGAGATTTCGCTAGGTTCAATTTAAGTGACATTAAAGAGCACGAAGTTGACTATTAATCGCAGCTAGATATCAGTGAAAAGCGTTACTTTGCATTAGCACTCATGAGTCGGACTTTAAAGAAAATGATTATGATTCTGAAAATGTGTTTGTAAATTGCCGTATAGATGACGGAAAATCACAAACAATATGCTGTATTTCATAAATATTTGTGTTCATATATGGATTACCAACAGCAATCACGTGAGCAACATATTCTGCATGCTTTTCCCTTCATTGTGTTGTTTATTTAACTAAAATCGGTTGACTAACACCTTATTTTTGATGTTTTTACTAACGCAACCCGAAATTTTACCGAACCTGAAAAAATCTTGCCCGTTCAGGGCTAAAAAACGGACAAGCGTCTGCCCTGTAAAGGGTTAATATCAGCCACATGTAAAAGAAACATATTTCTCCATAGTTGAAGAAACACAAATAAAATTGTTACTAGCTGAATGTGTGCCTTCTACCCATATGACCCACAGTATGAATGAGGAAAGACTGGAAACAAGCTGCACATAAAACTGCTGATACTGATATGGCTGTGTGAACAACAAAAATGTCATTTACTGCCTTTAGTACCTTGTGGTCTAGGACAGGGATTTTGAGCCTGTGGAGTATAGGCCGCCTGGCTAGTACAGTCGTCGTAAACTGTGCAGTTTAGGGATTTACTTTTGCTAATGACAGAAATAAAATCCGCATCTTACAAAGCATTCGAACCCGGGTCTCTTGAAGGTGAACCCAGCATTCTAACCACCCGGTCAGCCATTAGGCAGGACAAGTGTCAATCAATCAGGTGCCGTCTCCACAAAGAAGGTTGGCTCCAATGGATTTCCAACACTGTCTCTCGCCCTGACTGTACATTCTGTCAGATTGATGTTCATCCATCTCTTGATGTTATCATCCCACTTGTATCACTGTCTACCTCTTGTTCGCTTGCTCTTCAACCTTGCCCTCCAATATAGTTTTTATAAGAGTATCATGTCTTTTAACGTTGCTGAAATATTTCACTTGCCTTTTTTATTTCTTTCATCAACTTTCTTTTCATTCCCAGTTTTTCTAGAACCTCTGTATTTAATTGTTTTTGTTTCCATGAAATATGACATATTCTTCTGTATATCCACATCTCCAGAGCCTCTATTTGACTTTCTAGTTGCTTGTTTAATGTCCAGACTTCCATGCCATACAGTAGTTTTGAATATACGTAACATGTGACAATTCTCATATTTTAATGTGTTGTTAATCTCTCTAGATGTTAATACTGATTTCATCCTGCTGAAAGCATTTTTGGCCATTCCTAATCTATTTTTGATTTCTGTTTCACTTCTGCTGTCATCTGTTATTAAATGTCCTAAGATAGGAGAAACTTGTTACTTGTTCTAGTATCTCCCCGTTTACTGTGATGTTCATTGATGACCTCTCTTTCTATTACTAATTATGATAGTTTTTGTTTTTTGGATGTTAATATGTAAGGTAATAAATATGTATTTACAAGAGTACACTTACAACTATTTAATTTTATATATGTAAAATCTTAAGAAAGCCATATCAAATACATGGAGAACATATTCAGTGGAGGAAATAAATAATAGATGGTAACAAAGGAAATCAAATTACAGGGCAGAGCATACATACAACTTAACGCAACTATTTCATTTAATAAATCTAACAAAGAAAGAAATTAATTTCAAATACTTGGGGAGCATATCATCCAACAGAAGAAATCGAGAGCATATGCAACAAAGGATATCAAATTATCGGTCAGATATCACCAAACAAAAAAAAAACACAAAACTAGAGAATAAAGACACATTAATATTTATTATTGTTATCATACTTGACAAAAAGACAGGGTAATGTTCTTTTTACTAACACTGTCCTATTAATGTCAGATTTGGATATTAACAACAAAGAAGAAGAACAATAGAGACATGAAATGCCTGCAATATATTCTAACTGTAATGAGAAGAGACACGTAAATAACAATATCTTCATGAAGCATATTGATCGGACCAGGCTGCACATTCTTTTACGCTTAAGACGTGCAATTTGAACTACTAAGGTTAAAGATAATACAAGTTTAAAGATTATTAATAATTTATTTGAATACTTTTACTATTTGTTATCATTTAACTTGATGGAACATATATTTGAAATCAGTTTTCATATTCGTCTATGAACCGTTTGAGACAATCTGAATCTCGCATGGACTGGCAGTACAATTTATTATTTTAGAATTAACTGTAAATGAGAAAATACTGTTAGATTAGCATTTTCTTTTAATCTGCAGCATTTGTCTTATATGTTTGCATCTCTGATTATTGTTCGTCAATGGTAGTGTCTGTTGGAAACATTTTGTTGGAGACACTCCAATTTGCACAGCTAGGAGAGCTGCACAGAAAGGGAATCTTGAAAAATTGTGGTTCAAGATCTGGACATTTAAATGTGAATTTCTCATCTCATCATGTTCCTCTTGTACCTTGCGGTTTCGAGAGTGCCTGCTTATTGGCCTCATGTATCGATATTCCCATGGACTCTCTTATTCGCTGCATCCATCGTTTACGTGGTCAGCCTCTTAATCTTCTTCCCTCTGGTCTGTACATCATCATTGCTTGTTGTAGTATACTGTTAGTTGGTAACTTGCATGGCCAAACTATTTGAAATGTGAATATATCTTCACTTCTATTTGACGTACATGCTTCACTGTGGTATCGTTGGATTCTGTTTTTCAAGGCCATCTGTGGTGGTCTCATTATTAAATACTCAATTTGAAAATCATGATCAAGCCTGCTATGGGAGAGAGCACAATCATTTAAGAGTCAACCTTCCACCAACTTGAAACTTCTTTAAAAATATCAAATGGCAGACAGCAGTCATGATCGCGTATGTCTGCCCCAGACCAGGGATTCAAATAAGAACGATACGATATTCTATAACTACTATAAGTATCTAAATAATGTATTAAACTAACAAAATAAATATTAATAACTATAATCTGTTACTGCAAGTGTTTACTTTTTTGTGTTGTTGCGGTGGGGGGTTCAGGTTAGTAAGCATTTGCACAAACATTTTATTTTTACCAATTACAACATATAACCGTCTAACTCCCGTCTTCTGTTCAATTTTTTCCAGAACATCGGTCACTTTATTCTTTTCGTGCAAGACTTTATCAAGTCGTGCTTTGAAAGCCTCGAAATGTTGAGCCACAGCAGCCATTTTCGCCTGTGATCTTGCCTGTTTTGTTTATACCAACAGAGGGCGCAAGTTTCATTTCCGCCCACGGTTCGTGTTTTTTAAACCCGGAGACAAAGATTATTATTATATTCTTTATTTGTCAAAGAGCGGCAAAGCTGTATTAATGTAGTTAATGACCAGCTTAATAAGATTCATTGCATTGTTGTTATTATTAATTACTTTAAATATTAGTTAATTTTTAATATCTTTATTATGTTTGTTCACATATTTGTTTGTGGATAAATTGTGTGTGCGCGCGCGCGCGCGCGTGTGTGTGTGTGTGTGGGTGGGGGGGGGGAGGGCTGGGTGTGAGTGTATTGTATGTGTTGTGTATGTGTGTGTGTGTGTGTGTGTGCGCATATATGATATAATATTATATGAATGTGTGCTTGCGTAATGGTGTATCAGTGTATGTGAGTGTTCAGTGATAAGGGCATCTAAAGTCCGTTTCGTCGCAAAGCTCAACCTTTACAAAATGTTCTGATCAACTCCAGGTTGATTTTCTAGGTAATTGTTTCACGTTTTATAGTTTGCTATTGCTCTTTGAGATGTCAACGTTCAAGTCCAACTGCCGGTTGATTGATTGATTGATCTAGGAACCGACATCACAGCATTCGGGGCATTCCCACAGGCGCTCCGTCCCCATCCTCAGCAGCCAGCGAAGAGTTCCAACACCAATAGTACCAGTAGCAATCTGATTATATGTCCGTCTCGCCTTTCCTCTGATCGTCGAGCGTCGGTCAGATCCCCTCGTCAATCCTCGCTACCTCATTCTTGCCAGACAATGATGATCCATTTGCTACTCCGAGGTGTACACGTGCTCCCACAAAGACGCAATCACGTCTACATGTGTAATGTCGATGTAGGGGTTGAATACCTCCCTCGTCACCAGTGCATATGTAGACTAAGAACAAGTACTCATATCCTTTCGGCCACGTAGACGTCTATTCCTTACATTTGAACAAAGGACGGGACTCTTTTCCACGCCTTGGGATTTATATTTGTTGTATGGTGCTGGCCGCATATTTTGATAGATCAATCGCAGTGATAATTTGGGAAATACCCCAACAGAATCTACAAAAATTCTAGTAAGATGGAAGTCTTACTGCAGTGTAATGTATAATATGAATGACTGTGACGATATGAATGAAATAATGAACCAATGACAGCAGAGACAGATCCTGAACCCTCATTAGATGAAATTGTATGGCCAATAAAGAACCTGAAGAGTAGTAAATCACCAGGATGTGAGGAGATATCATTCATTCATTCATTCATTCATTCATCCATTCGTTCATTCATTCATTCGTTAGCATGTCTTTTGCAGAACCTCGCTCCCATAACAACCTTCTGGAAAACTGCTCGATCATAAGCAAGATGTCTCGATTCCGATACACCCATCTGGAGATCATCCGCAACATTCTGCACCCATCTTCTCTTTGGCCTTCCTCCTCCTCTCTTCTCAGGCATATACCCCTCCATTATTGTTCTCTCCAAACTTTCGTGACTTTTCAAGTGACCAAAATATTTCAATTTTCTTTGTTCTTTCGTCTTTGATAACCAACTTTCTTCAATATTAAGCTCATGAAGTATGGATGCATTTGTTCTGTACTTTTTCCACGATATTCTTAGAACTGGACTATAACATTTGTATTCAAAGGCAGCTGAGATACCAGCTGAGTTAATTAAAGCAGGAGAGGAAGAAAGCATACACATCTATCACGCATTATGTAAAAAGATATGGAAATATGACATATGGCCAAAAGATTAGAAGAGAACCATCTTCATTCCAATACCCCGCCCCCCCCCCCCCGCCCCCTAAAAAGGCTATTTAAAATTATGCATCCACCATAGAACTGTTGACTTCGTGAGAAAAAAAAACAATGGAGGGGTATATGCCCAGAAAGAGAGGAAGGTCGAAGAGAAGATGGGTGCAGGGTGTGGCAGATCTCAAGATGAATGTATCGGACGCGGGACACCTTTCTTATGGCCGAGAGGTTTTCCGGAAGAGTGATATGGGAGCGAGGTTCTGCAAAGGACATGCCACTGCATGAATGAATGAATGGCTGCATTCGAAGGGTGATGTGGCCAATAGCATGCCAGCCACCTTTACTTTCCAAAACATTTGCTAGTATCCATTTTAGGCTGTCTTTATTTAAGAGCAATCCCCGCCTCTGTGGCGATTCAAAGCCATAACTGTGCCTGTCACGATAGGCGTGGGCGGTCATGGTTCATCATCTCACACGATCACGTCGTGGCGAAGTGGTCAAGCCGTCTGACTCGGGCTGCGAAGATTGTGAGTTCGATTCCAGGCCGCATCCTTCGGTTCACGAGGGCATATTTTTCGAAGACTCCTGGGGTCGTCACTGGAGCTATGGAGTTCGTGCTTTGTGCAGCGCTTTCGGCAGTTCGCTGCGGAAAGATACTGTGCCATATGGGATAAAACCCGATGCAATGAAGTCGACTTTTAAGGAATTTTTTTTTCTTCTCCTACCATGCGCCCCCCCCCCCCCCTAAAAAAACCTCAATTGTCTACATCTTATTATAGTAATCGATTTACGATTGTCGTTGGTTTCATGACGGACTGTCTCATTAGTATTTCTGTCCTTCCACGGTATTCTTTGGATTCCTGATATATCTGACTAAATCACACACAACGTGTCTCTTTACCTATGGAAAATAAATATTTAAGTTCGTTAGTTCCTTTAGTGCCGGCTCCATGGTCAAGGGATTACACAACTTTCTCCGTAATCCCGTATCCTCTCGTAGGTAACGTGATGTGCGTGAGAATTGGTAGCGGTTCTCTCTTCGCGACAGCATGGTGGCGTCAGAGCTAGACATGTCCAGTTGGGACAGTGACGATATACAAATACAGGCGTTGAGAGTTCATTCCAGTATACCATTCGTGGTGGTTAATGTTTATGCCCGCAATGCCAGTGTGGACGCCCAGAAGTGGCAGTGCTTAAGTGGCATATTAGGCCACGAGAGAAATGTTATTTTCTGTGGTGACTTCAACGCTAAAGGCAGATCATGGGGAAACACTTCCTCCAATACACAGGGGGAGGAGCTCGAGACTGCACTGGAAACCATCGACCTGGTTTGTATCAACAGTGGCTGTGTCACCAAGACAGCAAGCCGTCCGGGCGATGAGGACAGTGCTATTGATCTGGCGCTAGTTTCACCTTCACTCACTACAGTGTGTAGATGGGGTGTCCTAGGACACCATGGCAGCGACCACCACCCTTGCAGCATATTGGTGGAGAAAGGAAGAACCAGGCAGCACAAGCTAAAGGTAAAGACTTTCCAGTATGACAGTACAGGGCAAGATGTGGTGAGTAAAATAAGACGTGACAACGTTTCAGGGCAGGAAAAAAAAGCTGGGAGCAGCCACCGTGGTGGAGTTTCGAGGTGGAGAAGGCTTGGGTGGATAAGCGTAGTGCTGTAAGGAGATGGCAAAATGCCAAGAAGAACAGAGCTGGTCATCCTAGTCCCTGCTTGCACTTAGAAAGAGAGATGCACACAAAAGTAAGCTACTTCAAAAAACTGGTCAATGTTGTTAAAAGCGAAAAATGGGCAGAGGTGTGTCAAAGAGTAAGCACAGACAAGTCACTGAAATTGCTCTGGCGACTACATAAAAGCATGAGTGGTGTAGTCAAGAATAAGAGCATTTCTGACTTCCAAGGTGCTGACCTCATCTGGCAGAGGACTGACGAGGACAAGGGCAAAGCCCTCTTTGAACGCTACCTTGAGCAAAGCAACCAGACAGACATGGGAGGCCGAAATCTGGCCAAGGAGGTCACTTCAGACAGATGCAAGGCCCAGAACACTTCGGATGAAGACACAGTGACAGTGAAAGAAATCAAGGCTGTGCTTCGACGATCAAAAAACAGTGCTCCAGGTCCTGATGGCATAAGATACGACGACATAAATAGGTGTACCGACAATGAGCTAGAGAAACTAGCAGACATGTACAACAACAGTATAGGGAGTGCTAGCATCAAGGAGGAATGGTTACACAGCTATCTGATTCCCTTGCCGAAGCCTGACAAAGACCACAAAAAAATTCAGGGATATCGAATTATAACCATGCAGAATACAATAGGCAAGCTGCTGGAGAAGGTAATTGCCAGGAAAATATCAAGCCAACTAGAGAGGCAAGGTGTTTTCCCACCCACCCTGGGTGGGTACCGTCCAAAGAGAGAAACCTGGACCAATGCAGCAGTCTTTGCCCAGGATGTCTATGAAGGTTTCCACTCAGGCACTGAAACCGTTGCTGCAGCGATTGATCTTGAGGACGCATACAACAGAGTACCACTGGATTTTTTAATGTTTCAGCTTCTCGAACTAAACGTAAGTCCATTCCTCCTTAGTTGGATCGCTGCAGCCCTCTTCCAACGGAAAGTAGTTTTTAGATGTGGCAATTGGACTTCGGAACCAACAACAAAATATCCTGGCTTACCACAGGGATCACCATTATCTCCGGTACTGTTCAACGCCTACACAGTGAGAATCACCAGTGAGCAGATCACTGGACCTGGCAGGACATTGTCATATGCCGATGATGTTTTAGTGTATCGTCAGGGGAAGGATAGAGAGGAGGTTGCTGTGGAACTACAAACCGAACTCAATCGCATAAGTACTTGGTGTGATGAAGCTGGGGCAATGGTCAACCCAACAAAGGCAACAGTGACTTGGTTCTCGTTGAATAATCATATTGTCAACACTCCAACACCAACTGTAATGCTGTGTTCAGAGACGGTGGAAAGAACGCAGGCAATGAATTACCCGGGGATACGGTTTGATCGAAGCCTTGCTTATAATGTGCACATAGACCAGGTGATAACAAAGGCCAAGCGGGGTTTGGCAGCGATGCGGGTGATGGCGGCAGCAAACTGTGAGCAGCGCCATCTATGTCTTCTGTACGAGGGGTTGGTCATGTCCGTTTTGGAGTATGCAATGGCAATCCTGACTCTCAGCCATAAGCAGATAGAAAGGATGGAAAGGATACAGAATGAAGCTATGCGCATTATTCTTGGATGTACAAGAGATACAGCATGCAGGGCGATGCGCTACCTTCTTGGTTTTCCAACCATTGAAGAGAGAATACAAGGTTGCAGGGCACGCGCCTACCTCAGAATTAACGCAAACACACAACATCCACTGCATAGTGAAATTAGGAAGGTGAAGGGCAGCAGGTTAAAAAGAGGACGGTCGTGGATGGGTCAAGCCGAAGACATTCTTCAACAGGTGTGTTCACTTGAGGACTTAGAACCTGGCGAGGAGTGGGTGCAAGTGCCAACAGACTTCTGCACATCCTTTTCAGTTTGCATCCAACTAGATAGAAAATGCAGACATGAAAATCCGGCTGCTGTTGAGGCTGAAGTACAAGCGTTGATTTTCGAGAATTCGCTAGACGGTGACGCGGTCATCTACACAGATGGGTCGGTCGTCCGACATGTGAGAAGCTCATGGGCCTTTACAGCTCGGGCCGGAGGGAGAATTGTGAAGGAGGACTCTGGTGCTTTCACTGAAACCACAAGTAGCCTGACCATGGAAGTCATGGCAGTAAGTAAAGCAATAACATGGCTCGAGACACAGACATTCACTAGGGCTTGTTTCCTTAGCGACTCAATGAACATGATCAAGAGGATAGAGGAGGGGTCGATCCGAAGAGAATGGTTGCTGCCTTTGGAGCGGTCTCGACTGGCAAAGATTAGTTTCATCTTCGTGCCAGGGCATGCGGGAGTACAAGGAAATGAGCGGGCTGACAAGCTCGCAGGTGAGGCTACTGTGGAGGGCGGATGCGCCATGGACCAGGCCGACATTCTGAATGCTCTACGAGAAGTAAGACTTTTGCGAGAACCAAGTGATGACTATGAATCTACAACAATGGCCAGACTGCGAGAGCAGCAAATTAAAAGAGGGGTGGCCAAACAAGAACACTACGCAGGAAGCCAAAGAAGATTTATAAACCAACACAGAACTGGCGTCGTTAGCCGCTACACGTTGCGGGATTTGCTGAGGAGGGGATCCGAGCACTTATGGACTGAATGGTTCGATGTGCAATGAGGATGATCTGTCGACTAACTAACTAACTAACTAACTAACTAACTAACTAACTAACTAACTAACTAACTAACTATCTCTCCGAGTCGGTATCTTACGGGGTATGTGAGCCGGTCGCTCAAAAAGCAATGACAAACTACTCAGCGTAATCTTGCCAAGAAATCAACAATCAGCTGAGAGATGCTAATGTTGACAGCGATGTCCTGTAAAAGGATATGCAAACCACAAAAAAAAAAGTTCCTTTAGCAACTCGACTGTAACATTAAGGGTTGATATGTTCGAACCAGGCGTACTTCTATAGCTCTTAACACGTCTATGGATATATTTGTTTTTCTGCCACTTTAAGAGACCGACCTAGTTCGTATATGCTGTACAATTTCTACCCCTGTAAAATCGAATGTTTCGCGCAAGAAAGTGATCATTGGCCACGCATTGGCGCCACAGGCATGACACAAAAAACAATCCAGATACGCTTTTCGTTACCCATTAGGGGCAAATAAAAGTACTGACTGCATGCAAAGTAGGCAACACATCTTTCAGATAGTCATCCTGGTGAAATAATACGATAGAGAAGACAAGAATGGATAAAGAGACGGCACCATGGGACTAGCATGCGAAATAAGAGATTAAGGGAAAATAGGAACGCGGAGTGGTCTTGAGGTATGATGTCCGCATCGAGTGTTGGAGATCCTGGGTTCAAGCCCTGGTGAGGGCCGGAATTTTTTCACGTGGACTTCTAGTAAAAAAATTTCTCCTGGTCTCTGGGTAGTGAGATTGGACGCCCGTGTGTATATTTGCGCACGTAAAAATCCCTTGGCAGTTGGAAATCGAAAAAGGGTAGCCTAATGACGCTGCCCGGGCAAAATTTCGAGTTAAAAATCTACCCAAACTATTTCAGGATCCTCGCCGGTGCTTCGGAGTTCGTGCACTGAGCTGAGTTTGCATGAACTTTACAGAGGGGTGAATACAAAACTTGGACCGCAAATATTTTCAAACGCTGCTGTCGTTAAAAATACACCATATACTTACATCAGGAAAGGATGCTGCTCTGCTCAGTAGCTATCGTATAATTAGTTAGTTGCACATCCTTTACAGGACGTCACAGTCAATACCAGCACTTTTTACTGTTGTGATCTCTTCGCAAGTTTACGTTCAGTAGTTTGCCACTGCTTTCTGAACGACCGGCACCCATACCATTTCGTAAAAAAACCAACGCAAGGCGGTCTGCTTCTAAATCGCCCGCAGCTGTGTTTCGAACGCGGGTGTGTGAGATTACGAACTACGCCTGTAACCTCTTCGCCACGGAGCAGCCTATCGTATAATTAGACTACGAAATACGCGTGGAAAGCTACTAGAGGAGATAGCAGCAAGAGAGGTGATGTGCCATAGAAAACAGAAGTATATCCTAGAGGTCAGCGTTGGTAGTCTCAGGCCAGGTAGGCAGATAATGCAGGAACTTTTGCTTATGATAGAGCGACGGGTTTCAATGCTGTGGCAGTCGACTTAAAGTATGCCTAAAATAATGTAAAATTCAGCTGCACTGATGGAGAGGCCAGTTGCATTTCGCCTGGGAATGAATGAATCACCAAAAAAAAAAAATAAAAAAAAAATAAAAACGAGAAGTAGATTGTGAGCTTTACTAGAACACGTTTTACAAGAAACAAAATGGACGTTGCGGCCAAAACCTTCGTCAGCACAGAACAAACAAACACAGACACACAACTACACGAAAAACCCTACATGAAAATACAAAGGCTACTTCTCTGAATCTTTGTTTGGCTGAATACGTCTTCAGCGCGTAACGCGTTTGATATAAACGGTATGAACCGGATGTGTGATTAAAGCGGGTCGATGGACCAAAGGTCAATAACGTCGGAAGCTCAAGGATTGGTTTAACCCAGTGGTTCTCAACCGGTGGGGAATTTCCCCCCCCCCCCCAGGAGGGGGGGGGGAAATTAAGATTATTTCAAGATCGCGTTAATATAAGAACCGATTACTTGATATTGTTTTTCCCTTCATACTGTACGGTTCTGTACGTCTCACCCTTCTAAAATTCAATTTATAAAGTAGACCCACAAATCATGTTTTATGTGGACGTCTAGACTTGTGTTAGTATGTGCTATTAAATTTAGCTTCCATTATTACGTATACTGTGTAGGGGCTGGGGCGGGATTTTTAGGTAGGAAATACGAAAGGGGGGAATGACGTTCTGAAAATATGGTGAAGGGGGGCAAAGGCCAAAAAAGGATTAGAACCACTGGTTTAGCCGATCGGAGGGATGGGGAGATGCTCATGTGAGCGAACGGCAAAATGGGGATTAGCAGTGGTCTGTAGCCGGCTATGTGGCGAAAGTGTCACGGACGTAGTTTGCAATTCCGCATACCACGATCGAAACACAGCTGCGGGCGCTTTGAATGCAGTCCGCCCTGCGTTGGTTAGCATAGAATGGTATGAATGCCGGTCGCTCATAAAGCAATGACAAGCCACTAAACGCAAACTAGCCAAGAAATCACAAACAGCAAAGATAATGCTGGAGGTGATTGCGACACCCTATAAAGGATATGCTACCACCTGGGAAGATGGACATCTGAACCCGTGCTCATATGCCCACAACTGCCACATTACTTTTCATTGCTACAACACGTTAACACCAAGATTAGCCCACTAATAAACCACAGGAGCAGCATGGATTTTAATATAGGCTGATACGGTCCTCATTTATAGGACTTACTCAGACAGACAAGAAATGAGCGGAGGAATACAGGCGATATTACATGCAGTTTCTCAAGGGCGTGAGGAGGTCAACTCGAAGGTGAATCATGACAAGGCGGTCGTGCTCTTTGAACAAAGCCACAGCAAAAGCCAACATCCCTGATGTGACTTAAACTGGAAAACAGTTGATCTACAGGACGGATTGAAGTATCTTTGGCCGTAGGGGATCACAGATATGTCACGAAGATTATTTCTTTGTGTTTCAAAGCCTTGATATCTTATATATAAATTAGGATGTGCGTCCGTATTTATGTATCTCTGTATGTATGTATGTATGTCCTTTATACGTTCGCGAACGGCCCATCCGATTGAGATGAAATTTTCTACACGCCTTCCTTTCATTCCAGAGCTGTCAACTGTGATATTTTGTTAGTGTGAAATCGCCTGCTTACTCAGTATTATTTCATTTTTCATTTTTCATCATAATTTCATATATCTCAGGGGACCTAACTCTGTAAAAGTTATTTCAAGGGGCATAACTTTTCTGTATAACTTATAGTCATATTGTGGCATCGTTTTCAAAGATTTATAAACTCTTTGTCCATAGTTATATACCGGCATATGAGTTATAATAAATAATGATACAATCTGTAAGGCATTTTCAAAGTTTTCATAAAAATGATGCACAATGCATAACATTGTAACTCATCTTTTTTTGCTTAAGAAGTTACTGTAGTCATGCAGGTGATTAGAAAGAGTTTTCATTAAAAATAATGGATGGTGTGTGGTAGAACGTTCTTTTAAGTTATATTTTTTTTTTGTTGTATGAATTTAATGAAGCCGGACAGAGTCAGGCAGACAGATAGACAGACAGACAGACAGATAGACAGTCGGGAACAGGAACTTATATGACTACTCATATAAATTAAATGAGATGCTTCACACCAGGAGCTGGTCGATGTCGGGCCGGGTCAGACAGAACGAACGAACGAACGAACAAACTTTATTTTCAAAGGGTTAAGAATTGGGCACGCAGGCCCGTCTAACATTCTGCCCTTCTATCACTCTCTTCCATACATTATTTCATTCACACATCATTCAAGGCTAACAGAGAACAGCAACAATATAAAACTTATGCATTATAAAATCATTGGCAAAATGCGAACATCAAAACTACATGACACAGTAACATTAGATAATGGTCAGACACTTATTAGCCATGTGGAATATACTGGCCTACCAAAAGGGGACTGGCTGTTATACTAGGGTTTTGTTATTATTATTATTATCACTATTATTATGGGGGAAGGTAATCCGTACTGAGATAGTGTTCGAGTAATTTGCGATTATATGAATAAGGATTGGTGATGTCTTTTATTTCTTGTGGAAGATTGTTCCACAGCTGAGCTGCAGAGTACAGACAGACAGACAGACAGACAGACAGATAGTCGGTAACGGGAACGGGAACTTATATGACTACTTATATGAATTAAATGAGATGCTCCCCACCAGGGTCTGGGCGAAGCCGGGCAGGGTCAGCTAGTAGTCAATAAAGCACAAATATAGAGTACAGACCCCTATGTTCACTTCAACCATTCTTTCAGTTAATGTTCTCAAGTTGAATATGACATTGTTTGTACCTTTACCTTCCACAAACTCACATTACTTATCTTCAATTTCTGGTTTTATTTTATTTTTTTATTCTTCTCATCATAATTCTCATTAGTATTGTAGTTACATGATTCATTAAACTAACTGTGCGATATTTTTCCACAGTCTGTTGCACCAGATTTTTTTCGTAGAACTATGACTGTATCTTTTAAGAAAACATTAGGTTTATATCCACTGCTATAGTTATTATTCAAAAATGTTTGTTAACAATTCTATAATCAAATCACAGTTTTATTTTTACGGCAGTGATGCTATCTGGCACCCGCCGACCACTTTTCCTCCGTGTTGTATAACATCTTTATTTTCTGCTTCAGAATTGGTAATCTTTCATATTGATCCTAATTGTTTCTGATCTACCATCATCAACTCTTTTATGTATTCTGTCCATCTTTCACTAATCTTTTCTGTGTCTATTAACATGTTACCTACTTTTGTCTTCAAACAACTACTTATTGTAAACTTTCTAATGTCCGATAATTCCTGTATCTTTTTGTACATAGACTATGTCTTGGCGTTCTTCAAGATCCGCACTGACGGGGAAGTCTCATGACACTGCTGAAGATTGAACACAATCCATTCTGTACTATGTCTTCACAGCATTGAATCATAAAATATAGATACTTGACTTTGTTCTGAAATAGGAGAGAACACAGGGCGGAGGAAGATATGAGATTGCTTATGTGAGACTCGATTAACTCGTACCCATTCGCTATGTTTTCTGTTCATATGCACCATAAATTACACGTGTCCATATCTTATGGTTTTGATGAATGCACTAGCAACATCAGAGCAGACAGAATCTCTGGTGCTTATTTGTCCATGATATTCACAACAACCTTATTTATAACCACACCTCCACTTTCTTCATTATGTTATTACTTGTGCTTGATGTATTAGTTTAAACATAACGTAATTCTAACATGTTATGCATGTTTATTCTGATCTAGAAACTACGATAATGTTACTCTGAGTGAATTTAAAAACAGATGCCCCACGATTTCTTGTCTGGCATATTTCGCAGTCAAGTGCATACTGCAGAGTTATATATCAAATGCAGTGGACAAACAATTACTAATTTGGCTGAAATACTAAGTATATAATCGTTGATATTGTTCGAAGGTCGAAAACGTTATCTCCACGGAAGTCTAACACTTAACAGGGAGTTCTTCTGTTTGCATAGCAACGGCTGGAATCGCCTAATGCTTCGATATATTTGAGCTATTTGACGATGGTTCAGATTTGAGTCTAAATTCATCAGAAATCTCTCCAGGCGATACTTGGTAAAAAGAACACACACAACAATAATGTACCAATGTGTATGGAATGGTCTATTTATGTAGTGTAATACAAGATTAAACAAAAACATAGCTGCTCGATACAAAATTGAAAATTATAGGGATTATAATTCAAATGAAGAAGTTGCGTAACATAATATACACTATATAATTATTTGAGAATGATATGAATAAACAAACAAGCAATAACTACAATTACTGGAATTTTGAAATTATCTATAATAATTAAAATATATACACCATATATAGATCCTTATAACAGAAGAGTTTATCGGGGTATGGCATGTTTAAAAAAATAAAACATTTATAAGTTTGTATGATAATAAAACATTTAAAGTTCGCATGATATGGACATTAGCATAGACAAAAAGCATGATACTGGTGAGCAGTTTCAAGGAACACGGGACAACCAATGTAAGAATAAATGGACAGATGCTACTAGTGAATACCTTTAAATATCTGGAGGGTGAGCGTGTGTAGGTTGGGGGTGGGAGGGGATGTGTGTGTGTGTGTGTGTGTGTGTGTGTGTGGGTGCGGGTTGTGTGGGTGGGTGATATGTGTGTAAGTAGGGGATGTTTGGGTGGGTGCGAGTTTTGTGTGTGGGTGGGTGCGAGTTTTGTGTGTGGGTAAGTGTAGGATATGTGAGTTGGCGGGAATATGTGTGTGTGGGTGTTAGATATGTGGTTGGGGGATGTGTGTTTGGCTTAGTGGTTGGGGGTGTGTGGGTGGGTGGTGGAGAATATGTGGGTGGGTGAGTGTTGGTAGGTTATGGGATGGGTGGAGGATGTGTGCGTGTGGGTGGGGAGATGTGTGAAGGTGGGGGATGTGTGGGTGGGTATGGATGGGTGATTGCATGCATGTGTGTCTGGGTTTGTGTGTGGGCGGGTGAGGGATGTGTGTGGGGGGATGTGTGGTGGGTGGGAGATGTGTGGGTAGAGAGATGATGTATGTGGGGGTGTGTGTGGGATGGGTGGATGGATGGGGTCATCTATGTGCCTGTGGGTATGTGTGTGGTTGGGTGGTAGATGTGTGTGGGGGGGGGGAGGGCACGCGGATGGATAGGGGATAGGATTTGTCTCATGACATGGTAACATGCATTGTTTATGCTTACAACATTCATTTGACAATGTTTTTTTCCCTATGTGAATGCACTATGCACTGATGAACGAAAGATGAGTGATTGGAAGGGCCGAATGTAAGACGGGCCTGCGTGCCCAATTTGTTACCTTTCGAAAATAAAGTTCGTTCGTTTTAGGATAAGTTATATGCAGCGATGCAATTCATCTAAAGAGACCAAGCATGACTCGGGGTAGCCTAATCTGCGATGACAAAACTGAACCATATATGGAAAGACAACATCGTCTTTTCCGTAATGATCAAACTATACACGATATTTGTGGTATCGACTCTTTTATATGGAAGTGAGAGTTGGACTCTCAATGCAGAAATGGAACAAAGATCAAGGCATTTGAATTCTTTCTTTTGTCCTTCACTGTTGTGTGCTTTTAGGCGTCGCAGGCTTGTTTGATGATGTTTAGTTTAGTTTAGTCGACGGATCAACATCACGGCACACAGGTGTAACCCATAAGTGCTCCGTTCTACTCCTAACTCAAGTCTGAGTCCACATAATCTCAGCTCAGTGCACGAACTTCGTAGCACCGGCGAGGATCCTGAAATACTTTGGGTAGGTGTTGAACTCGAAATTTTGCCCTGGCAGCGTCGTTAGGCTACTTTTTTCGATTTCCAACTGCCAAGTGATTTTTTACGTGTGCATCAATACACACGGGCGTCCGATCACACTACCCAGAGACCAGGGGAAATTTTGTTACTAGAAGTTCACGGGAAAAAATCCCGGTCCTCACCGGGGCTTGAACCTTGGACCCCCAGCATTGGATGGAAAAAACCATACCTTGAGACCACTCAGCGCCCCCCCCCCCCCATGCTTGATTATTGGTTTATGAACTAGGGCTCGCTTGGTATGCTGAGATGTGGGTCTTTAAGGTGTTTGTCACTCCGCCGATTCATATTTTCCGTGGTCTTCCTCTGCTTCTTGATGTTTCCATTTTCTTGTTGTATGCCCCTGCTGCTGGCGAGTTCATTCTCACTAGGTGGCCGAACCATTTAAATCTTTGTCTATCAATAAATTTAACAACTGGTTTTGCTCCAACTGTTTTATAGATCTCATCGTTTCTAAAATGGTCCTTTCATTATTTGTTGGCTGCTTTTTTTTTTTTCGGGTATCTCATTTCACAAGTTGTGAGTTTTCTTTCTGGTTCTTTAATTAGTGCCCATATTTGGCATTGATGGTATAAAAATTGCATTTATAATGTTCTTCTTAATTTCTATGGGATAGCTGGATGTTCCAGGATGGGTGTAATTTGATATGAAACATTATTGGCTTGTTTAGTTCTTGTCTCCATCTCTCTATCTAATTTGCCATCTGATATAAAGATTCTCACAAGATAAATGAATTCGTGTACTTGTTTTAGCCTTTGGTCGTTTATCTGTATAATCTGAATTTGAATTCAAGTGTTTTAAGACAATTCTGCGCGTATGATGTGGGGAGCATAAAACAGGATCCCATGCTAGAAACAAAGTAAAGATATGCGAAGGCCACCAAGAACCACTTTTATCAGAGATGAAACGTTGAAAGCTTACCTGGTTTGGGCATGTCATGCCACCCCTACGATCCACGTCCAGGGTTATGAGATGAATTAATCATGATGATTATAATAGAAATGTAAAAATCAGTGTTATCACCAAATCTCCCCAAACATCATCATCATCATCCAGAGCCCTACCGACCAGCGTGAGTGATCATGCTTCTCCACAAATTGCGATCTCCGACGGCATGGATACATTCGTTTGTTGACTCCCTTCCGTGCCATGACACAAGACTGTCAAGAATTTGCTCACGCCGTTTTACTCTATCTTTCTTTCCACAAATCTGTCAGGTTGCCACAACATTTTTCAGTTTTTGTCTTCTCATAATGAGGCCATAAAACATGATGACTGCTTCTTTGTGATGTTTGTGATAAGCTGTCTTTCCGACATAACTTCCCTCAAAATGTTCAAATTGCTCATTTTGGCTGTCCAATTAATTTTCAGCATTTTTCTAGAAAACCACATTATATTTGGGACAATCATGCCTCCAAATATAACATTTAATAATATATATTTCTTTTCTGTGTATCTAAGAGTGCCACTCAACACCTTGAGTATATTTCTCAAGTTATATCAACAACATGAAGGGTTGCCATAGATACCCACATTTCCGTTTTTTTAGGGCTTCAAATAACAGTTTCTTCGCCACATTAACAGGACAGTGATTCGGGCTCAATCCGAATGTATGGCTGTAACTAAAGTGTCAGGTGTGAAACATAGTATTTGAAAGACTTATGTAGTGGTGGATCGTTGCCACACAAGTACCCACACAGTCATATTTCAAATTAACTTTCTCACGCATAAGGTAAAGTTAAAGGACCCCTCTTTATGCCAAGAGACATACTGGGCACGTGGTTGTAGTCCTATATGTCTAATCCGCACTTTCTGTGGTAAAAACCACACCGGCCCCCTTTACTTCCCAGGAAATTCCTTGGTATCGATTTAGGCTGGGTCGACTTGGGAACTTAGGGGAATAGGGAAACAATATCCCCATCTCCAAGGGAATTCGAACACATTTGGTTTTTTTTGCGCTCGTTCACTGGCTTTGAACTCAAGAGTAGTCCAAACACGCCAGTTCTAATAATGCTGGACTGAATTTTGCGTGTGGATTTCCTTTATCTATTAACAGTGACCCTCACCATCTGGCGAATCCACTCAGACTCCAGAGGTACTTGGTAATTTAAGTCCCCATGCCAAGGACGACAGTTTTAGTCAAACTGTCCGGTGTAGGGGTTGAACCGCTTACCTCGGCCTCAGCACACCGGATGTTTAAGAACACGCGTTTTTATCCATTCGGTCATGCTGACCTACATTCGAACACTTGACCACCAGGTCAGAATCTCTATTGGCTCTTATTTATATTGCTGGCCGGTTGCCTTGTATGGGTGCTGATCAATGCATTTGAGTCTATTCGACCCAAGAGCGGTATTTGCCTGCTCGTCTGGTGGTAATCTTTTCCAATCAGAATCTTGGAGGGTTTTCAAAATTGTCCTTGCTGGTCGACCAAACCTAAAGTGGGTGTCAGGAAATGTTTTGTGAAGTGAATGCAGCGATGAAATATTGACAACATTACCCGTAGAGTGCCGATTGATGTATAACAATAAATGTCTTGTATCGTATACCTAATACAATTAAGTCGTTTAAAAGGGTCCTTCACTTTACTTTCCATATAATGATGTACAGACGAGTTTCAGTTAACAGTTTAATGGAAGCACATATCAGTATATATCTGGTAGCCGTGTAATTCACACACTTAACGATTACTAAACATGTTGTATGTCGTGAAATATAGAACATAGCTCTCCCATCACTTCAAGGAAATACACTGTAGAAAACAATCAAAACAAAGCTAATTTCACAAGAATAATACAAGATATATGCCACCCTATCTAACATATCAGAAACCAGAACAGCATCAATTACTCACAATCTCAGAATAAAGAAAACACTATGTTAAACACTTTCCAAGCCCCGAAGCGTATATTGGGTTAATGGCGCTAGCACCATATCTGCAAGGACTAATCGACATTCGTTAGCTGATGTTGTCAGTATCGTCGCCTTGACTTCTCAAAACATTTTCTGGTACCTATTTAGGCTTGTCGAGACAGGAACACGGAGCTGACCCACGACTCTGGTGATCGAGTGAGATGGCAAAACATGATCACCCACGCTTATCGGCATGGCACATGATGGATGGAGGGATTTAGGCTTGATGAACTTGGAAAGCACTCGAAACGTTGCTGCCCTATTATCCACACCCCATTACACTGTACACTTAAACGGCCTTTTCAAATCACATCTTTTCACAGCTTAAAATTTCAAACACAAAACTGACAAAGTAATAACAATAAAAGAGACACAATTCTTATTATCAAGTTAGTAGTAGAGCGCTGATGAGAAGTTGATTAGGCGTAAGCTTCATTGACTTCTCCACCTGCGGCAGGGTCAATGGAAGCCTGTATACCCTTCTTCTGCTGTTTGCCTTCCTCTGACCACACCTCGATATCCCTGACTGACTGTGGGAGCTGACGTCGGGCAGTTTCAGGCAGGAAATAAGTCCACGCACTCAGAACTAAACTGCCGATTCCGAATATCAAACCTGGAGCATAGGTGGCTTGACTCATCTGTTGAAGATATATATATATATATATATATATATATATATATATATATATATATATATATATATATATATATATATATATATATATATATATATATATATATATATATATATATATACACACACACACACACATAAGAGAGAGAGAGAGAGAGAGAGAGAGAGAGAGAGAGAGAGAGAGAGAGAGAGAGAGAGAAAGACAAATTCTATACATTTGGATGAATCAACAACAATAACACACTCACACACATATATATTTAACACATTCCTTATGCAGTTTGCTTATGGATCTAGGTGGACCCATCCTCTGGGACGCAACTATTAAAACAAATACAAATATGGCGAACTTTATTGTTTTGGTCTATCTGAGGCACACTTCTGCAAGACGCGAAAGCATAGCAGTTAGAGCTCGCAAGCCGGCCCGGTGGTCATGGAGTCAAATAGGCTACGGGTCAGATTATAAACAATTGGTCTGGGTTCCCTGGTCGACCCAGGCTAAAATGGACAGCAGGAAATGTCTTGGGATGAAAAGGCGACAACTTCAGCCAAGGAGTGCCGACTGGTCTCTACAAATATGGGTCCAGCAGCATATATCTAATTCGCTTAAGGCTTGTAAAAGGGTCGTTTACTTTGACGTCTCCCCATCTGGTGGGCAACCGAACACGTAATCGCTACCAACAACAACAACAACAACAACAACAACAACAACAACAACAACAACAACAACAACAACAACAACAACAACAACAACAACAACAACAACAACAACAACAACAACAACAACAACAACAACAACAACAACAACGTAGACGACGACGACGACAACAACAACAACAACAACAACAACAACAACAACAACGACGACGACGACAACAACAACAACAACAACAACAACAACAACAACAACAACAACAACAACAACAACGACGACGACGACGACGACGACAACAACAACAACAACAACAACAACACCAACAACAACAACAACAACGACGACGACAACGACGTAGACGACAACAACAACAATAATAAAACCTGATTAACGAAATCATATGGAGGAAGGAAGATTGGTGCTAAATAATTATTCTCCCAGGCATTACGAATCCAACAAAAAGAACGGATTGCAAGACATTTGCTAACACTGTCGTCGCCTCGTCGATGGAACCGTGAAAGAAAAAATGCAATAATTAACTCCGGAAACCGCAGAAAGTAAACCCAGCGGTCTCTGAAAAGTCAAAGGCGTAAAGAGACCAGTCTCAGAAGCAGAAATAGAAAACATAGAAAGCTAAACGCATTTATTGAAGATCGGTTTACAGGATCATCCACTTAAAGCCATTTTGTGCTTTCCAGTTGAAATATCTCTGTTCTACTTTAGGATATTCTCGTAGAAGAGAAAATCCAGCAGTAGAGACAATTCCTAACAGTACCTGTAGAACTATTATTAAGTGGATGAAGGAATCAGTTCTTCAATGAAGTTAAGCACTAAATATGTTCCAAACTGTGACATTAGTTTCACATAAATAATGACGTGATTTAGACATAAATAAGAACGATGATTAAACACAATTGTTACCAGCAGTCCAGAAAAAGGAGCCAGCATACCCCCAACACAGGCGCACATATTTGCTAATCCTAGACCAGTATTCCTGCAACAAATCAAACATTTGCGTATATAACCCTTGTACACGAAACATAGTCATGTAATCAAAATTACATATGTTGGAAACTGGTCTATCGGAGCACACTGATTCAGACTGTTTAGTATGTCGCAGTTTATAATAAAGATAATATTAAAGTCGTTATGATAGGATACGTCTTGCTTTGCACTTCGAAATTACACGGTATTTCTAGATAAACAAAAGCAAAGTATTCCGATATTGTGAAGCTAAGAGTCTTTGTTACCATTTAATTCCGTTTACACAGTGGCTGAGATAGATACCAAGAAGTCGTTTAGTTTGTACAACTCTCACATTGCAACAAATCACATATTGACCAAACAGGGCGCTCACTAACATCACGAATATTAGAACACAAATCTACTTTTAAAATATCAGAATGAAAGAACGTTCCACTGGCTGTACATTTTTTTTCTTTTGCGCTCGCTCGCTTTGAACTCAAGCGTAGTCCATACACACTATTTATAGTAGTGATTGACTGAATTTTGCGTGTGGATTAGCTTTCTATATTAACAGTGTCCCTCACCATCAGGCGAACCCACTCCGATTTCAGAGGTATTGGCTGTAAATGAGAGTTAAAGAAATAATGTTCCATTGTCTGTACATAATAATAACAAAGTTAACGTTTCATTACTACTATCAAATAGTGTGTAAGGACTACGCTTGCGTTTAAAGCGAGCGAAAAAAAAAGAAGAAAGAAAACACGTTTCATTGGCTATAAATGAACCATTGTTTGCACAACCGAATTGTTAATATGTCATGATAATCCAACAAGTACGAAATGCAAATAGTATAAAACAATACTTGTTCGACATGAGATGATTAGGTACATTTCAACTAATTGGGATCTTAGTTTTAGGGCAGCTATTTAAATAAGAGAAGTTTTGAAGGAAAAAAATATATGATTATTTAGTATTAGAATTTGTTCCATTTATTTGAGCCAATGCACTGACTACAATTACAATTCACGCACACGTGATGTACTTGTCTACAGTGATGCCTCTGTGCCAAGAGGCAAAAGATGTGCCAGGAGATTCACAGCGAAGGTTAATGTGTTCAGTGCAAGGAGCGTCTGGCATATAATACCTCCACATATAGTCTAAGAATGGAAGTGTAGGAATTCCTCTGCCTAGAGGTCAAACAGCACACGCATGTGGAGATTGTAACGGACTCACAGAGCATGATGAAGAAGGTGAACACAGGCAATCTTCATGCAGAGTGACATGTTCTAATAATAATTTTAAAATAAATAATCAAAGATAGCGTTTCCCCGGGATATGCTGGTGTGGTGGGAAACGAGCAGGTGGGCAGACTTGGTCTGCATCGCTTGGTCTGGTATTGGTGCACGGTATGGCAGACGTGGTCAGGATCCTTTGGAATCCCGTGTATAATGTAACAGAACAGATGTAGAGAGAATAGTGCTGCAGGGAGTGATCAGAGATCTGGCCGACACTCACTAGTACGAGGAAACGCCGGACGGACACATAATCAGACAGCAACTGGTTCCATTACATTGGGACTCCTCACTGACTGTTGAAGAAAAGGACGGAGCCCATATGGGAATGTTCCAAGAGTTGTGATGTCGGTTTCTTAACTCAGCTCAGCTCAACTCAATGACTAATCGAGACAGTGGTGGACATTATGTGGCTTTATACAGATTTACATTTCTACAACACATTTGACTGATTTGCTTGTGGTTTGCTAGATATAGTTAACCGTCTAATTGTGATATCAATATCTAGTGCATAAGCAAAAACAGAAAATACAATATTGTTAGCGTCTACAAATGGAGCCTTACCGTACATTGGTTGGAAATAGCTCGGGTGTAAATGTATAAATAACACCGAAAGAACCAGAGATACCGAATTTTCCCATGATTGTTAGTACTTTTATGGCCGTCATCTGGTCATCTGTAAAAGCCATGGGGGTTATAGATGAAGGAAAAACGCAGAACATAACACAAAGCTGCCCTTAGGAACAAGACACTATAATAATATAAAATGAATAATAAAAATGAAACTCATGTTTATCAATAGAATGCTGAAAAACACAGCAACATTATCAATATTGGAAAAGAACACACAATATCAAGTAAACAGATAGCACAACCCTACAAAAAATGTTTTTGAGTTGCAAACATTGTACATCTGATTTGGCATAAATGGGGCCTTCTAAATCCAAATATCACACTTATTTGTGTGTAGTAGCTCTAGTGATTTAAGATACATGCATTTGTATATTTTATTAATATTATTACAGTATTTTCTATATAAGGCTCTGGGAAAAAACTATTGCTATCTAGCCCCTTTCAAAATCTGTAATTTTAATGGTTTGCAGAGAGCTCAAGAACTACTATGACTGTTATGTCTGTGTTGTCAATATTAAGGGAATTAATAGAAAAAGTCACAAAACAATGGACACCATCCGGATTTAGATTCTGCTAGACGACCTGATCCCACGAAGGTGGCATGACAATTCCAACTTTCAGTTAGATTTCGGATTCACTGTTAGAAGATGAAATAGCAGTAGCATGTTGAACGGCAAGTGACAGTGATAGTAATTTCGAAGACGATTTTTCAGCTGCTCAACGCTTCCACCAGCGTGAACTAAATGATCTAATCCGAGATCTATATCTCTCTATCTCGCCAAAGAATCTTCTGAACTTTTGGCTTCAAGATTGAAAGAAAACAAATTACTGACTGCTAAAACAAAGGTTAGATTTTATCGCAGCAGAGAGCAATGTTTTCTTCCACTCTTTTATAAAGGAAAACACCTTGTGTTTTGTACTAATGTAGGAGGTCTTGTAAACGAAATGGGTGTAAGTTATATACCAGATGAGTGGCGACTTTTCATTGACAGCTCTAAAAGAAGTTTAAAAGGCGTTCTATTACAAAATGGTAACTAATATGGCTCAATTCCTATTGACCATTCTACTACAATGAAGTCTTAGTATGCTACAATAAGCACAGTTCTGAAATAATGAATTATTTAGAAAATAACCGGGCGGTTTGTGTAGATCTCAAAATGATAAACTTCTAGCTTGGTCAGCAAAGGGGATTCACCAAATATGCCGTATATGTTTTTTTTATGAAAGCTGGGCAAAAGATACGCACTAGACAAAGAAATAGTGGCCGTTGAGGGATGAATTTAAAGTTGGATCAGAAAATATTGTCAATAAGCCTCTCATTGATCGAAAAAGAGTTCTACTGTCACCATTACATATCAAACTTGGCTTGATGGAACAAAGATGGTATCTGTTTTATTTATTTCTGCAGACAGTTTTCGGAATTGAGCATGGAAACACTTAAAGCTGGTGTGGTGTGCATTTTGCACAGTGTGCCCAATCCGGCCCTTGTTTGTCGAGACTCCTGTCTTTCCCACTTTTCACACGGGGCACTGAGAAACATTTTATGGGATATTCACTGGCACGGGAACCGAGCATAATGGGGACGACCTTTGCCGTGATATTGGAGCCGCGACTAATAATAATGACACTTAAAGCTGGAATGTTTTTTTTTAACCTTAAATTATAAAGCTAATAAACGATCCAAATGTTATTGCTTCGATGAACATAACATTGTCCACAGCCTGGTCATGAGTTGTTTTAGTTGTGAATAAGATGAAAACATGATGTCGAGTTTTTGTCAGCTTGGATGCAACATGAGCATAACATTGCACTACCTCCATAACCATTTACATTCCTTTCCCACGAATCATGGCGACTTTAGTGAGAAGCAATGTGACAGATTTCACCAAGAAATAAAAACAATTGAAGAGAGATACCAGGGACTTTAGGATGTCCACATGATGGCAGATTACTGTTGAACCCTTAAGCATGACCGCCCGGGCATATCACATTCCAGGAAGTCCTGGCAAAGAAGCTGTTTGTGTGTTGACTACAGATTAAAAAATGCTAGTGATAAAGTTTTAATAAATTTTTGGTGTCTAATATGAAGGTCATCCACAATGATTGCGGTCATCCGGCCAGTATGGTCACTGCCATAGAGGAAAGCAACGGCAAACTATTATTATGATTCGCTTAAAGACTGATCATCGCAAGACAAGGACAGAGACATTAAAATTAGGAACATGGAACGTTAGGACGTTAAACAACGACGGAAAATTAGAGAACATAACACAAGAAATTCAAAGAGAAAAAATTAATATATTAGGTATGTGCGAAACGAGATGGACAGGAGCAGGCATCAAGATACATAAAGATTTTAAGATTATTTATTCTGGAGGTGAGGATCGACATAGGGGAGTGGCAATAATTTTGGACCGGAAAACATCAACGTCTGTTCAGGGATATTGGGCCGTGTCGGACAGAGTTCTACTAGTTAAATTGAGTGGCAGACCTTTTAACATAAATGTTATTCAAGTATATGCCCCAACAGGAGAGTCCAGTGAAGATAGTGTAGAGGAATTTTATAATGACATAGAGTCTGCCTTAAAGAAATGTAAAAATTCAGAAATAAACATCATAAGAGGGAACTTCAATGCAAAAGTAGGAAATCAAGGGGATAGATACACAGTAGGAAACTATGGTTTAGGAGAGAGAAATGAAAGAGGATACAGACTAGTGGAGTGGGCAAAAGAACAGGAAATGATTGTAGGAAACACCTGGTTCAAGCAACACCCTAGAAGATTATGGACCTGGAGGAGTCCTGATAGCAGGATTAGAAACCAGATTGACTACATTCTCATTAGCAGAAGATTTAGAAACGCGCTAACAGTAGCAAAAACAGTTCCCAGTGCTGATTGTTATAGTGACCACAGACTACTCACAGGAACATTGAGGATAAAGTTGAAGAAAGTCAAGTATACAACAGGGAACACTAAATATGATTTGTGTACATTGAGTAATGACAAGGAAATACAAAACAAATTCAAAATAGAAGTACAGAACAGATTTGAAATATTGTCTGATCTAGAGATCCTATTCCAGGATGTGGATGATCAATGGGAAATGTTAAAGAATTCAATCAATGTGGCTGCAGAAAAAACTATTCCAAAATTAAAGAAGGTGGGTCGTAAGAAATGGATGACTGAGGAAATTTTACACTTAATGGAAACAAGAAGACTCAACAAAAATAATCCTGCCAAATATGAAGAAATTCACAGACAAGTCAGAATATTATGTAGGAAGGCAAAAGAATCATGGCTTAAGGAAAAGTGCTTAGAAATTGAAAAACAACACAACAGTCAAAATACCAAATTAGTGCACAAAAGAATACAGGAACTTACTAATAAAAGAACAAGTACATCAACAGGCTGTCTAAAAACTAAAGATGGCAAAGTCATAATAGAAAAAGATCAGATTCTACATGTATGGACAGATTATGTGAAAGACCTGTATAATGATAACAGAGAGGAACAGTATGCTATTAGATTTAATAACGAAGGACCAGCAATTTTAAAGATGGAGGTTCAAAATGTTCTTAAGCATATGAAAGCTGGCAAGGCCCCCGGTGCAGATAACATCACAACAGAAATGATTAAAGCTCTAGAAGAATTTGGACTAGAGCAAGTCACTAGACTGCTGAACACATTATATGATACTGGAGATATACCTTCTGAATTATGTAATTCTGTATTTATTGCAATCCCAAAGAAATCAGGAGCCTTAGAATGTGATCAACATAGAACAATTAGTATAATGAGTCACATCACAAAGATTTTGTTACGAATTATCATGCAAAGAGTGAGGAAGAAAATACAACCTGAAATAGGGGAAGAACAATGTGGTTTTGTAGAAGGAAAGGGTACAGTAAATGCTGTGTATATGCTGCGAACAGTTATTGAACGTGCTTTAGAAGTAAACAAGGATATACATCTTTGCTTTATTGACTACACAAAGGCTTTTGATAGAGTTAGACATGTCAACATTGTGGATATGCTTGCAGATCTACAAATTGATGGGAAAGACATTAGACTTATAAAAAACATATATTGGAAACAACAAGCTGCCATAAGGATTGATAATGAAGTAGGACAATACCAACTGTAGCATGATGTCTTCAGACGTTCGCATCCCCAGTCCATTTACATTTCTCAATACTCAGTAGTTAACCACGTAAGCCGTCGTGATACCCTAACTAAAAATAGAATCGTAGATTCTAGATCGAGAGAGGGTAGATGAATGGTGGGGTCTCAATTTGATTGGGTAACCCTTGGGCTGGTAACGCTCCTTAATACATAATTAGCCCGCCAGTCGAAGCCTTGATTCCATCCCGTAAGGACGTGTTCAAGATGCAGTGGTAAAATTTGCCCGAAAGCATTCTTTAAGATGTGGTCATCTGCACATCAGAGAATGAGGAAGATGGGGGAGGCCTTTCAATTACCAGGACAACTCCAGGGAAGTCCTGAGCTCTAGCTTCAACTCCAGCTGAAAAGTCAGACTCCAAAAAGACCAAAATGAACAACAGGTTGCAAAGATTCAGCCTGAATCCACTAATTCTGGCCTATACAGATGGCACTGAAGAAAAGTCTTTCTTAAAAGCCTAAGACAGGGATACTCTCCAATTTTGTAAAAGCTCCAGGCTATATCTTCAAGATAAATTCAAGAAGAAACCTTAAGAGGAGAGATCACCTGGTCTTCAGCATGTCACTACTGGCTAAGAGTGGACATTAAAGGTGCACTTGGAGCTGACCCTATCACAGCTTAATAATTAATATTGGCTGAAAGCTAAAGGAGCAGAAGTTAATACATAGAGCAAATTCCCAAAAATGGATTGGTGTTAAGTCGGTGTGGTGATTCAGTTCCATCAGAAATCTTAGGAGTGATAGACTGTGAAGAAAGACAGCTGGGACATATTGTTTCTTTTCAGATCTTCCTCCACTGGAAAAGCAAAAGAACAGTCTTGGGTGTCAACTTCATGAACAGTCAAAGTTAGGTGAGATAGACAGAAAGAAGAATGCTAGGACATATTGTTCTTTTTAGATCTTCCTCTACTGGAAATGTAAAGGAACAGTCCTAAGTGTCAACTTCATGAACTCACCAGTGAAAAGATAGAGCTTTAAAATTTCTTTCAAGATGGTGACAACAGGGAATAGCCTGAATTGGAAAACCATCATGGGGAGAACTGTAACCTGAGCTGTCCAACACCATCATAGGTGTTAAAAGGATGAAACAGACCAGTGGAGCAGAACGTCCCTTTGCTTGCCCCAATTTATGGCTTATCTTGTGTTTCCCTCATTAACAGTCGAAGAAAGGATTTAAGTCTAAGTTGTGGTGTAGGATAACCTATGGTGTAGAGATGTGAAGGAGGAGAGTTTATTTAGATTGATGTTTCAGTGGGGATATTGAGTGATGTGTTTGGGTTTTCATAGATAATGTCACTATAATTTGCATATAAACATATTTGAGATGTAAATTGTTGGCAGAATATGAAGCCTGAGTCTTCACTTGACCTCATCAGACATTAATAAAGTATTAGT
Source organism: Cepaea hortensis (assembly GCA_963921405.1). Lineage (NCBI taxonomy): Eukaryota > Metazoa > Mollusca > Gastropoda > Stylommatophora > Helicidae > Cepaea > Cepaea hortensis. The sequence continues at coordinate 65,142,576 of OY992877.1, read as the reverse complement.
AGTAAGAGAACAGTTTTTGAGATACATGTCTCTGTGATTGTCTTGTACATTGTTGAGAAAGAAATGTCCAACTGGTGTCAAGCATCTTCATGGTGACTGTTACTCTACTGTTGCTGTTGGTTACAGAGATTGTGAAAGTCTGTGTGGTTGTTGTCAAGTATCTTCCATGATGTATGACTTGTCTAACCTGTTGGTGTGATCATTCTTTGTGAATGTTTGTCCAACTGTTGTCAAGATCTTCTCATGTTGTCTTGTTCAACCAGTGTAAAATACAGTTGTTGTTGTTTATGTTCACTACAATGGTACAATTGTCAATGTGATCATTTGTCCAAGTGTCTTGTGTCACTTGAAATAAGTAATGAGATCAAAAATGAGGTTGGCGACCAGAGCACAGTCAGCTGGAAGATGAGAGAACTGCTTTCATTGGTTACTGTGGCTAACTGCCAAGATCTCTATATATCTATATATATGGCCTAGAAGAGAAATCATCTATAAATAATTCTGTGTAGAACTTAACTTAGGTCTAATTTCTCACAGTGGGGGTACTCGGTGAGCCAAAATTCTGAATGGTTTCTCTACAAGGGTTATGCGAGAATGACTATCAATACCTCTAGACAACACTTGCTGTTACTAACCCGTATCTTTTATAGAGAGATATACTTTATAGAACTTCACTCAATGGAACTTCTGTAATTCTCTATAAACCCACAAAAAAACCTCACACCAACCTATTAAGAGAGGTGTTAGGCAGGGATGTGTAATGTCTCCAGATCTTTTTTCCCTATACAGTGAAAATATTTTCAGAAATGTAGAAGATCTAAATGGAATCAGCATTGGAGGACGAAACATAAATAACATTAGATATGCAGATGATACAGTATTGATTGCAGACAATGCACAGGATCTGCAACAATTAGTAGACGCTGTGGTTGTACACAGTGAGCAGCTGGGGTTGGAATTAAATTATAGGAAGACACAAGTTATGGTCGTCACTAGGAAGAACGAAGTACCACAATGTAATATACAAGTAAATGGGAATATTCTTCAACAAGTGAATCGGTTCAATTATCTCGGAACAGTCATAACATCTGATGGCAGATGCCTTGAAGAGATTAGAACAAGAATCGCCATTGCGAAAGTAGCTTTTAGCAAGATGAAAAACATTCTGACCAATAAAAGGATGTCAATTGAAACGAGAAAAAGAGTGTTGAGGGGATACATAGAGCCTGTTCTTTTGTATGGATGTGAAACTTGGACAATGTGCAGTCAAGCTGAAAAACATCTGATGGCTGCAGAAATGTGGTTTCTGAGGAAAATGCAAAGAATACCATGGACAGATAGAAAAACCAATGACCAAGTACTACAAGAGACAAATGAAAATCGTAGATTGATTAGAGAAATTAGACGTAGACAGTCAAAATTTTTTGGACATGTTATGAGAAGAAATGGACTGGAGAACTTAGTGACAGCTGGCAAGATCGAAGGGAACAGACCAAGAGGAAGACCGAGAGGAAAATACCTGGATGGCTTGGCCACATGGCATGGACGAGACAGGAACACTGAGCTGATCCACGACTCTGGTGATCGAGTGAAATGGCGAATCATGGCCGCCCACGCTTTCCGGCATGGCACATGATTGATTGATTGAATATGAAGGTAATAAAAGCACAGTAATTACATTGCATAGGGGACTTAACTAAAGAAAAGTTATATCAAGGGAAATAACTTCTAGTAGCATTGCTATATATGTAATTTAAATAATTCTTGTATTTTTCTCAAAGTTTTATAAATTTTTTTATCTACAGTTATCTAAAGGCATATGAGCTATAATACGTAATGATAAAATCTTTAAGGCAGTTTCAAAGTTTTCATAAAAATAATGCGTCTATTTTAAATAAATGAAAATTTTCTAACTCATTTTGTTATTTTTCTTCAAAAGCACATTAAATGTTTTACTCTTCTCTATTTCTTTTCTACATCAAGTTAAATGTTTTTTTCTTCTATAAAAACTCAGGTTTCTCTTCTCAACGTATAAAGGCCTACATTCTCATTCTTCTGCTAGGTCCTGCCTTGTTAGTTGACTGGCCTCCTAGGGCTACTTTTAATTTTTTTTTTTTTTATGTTATAATTTTTTAAAAACATTCCCACATGTAAGGCACGTTACACGCACGTTGGGTATTTAAGATGCCCATGTTAAAGATTGCCTGAACGACTCACGTATTATTGATTATTTTTCAAGCGTTTTAATGCTTATTGTTCTTTTGTTGTCAAAGAATTGCTTCATAAGAGATGTTGAATGAAAAAAATGTATGAGAGGAAATAAAGAAGAAGGGCAGAATGTAGGACGGACTTGCGTTCCCAATTCTTAACCCTTTGAAAATAAAGATTTTCGTTCGTTTAAAAACAAAATGTAAATTTTTGTGAGAGAAAGTTAGTTGCATATCCTTTGCAGTACTCTGCAGTTAACCCACCGCCCACCATTTATTGGCTGTTCGTGATATCTTGGTAAGTTTACTTGCAGTACTTTTACGTTGCCCTTTTTAGTTATTGGAATGAAGATAGATCTCTTCCAATCATATTTTCTACTATCAATCTAACAATCTATTCTTCTATTCTATCTATAGTTTTAACGGGAATGGGAAAGGACAGACAGACAGACATACATACAGACAGACAGACAGACTGACAGATAGACAGACAGACACACAGACAGACAGACAGACAGACAGACAGATAGATAGATAGATAGATAGATAGATAGATCTGACGCGATAGGTAGAGAGGGAGGGAGAGACGGACGGACGGACGGACGGGCAGGCAGGCAGGCAGACAGACAGGCAGGCAGGCAGGCAGGCAGATAGATAGATATATAGATAGATAGATAGATAGATAGATAGATAGATCCCCGCCAGGGCCTGGGCGAAGCCGGGCCGGGCCAGCTAGTATAATATATATGCAGATTACAGTCAAAATGCCACCGATGGCACCTAACTCTAGGCTTGTACATAACTATTGCCTTTCTAAGAAGGTCATACTTAGTTATCTAAGAAACTAGAGCCGATAGAAAAACAAATCTGATGATATTTTTGAAATGAACACACACGTATGTATGTATGTCCTTTATACGCTCGCGAACGGCCCATCCGATTGAGATGAAATTTTCTACACGTCTTCCTTTCATTCCAGAGCAGCCAACTGTCGTATTTTTTTTTTCTTCTTCCTCCTCCTCCCTCCTCCCTCCTCCCCCTCCCAAAATACGTACGTCCAGGAAATGGTCTTCTACATAGACACTTCTCTCTGAGGTCCGCGATAACATATTAACCTGGTGGGATGGCAATCAATCATCCTACTACCTCCTCCCTCCTCCTCCTCCTCCTCTCCCCTCCTCCTCCTACCCTCTTCCTCTTCCCCTCCTCCCTCTCCCTCCTCTTCCTCCTCCATCCTCCTCCTCCCTCTTCCTCCTCCTCCCTCTCCTCCTCCTTCTTCCATCCTCCTCCTCCCTCTTCCTCCCTCCTCCTCCTCCTCCTCCTGCGTTCTCATCCTCCCTCCTCCTCCTTCTTCCTCCTCCCTCCTCCTCCCTCTCCCTCCTCCTCTCTCCTCCTCTTCCCTCCCCCTCCTCCTTCCTCCTCCTCCCTCTTCCTCTTCCTCCCTCCTCCTCCCTCCTTCTCCATTCTTCTCCTCCTCTCCCCTCCTCCTCCTCCTACCCTCTTCCTCTTCCCTCCTCCCTCTCCCTCCTCCATCCTCCTCCTCCCTCTTCCTCCTCCTTCCTCCTCCTCCCTCTTCCTCCCTCTCCCTCCTCCATCCTCCTCCTCCCTCTTCCTCCTCCTTCTTCCATCCCCTCCTCCCTCTCCTCCTCCTTCTTCCTTCTCCTCCCTCCTCCTCCCTTTTCCTCCCTCCTCCTCCTCCCTCTACCTCCTCACTCCTCCTCCTCCCTCCTCCTCCTCCTCCCTCTACCTCCTCCCTCCTTCTCCTTCTTCCTTCTCCTCCCTCCTCCTCCCTTTTCCTCCCTCCTCCTCCTCCCTCTACCTCCTCACTCCTCCTCCTCCCTCCTCCTCTCTCTTCCTCCTCCTTCCTCCTCCTCCCTCTTCCCTCCTCCTCCCTCTACCTCCTCCTCCTCCCTCTTCCTCCTCCTTCTTCCATCCTCCTCCTCCCTCTTCCTCCTCCTTCTTCCTTCTCCTCCCTCCTCCTCCCTTTTCCTCCCTCCTCCTCCTCCTCCTCCTCCATCTACCTCCTCCTCCTCCACCTCCCTTTCCTTCCTCCCCTCCTCATTCTCCCTCCTTCCTCTCCCTCCTTCCTCCTCCTCCTTCCTTCTTCTCCCTCTGCCTCCTCCTTCTCCTCCTCACTCCTCCTTCTCCTCCTCCCTCCTTCTCCATTCTTCTCCTCCTCTCCCCTCTTCCTCCTCCTACCCTCTTCCTCCTCCTGCCTCCTCGTCCCTCCTCCTCCTCCTACCTCCTCCCTCTTACTTCTCCATCCTACTACCTCCTCCCTCCGCCTCCCTTCTCCTCCTCCTCCTCTCCCCTCCTCCTCCTACCCTCTTCCTCTTCCCCTCCTCCCTCTCCCTCCTCTTCCTCCTCTTCCTCCTCCTCCTCCCTCTTCCTCCTCCCTCTCCCTCCTCCCTCTCCTCCCTCCTCCTCCTTCCTCCTTCTCCCTCTGCCTCCTCCCTCCTCCTCCTTCTTCCTTCTCCTCCCTCCTCCTCCCTTTTCCTCCCTCCTCCTCCCTCTACCTCCTCACTCCTCCTCCTCCCTCCTCCTCCCTCTTCCTCCTCCTTCCTCCTCCTCCCTCTTCCCTCCTCCTCCCTCTACCTCCTCTTCCCTCC